>JAPDVR010000003.1:5392549-5812549 GCA_026230005.1 Gila orcuttii
TTCTCACGCTGCCTGTGACACATGCATCTAACATGGCGTTGTCCAAGCCAAACCGCAAAGTTGACAGAGAAAATCGTAAGTTTCAGAGTGAATGGACGGAGAAGTACTTATTTACTGTGTCAACTACGGCAAGCAAGCGAGGGACCGGTAGACCAGTGTGTTTACTGTGCAACAAATCAGTGGCTGTGGCCAAAGAATATACGGTGAAGAGACATTTTACTACAAAACATGTTGAGGGCACGCAAGGTCTCTCGCTCTCTGCCGCGCGCTGCACGGTTTGGAGCGCATACTGTATGTTCTGTCTCGCATGCGCGGCTCCAGATTCCAGGAGATTTGAACTAATTTACGGGCATCAGGGAGCCACTATCAGTATGCGGGATTTTTATAGGTAAATTTTTTTTAAACAATTCAGCACAACTCCAAAAAGGAGGACAAATGAGTGTCCGGCTTTAGGCGGTGCCGGACGCCGGACAGGGGGCTTAAAATCCGGTGTGTCTGGCCAAAATCCGGACGTATAGCCATCCTAGCATGCATGCTAGTTTTAAAATGTGTACTCACTGTCTGAAAGATATACTTAAGGGATATTTGAATGTTATTTCCCCAAATAAGATTTGATACTTGAAACTCCAGTTGCAGTTTTGCACTTACGACAGCTTTATTTTTTATTTTGATTGTTTGATTTTTATATATATAAGCTATTACTTATGTTTACTGTAAGGGTAAAAGCTGTGTATATGTCTCTGTATTTGCAGTTGTGCACTTGTAGGCCTAATCAATACAAGTTGAATGTGTTGAAATAATAAAGGAAACCAAAAGAATAATGTACCTTATTTTATTTCGTATATTATGTACCTTAGTATATACATATATTATATTTTAATTTCCTTTAGCTGATATCAATTTGTCCGTCCGGCCGTCACAAATTTTGGAATTTCCTAGTTTGGCCCCCCTGCAAATGTATTTGAATAGCCCTGTGTTAAAGTGAATGGGTTTTTAACTGAAGATTTTAAAATAACAAGATCTATCTGACAAGGTTGCCCCATGTCAGCATTGTTATATACTATAGTGTCTGAAACTTTAGGCCAGGCAATAGAAACAGAAAAAAAAAACAGAAAAGGAATAGTGATAAAAGAAGAAAAAACAGAACATAAGATATATCAGTATGCTGATGATACAACGTTGTTTATTAAAGACATTAAAAGTGTAGAAAAAGTAATGGAGGTGTTTGGAAAATATTGTAGAGGAACGGGAACAAAAGTTAAAAAAGAAAAAACGACGTATATGAGAATTGGTGAAATTAACAAATTACCAGATACAATACCATTTAAAGAACAGAAAGGAAATATGAAAATTTTAGGAATAAGAGTTTGAGAAAATGAAAATGTAATAAGGAATTTAGTATGGGAGGAGGCTTTAAAAGGAATTGAGAAGAGGTTGAATTTTTGGAGATTAAGGGGCTTGTTTTTAAAAGGGAAAGTTCTAGTTTTAAATTCTTGCGTTTGCTGTGTTACTTGCTGGGCCCAAACAGCAACTGTAAAACAGATATAAACTCAACGAGATCCAGAACAAGGCCAGGACAAGCGGTCAGTCCGTGGACAAGACAAGAGCGCGCAAGTCGTTTTTCTGAATATCCAGTTCTCCTGTTGTTTCAGTGTAGTATCTACCACAAGGTAAGGTTGTCTTCGATTCTCTGGTTATTTTCTTTTTTTGCCTTCTCACAAATTTGTATTTTAATTAGATGCGTTCCCACTTTATATAACAGCCGCTCTGAATAGTATTGCAGTTTAAATTTTATAGCACTTAAGTGAGCGCTGGCCAACAGCTAGTTTCGATTTCTCCCATTATTCGGGTAATTTGCGTTTGCTGTGTTAATTGCTGGGCCCAAACAGCTGTCCTCACTCAGGTGTTAGTACGCATCATATCTATGTAGTGTGCGCGCTGTCGCGGAAGCGCCAGCGGAAGCGTTCAGCCTCCTCGTGTGAAGACCGACTCGGGTAAAGACCATCGACTCTACCTGTGCGACTTACCGAGCAAGGACTCCGGCAAGGTACTTAAGTATCGTCTTCTCTCCTTTTCCTTTCCCACTTGTATTGTATTTCCCTTTTTCAACATGTGCTTTCAATACATTCCTGTTGTCTCTCGACAACGTGCACTCATCATGCACAGAAGGCAGCGCAATACTGCTAATCTGCGTCCTATTCCCTCATCCACACACACACCTCTCTCTCTTTCTATGGGTCTATGGAATTGTCAGTCAGCAGTCAATAAAGCTAACTTCATTCCACCCTTTGCATCTCATACTACTCTTAATATATTGGGTTTGACTGAGACCTGGATCCGTCCAGAAGACTCAGCAACCCCTACTGCTCTCTCTAACAACTTCTCTTTCTCACACACCCCTCAGCAGTCTGGGAGGGGTGGGGGTACTGGTCTTCTCATTTCTAACAGCTGGAAATACTCAACTCTCTCTTCTCTATGCAATAACAACTCGTCTGAATATCATGCAATTACACTTACAACTCCCATTAGGATCCATATTGTAGTTATTTATCGACCCCCAGGTCAACTGGGAAGCTTTGTTGAGGAGCAGGGTGTGCTGCTGTCCTCTTTCCCTGAGGATGGCACCCCTCTCGTAGTCTTTGGTGATTTCAACATTCATCCAGAAAAGGCGTATGCAACAGACTTCATCTCTCTTCTAGCCTCATTCGATCTCAAACGGCTCATCACCACAGGTACTCACAAATCAGGCAACCAACTGGCCCTGGTTTACAGGGTTTGTAAGACCCTGTAAACCAGAAATGTTTCAGATCATTTCCTCATTACTTTCAATCTACAACTCACTACCCATGCTCCACCAACTCCCCTACCAGTTACTTTCAGATGTAACCTGCGCTCACTTTCTCCTTCCCATCTTTCCTCTGCTGTGTCATCTTCACTTCCCTCACCCTCACAATTCTTATCTCTAGATGTGAATACCGCAACAGATACTTTATGCTACACATTAACTTCTTCTTTAGACATTATCTGCCCTCTCTCCTCCAGGCCAGCACGCGCTACTCCCTCTAACCCCTGGTTATCTGAGGTTCTTTGTGAACACCGGACCAAACTCAGGGCAATGGAGAGGTCAGACGTGTCTTTTGATTTGCGCCATTTCCTGAGTATATATCAATCTCTGCTCTCTTTCTTTTCTGCTGATATTCACGCTGCAAAATCTTCATATTTCCACAACAAGATCAACAGCACCTCTAACACACGAACACTTTTCAAGACATTCAACTCTCTCCTCTGTCCACCTCCACCATCACCCACCTCCTCTTTAACTGCTGATGACTTTGCTAACTTCTTCACCAACAAAACAACTTCTATCAGCAGTCAGTTCTCAACTCCACACACAGGAACCCACACCATCCTCTCCCACTACCAGAAACCTTCTCTTTACCTCTTCTCCGCTAACCGAGGAAGAAGTATCTAAAATTCTCCTCTCCAGTAATCCTACCACCTGCCCTCTAGACCCCATCCCCTCACACCTTCTACAAGCCATCTCTCCCACACTTCTACCAGCACTCACACACATCATCAACTCATCCCTCCATACTGGCATTTTCCCTACAGCATTCAAGCAGGCTCGGGTAACTCCACTGCTTAAAAAAGCAACATTAGACACATCACTTTTAGAGAATTACAGACCTGTCTCTCTCCTAGCATTCATTGCGAAAACACTTGAATGAGTTGCTTTCAACCAAGTGTCATCATTCCTGTCTCTGACCAACCAGCTAGATGTCAACCAATCTGGCTTCAAGAAAAGCCATTCAACAGAGACTGCACTACTATCGGTCACAGAAGCCCTGCGGATCGCAAAAGCTGCTTCCAAATCTTCAGTTCTCATTCTGCTGGATCTTTCTGCTGCCTTCGACACTGTGAATCATCAGATCCTTCTGTCCACCCTCTCATCACTGGGCATCACTGGATCTTCCCTCCACTGGTTTGAGTCCTATCTCACAGGTAGGTCCTTCAGGGTTGCATGGAGAGCCGAGGTATCCAAAGCACATCAACTGAACACAGGGGTTCCTCAGGGTTCAGTTCTTGGACCGCTCCTCTTCTCCATCTACACCACATCATTGGGACCCATCATACAGGCACATGGTTTCTCTTACCATCGCTATGCTGATGACACACAGCTCCACCTCTCATTTCAACCAGATGATCCCACAGTAGCTGCACGTATCTCAAGCGGTCTGGCGGACATCTCGGCATGGATGAAGGAACATCACCTGCAGCTCAACCTGGCAAAGACTGAGCTTCTCGTTCTCCCTGCCAATCCGTCTCTACAGCACGACTTCACTATCCAGCTAGAGTCATCCTCAATCACCCCATCAGGGTCGGACAGAAATCTTGGAGTAATATTTGATGACCTGCTGACCTTCAAAGACCACATTACAAAGACAGCTCGATCATGCAGGTTTGCAATGTATAACATCAGGAAGATCAGGCCTTTCCTAACTGAGCATGCAACATAACTTCTCGTCCAGGCCCTGGTTATTTCTAGGCTTGATTACTGCAATGCTCTTCTGGCTGGACTTCCATCATGTGTTACTAAACCTCTACAAATGATCCAGAATGCTGCAGCCCGCCTTGTCTTCAACGAGCCCAAAAGGGCTCACGTCACTCCTCTGTTTATCTCACTGCATTGGCTACCACTCGCTGCTCGCATCAAATTCAAAGCTTTGACGCTTGCTTACAGATGTACCACAGACTCAGCTCCGTCCTACTTTCACTCCCTACTACAAGTCTACATCCCTTCCCGAAGCCTACGATCGGCCAAGGAGCGACGGCTCGTGGTGCCATCACAGCGAGGCACTAAATCACTCTCCAGAACATTCTCATTCACGGTTCCATGCTGGTGGAATGATCTCCCCACCCTCGTCTGTAATGCAGAATCCCTGACATCATTCAAAAGACAACTGAAAACTCATCTCTTCCGTGAGTACTTAACAAAGAAAAACAAAAAAAAATTCCTTCTCTTTTAAATCTTTCCTTCCCTTTTAAATGTTCCCTTGTCTGGCTTTTGCTACTCTGAGCAATGCCTGAACTTTGTATTTTGAGCACTTCTTGCGTTGTTCTTCCCTCTTCACAATGACTTGTTTGCTTTAGTCCTCAGTTGCTTTGGATAAAAGCGTCTGCTAAATGACTAAATGTAAATTCTTTGTTTTTATCAAAAATGTAGTATGTATTAGGTTCTGTGAGTTTGCCTATATGGGTGTATAAAAAAATAAAATCTATTGTTTTAAACTTTTTATGGGAGGGGAAACGGAAGGAAAATTGCCTATGATACTTTAATTGAAAAGGTGGAGGAAGGAGGTTTAGGACTAAGAATAAGAATAAAAACTGTTAGTAAATACTGGAAACATGAGAAATATGCATGGAAGGGTGTAATGAAATATTTTTTAAATAAATGTGAAAAATGGGAGATGATGTTTTATGGATGAAGCTAAAAGAAACCATGATGAATGGAATACCGGAGTTTTATAAAGAGGTTGTAAAAGCATGGGGTGATTTTAGAAAGCATGTTGTTTGTACGTCTTTTACCAGGGAAGAGATTTTAAGACAACCATTGTTTTTAAATAATCAAATTAAAAAGGGAGATGAGACCATTTTTTATAAAATAAAGCAAATAAAAGATATATTGTATGAAGTGATACCTGGTTTTGTACTAGTGTTAGTAATAAGGGACACAATTGTAGAAAATTATGAAAATTAAACTAAAGCAGTCTTAGAAAAACAGTACAAACAAATGAAAGTAGTAATACCGTAAGAATGGGTAAATATTTTAGAAGGTACAGAAGAAACAAAGTGTAATGATGGAATGATGATTAATTTTAAAAGTAATGACAAACTACATGCTTTTAAAGATGGTATTTTAACCCTCTGGGGTCGAGAAACGCGCCGGCGCGTTTTGCTGTTTTTTTCCACATAGCAGCAACATAGACTTAAAATACTCTGTCATTTTTGGTCATAGAGACTTAAGAAAAATAAAAAAATAAACTGTTGAATGTCTATTTTTTATGTGCCCACTTACAATCGAAATAAAACATTGTGCTTTTGTAAAATAAAGAAAATAAACACGGTGTGCTTTCTGTCTCTCCATCTCCGTTAACCTTTTTTCTGGAGCAGGCCTAAACTTAAACAAAACTCAGCAAATACTATTCACCCAAGCATGAGCAATATATCTTTATAATCATTTAAATTTGTACTTAGAGAATATTTATTTTAGTTTTAAATAAAATAAAAATAGATATTTTAAGTTTATGTAATCTATAAAAAAGAGAGAGGTGTCAGCCGATCTCATTATCGTTCTCTCAGCTCATTATTCTGCTAATTTGACACGCCCACGGACAGCGCGCGCTATTCAGACGCAAATCATCTGAAGCGACACATGCAAACGTGTCAACGCCCCTCATAAACGCGATAATACAACAAATTTAATCATCAGATTAATTTCGTCTTGTGAGGCTGTGACTGCGAGAATAATCCTGAAATATTTACCTCAGAACATGTGCTGGTTTATTTTCATTTCAAGGAGCGACGGATCTAGCCGAGAATTGTGAGCAGCCTTGTGCTTTGTTCTAATCGCGATATGGAATAGTGTCTGTAAACGCAAAAAGACTGTTTAAATTTGAACCACGTTTCTGTGTGTGAATGAATTAACGGCACAGATGGGCGCTGTTGTTTATTTTTAGCCTACTATGTTACAGATATGAAAGACAACATTTTGTAGTTTTGGATAGATTATAAAGTTTTTATTCTAAAATATCAAATAAGCTTTTGTTATCCATTTTCTGTATGTTAAATATATAGTAGGCTATGTTCTGTCAAAAATAAACTCATCAACAAGATGTTATTATAGTGTTTGTTCCAATGTAAGCTATATCAAACTAATGAATCCTTAACTTTAAAACATGTATGATAAAATGTATTGGCCTACTTTTAAAAAGAATACTTTTGAAATATTCAGCTGAGCTGAGGAATACTGTAGTAAGTTTTTTTTCATTCTCAAGTGAATAGTGTTTCTGTGTGTGAATGAATGAACGGCAGAGATGCGGTGTTTACCACAACTCGCAAAAAGACAGTTTCAATTTGAATCGCGTTTCTGTGTAATAATCCGCTTTTAGCAAACTATATTGCTATACTGAGATGAGTAAAAATCGACTGAAATGTGTTGAAATATAATGTATTTGTATAAGCAACGTATTAAACTGCAAATTAACATTTATATTTCTTATATAAACGAAAGACCTATGTTACAGACATATGAAAGACAACATTTTGTTGACTAGTTTTGGATAGGCCTAGATTACACATTTTTACTGTAAAATATTTGCCACCTCAAATAAGCTTTTGTTTGCCAATTTGTTCTCACATGTTAAATAGCCTGTAGTATGTTTTGTCAAAAATAAAGTAATCAAATAATATGTTATTATGTGTTTGTTCCAATGTAGCCTAGGCTATATCCAAAGTAATGAATCCTTAACTTTGAAATATGTATGATAAAATGTATACTTTAGTTTTTACAAAGAAAGATTGCACTTGAATTGTTGTTGTAATTGAAACCTTTTTAATAAAAATATATATTTACAAGGTAGATGTAAACTAACTATTAAAAGGTAAATATAAGCCTTTTCTTTAAATAATTTTTATTGAGTTTTATTAGTGACAAATTTGGGGAGAGGATACATATTCCAAAACTGAAAATACAGTATGAGAATTAACTGCACAATTACTAGACATGGAAAAATATATATAAAAAATGAGATGCTTCCAACTGTGAACCAATTTGGTATATATATATATATATATATATATATATATATATATATATACACACACACTCTGTTACGTGCGTAGGTATTTTGTGGGAGTTTGTGTTTGTTTTCCTGCTCTCTCTCTCTCTCTCTCTCTCTCTCTCTCTCTTGCTATCGATCTCTTAGGCCGTCCTTCCTCGTTCGCTGATTGGCTTAGCGAACGATTGTCAGTCATCATTGAGGGATGTGACGTCAACCTATCCGCTGTCCGTAACGTTCTCGCTGCCAGTTAAAATGCCGCTGGAGAAGGGTGGAAGGAAGTCCCGTTTTTGTTCCGGTTTTGCTGTCATTGTGTTTTTGTTTTCGTTTGGGACTCGTTTGATTTGATTATTTTGCTTATGCTAGTTTGTGTCTAAGTTTTGGTTTATTACTTTGTTCGATTAATTTTTGGATGGCGTTTGTTTTCCGACCTGTGTAGAGCTTGCGCTCTTTGTTTACCTTTTGCTCCAGGGAATGGGGATAGGGAAGATGTCGTACGACTTCCATTGTGCAACATCTAAGATTAATCTGTGTATAGAAACCCCAGGTAAGAGGTGAACGCCACCCATTGTATGTTTTGTTTAGGGAAGAATACGGCGCTTGGCGCTGAAGAAATAATTATTTTCTTTCTTTTTCTTTTATTAGCCAGGTAAGAGGTTGAAATGAGTTAGGATTGTTTTCTTTTGTTTCTTTCTTTCTTTTGGCGTCACTTGAGTCCCCTTTTCCTTTGTGGGTAATTTGCTTAGTTTAATCATACTTATTCATTATTTGTTTTTGTTTTCCTTATTGTAAATTGTACATTTTGTGGGTGGCTTCCAGCCTCCATATTGTTGTGCATTCATTTAATTGTTAATAGTTTTTTTTTCTTCCCTTATTTATATAATAAATGTATTTTTTTCATTGACAGTTGGTGTTCGCTCTAAGTTTCTTGCCACATACTGTTATTTCCACAGTTTTGCCATGTTTCTTTAATGTTGCTCCTCTAGCTCCTAGATAAATCGAAGAGGGGTCGTAACACACACACACACACACACACACACGTTGCTCTTGCATCCTTTCTTGTGGCTCAGTGACACACCTGAATGAATGGCTCATTAAGTATGCGGGCCCCATTGTCTCCTCAGGTGTGAACCACTAAATATGCAGGATGGTGTTGAAATCGTTGACGCCCCTTGCGCATATTGCCTTTCCAAACAAAATTGTCTAACAAAATTTAAATCAATGTATTGTTTTGTGTGAATGATTAGGCAGGAGGATTTTCTTCTCCCTTTCCCCCTTTTTGTGTGGTAATTATTTGTGATATATATTGTAATAATGTACTTTAGTTTGTATTCTGTAGAGAATTCAAATGAATGGCCACCTGGGCAATTTGTTTTAGCTCAGATGGGCCAACTATGTGTAAACCCTGTTAATGTCAAAAGCTTGAATAATTAAAAAAAAATAAAAAAATAAACTGCCTGTTATATTTACTGTTGTCTGTCTGATATATATATATATATATATATATAAACACTGTGGCGAAACAATTGAACAAACTCTGTGTTCTCCCTGCTCGCGTTATTTAACGAGTGGGGACACACACGAGCTTTGTGTGATGTGTTTGGGAGTGGAGCATGCAGGGCTGATTGTTGTACTTGAATTAATGATATGTGCATACATTCATGTTGGTTCTGTTCTGTTTACCCTAAGGGGGGTTATTGCTGCCCAAAACGGAACCATACCACCAATCCAAACTGTAAGCTAATTGTCAATCGTATTTGGCGATAGTTGTCCTGACAGTAATAAGGACTATCCTGAGGTACGTGATCCCCAGTGGATTTTGGACTTTGCTTTTATTGGTCGACATACTGCATTATCTGAATGGCCTCAATGTGGATCTGCAAGGGAAGTTAAAGATGGTGTCTGACCTGGTGCAAAGTGTTTTCACATGTGTCAACAAACAACAGCTGTTCAAGTCTCATCTACAAAAGACAGTTAATCATCCTTTCATCCTTGTTGAAGGCAAGTGGACAAGCAGCAGAGGTTGTAAACGGGAGTACTGCACGGTATGCAACACTGCTTGAAAATCTCGACCAGAGCTTTGAGGACAGATTCTCCAGCCTACGCCAAAAAAGACCACAGATTAAATTTCTCATAAACCCATTCACTGCTGAATCAGACTGTTTAAAAGCCCCCTAAGTGGAAGATGAAGCAGCATCTCAGCTTGAAATGATTGAACTTTCTAAGGATGACAGACTTAAAAGTGTTCTGAGGGAAGTTTTGGAAGATTGTGCCGATTGAGAGATATCCCGATGTCAAGCAGGCTGCAGTCAAACTATTGTCAATGTTTGGGACAACTTACATGTCTGAATCACTTTTTCAACACTGAAATAAGTGAAATTAAAGTATCGCTCTGTCCTGACTGACGTTAAAGAGTTACTACGAGTAGCCACAACTGAATACAAGCCAGACTTCACAAAAATTGTGGAAGCCAAGGAATGCCAGATGTCCCACTGAGTCAAGTAAAAGGAGGTAGGCTGATAGAAACATATAAATCCATGAAAACGTACTCGGTTACTGACGTAACCTCGGTTCTCTCTAGAGAGGGAACGAGTACTGCGTAATATCTTACGCTATGGGGAAAACCTCTTTTCCACGAGATATTGAAGCCAAAAATTATCCTTAATTTTGAATTAATGTAAAACGCTGTGCAGCAGCATGCAGACATAGGCAAGGCGGCTTGCGCGCCTATTGGCTGCCCTGCGGCAACAGCAGCAGCCTATCGAGAGTGGCCCTGCGTGACACATATCCAATGGGGGCATTTCGCGCCCATTTCGTCACGTCCCGCCAGAAAGGGCGTGGTCTCGCCCTATAAATATAGCTCGATTAGGCTGGTACAACTGGTTTTCATCGCCGAAGCGAACCAGAGCTGTGTATGCACGGCAAGATACGCAGTACTCGTTCCCTCTCTAGAGAGAACCGAGGTTACGTTAGTAACCGAGTACGTTCTCTTACGAGAGTATCTCTCGTACTGCGTAATATCTTACGCTATGGGGAACACAATGCAAAACTCTGTGCGTACTGGGATCCGACACCAAAGTCCCAAGGGCAGTAGCCCGGAGCTCATATAGTGCATAATCACCATAGACTCACGGAGAGTCGGAGAAGAGAGGCTGCAAGCATCATTCCCCATGAAATAGCATCTTACAAGGAGCTAGTTATGTTAACAGCGTTTCACACAGACAGGATGAACGTGTTCAGCCTGAACTGGGTAATAGTACGGGTTATTCAATACCCATGGAGCTGTTTTACCGCTCAGTGAGCGATGCACAAGCAAAACTCAGCATCTGGGCCGGCACAGCGGGGCAGATAGCACTGAATTCTATACCGACAGAAGCTTGGCTTGTAAGGCGTGAACCTCTAGGTTATAAAACCTTATAAATGTAGACGGCGAGGCCCAGCCCGCGGCCGTACAGATATCTTGCAAGGTAACCCCACTATCCCACGCCCACGACGAGGCCACGCCTCTCGTGGAGTGCGCTCTGACACCCAAAGGACACTGCAGGCCCTTAGAAGTGTAAGCCAGTGCTATGGCGTCGACTATCCATCTGGATAGGCTCTGTTTTGATGCGGCCAGTCCCTTGGAGCGTCCGGCAAACAAAACGAAGAGCTGCAAAGGAGACTTGCATCCTCCTCCTCATCATGAACCGCGAGAGCGCACAGGGAAATAACCTGAGGGGACTTTGAGGGATTTGGGCACGTACCCGTGCCTTGGTTTGAGTATGACTTTTGAGTCATTAGGCCCAAACTCCATACATGACGCGCTTACTGAAAGCGCTTGTAAGTCCCCTATGCGCTTCACTGAAGCGAGAGCCAAAAGAAACACCGTTTTGAAAGACGGATGCTTCATGTCTGACAAATGGATTGGCTCGAACGGGGCACCTTTCTTGGCTTCCAAAACCGTAGCAAGGTCCCACACCGGGACGGAAGGAGGTCTGGGAGGGTTCAGCCTCCGAGCTCCCTTGAGGAATCGCAAGACTAGGTCGTTTTTCCCCGGTGACTGGCCAGACACAGGTTTTGTAAAGGTTGCTATGGCTGCCACGTACACTTTGAGCGTGGATGGGGTCCTGCCCTTATCCAGCAGCTCTTGAAGGAAGGAGAGTACTTCCGTGACCCCGTGACCATTTCGAGGAATAGAGCCGTCTAGTAGACGGGCAAGGATGCCAAATCGAGCCCTTGGCCTGAGAGAGGAGGTCTTTCCTCAACGGTATTGGCCACGGGGCAGTGCTGGTCAGCTGCATCAGGGCTGGGAACCAAGTCTGGTTTGTCCAGAGCGGAGCCACAAGCAGCACTGGGCATCCGTTTTCCCTGATTCGTTCCAGCACTTGAGGCAGGAGCGAGATGGGGGGAAAAGCATAGAGGGGACAGCGGGGCCAGACGTGGGCCAGCGCGTCCTTGCTCTTGGAGAAATATTTCGGACAGTGAGCGTTCTCGTGGGACGCGAACAGGTCCACCTGCGCTCTGCCGAATGTCTCCCACAGCAGTTGGATCGTCTGCGGGTGCAGCGACCATTCCTCTGCTGGGACATTGTTTCTGGACAGTCTGTCTGGTCCCAGATTCAGGTGACCAGGCACATGCGCCGCTCTCAGTGAAAACAGGTTGTGCTGAGCCCAGACCAGGAGGCGTTCCGTTAGCCTGTTAAGGTTTCAGGACCTTATGTATGTCGGGACCCTACCTTATGTAGGGTACCTTATGTATGCCACCACTGACATGTTGTCCGACTGGACCAAGACGTGGTGACCCTTTAGCTGGGGACAGAAGCGCCGTAGCGCGTTGTCGACTGCCATCATTTCCAGACAGTTTATGTGTAGGAGCTTTTCCCGTTCTGACCACTGGCCAAAGAACGGTCTGCCCTCGAGCAGCGCTCCCCATCCCGAGGTGGAGGCGTCCGTGGAAACCACCTTCACACTCGAGGGAGTCCCCAGACTCACACCTGACTGATACCAGTCGGTTTTCTTCCAAGGTTCCAAAGCTGAAACGCATTCCAGACCGACCCGGAGGCGAAACCGACCAGCGGTCCATGCCCTGGGCGGAACTCGCGCTTTCAGCCACAGCTGCAGTGGGTGCATGCGAAGCAGACCCAGCTGGAGCACTGAAGCTGCTGAGGCCATGAGGCCCAGCATTTTCTGAAACCTTTTGAGCTGGACAATCGAGCCGCGGCGGAAGGATTTCACGGCGCGCTGAATGTCCAGTTCGCGCTCTGGCGACAGACGCGCCGTCATGGATAGCGAGTCCAGCACTGTTCCCAGAAAATAAATTTTCTGGCTGGGAGACAGCGAGCTCTTCGCCCAATTGACTGTGAGACCCAGATTCTCGAGATGCTCGAGTAATGTGGCCCTGTGTTCTATGAGCTCTGATCGTGATCGAGCTAGAATCAGCCAATCATCCAAGTAGTTCAAAATTCGCATGCCCTGGAGTCTCGGGGGTGCGAGAGCCACGTCCATGCACTTCGTAAATGTACGGGGTGCCAGGGACAGGCCGAACGGCAGGACTTTGTATTGGTACGCCTGGCCCTCGAAGGCGAATCTCAAGAATTGCCTGTGACGTGACGCTATTTGTATTTGAAAATAGGCGTCTTTCAGATCTATTGACATAAACCAGTCCTCCTGGCGAACTTGCGCGAAGATTTTCCTGGTTGTAATCATTCTGAACTGGCGCTTCATGAGCGCTTTGTTCAGCTGTCGCAGATCTAGAATGGGTCTGAGACCCCCGTCTTTTTTCGGTACCAGAAAATACCTGCTGTATAGACCCCCTTCGCTCTGAGCCTGAGATAAAGGTTCTATAGCCCCTTTGCTCAGTAGTTTCGCTATCTCGGCTCGAAGTAGATGAGATACTTCGTTTTTTACCGTCGTTTCGACTCGCGCCGCGCAACTGCGGGGGCGTCGAGTGAACTGCAGCGAATAGCCTCTTTTTATAGTATTCAGCACCCATTCTGATACCCCGGGAAGCTTTGCCCACGCATCTGCGTGAATAGCTAGAGGTAGAATGAAATCTGGGCTCTGGCCGTGGCATAGCGGCGGCCGGAGAGCTCCGGTGTGCTGAGAAATAGAAACTGTGTTTGCAGTGTGCGAGGCGGGGGGTGCGCTGATCACAGCGGTCAGGCCGACCGCGCTCAGCTTCTCTCTGACAGCTTCGCGCTCAGCTTCTCTCTGACAAGTCGACTCTGGCGAGCGGGACGTGCCCCGTGGGGTTCGGCATGTCTGTGAGGGAATGTGGGCGCGGGATAGCGGGCACACTCACTGCACTGAGAACACTGTCGGCTCGCGCCGACTGAAAATGTGTTGGTTTCGTTTTTACAGAAACCGTGGGACATGCTTCGTGTAGTGTTTGTGGACACTGTGTCGTGGGCACGTACACTACATTTATTGCACAATCGACATGAGTCGATTTTATTCGTGCTAGCCCTGTATTGTGGCGGGCTGTGTCTGGGTGTGGGAATGGGCACTGAGACGTGGGCATTCTTACAACACTTTATAACACCATCGGCCGTGGCTGGAACACCAGAAAATACACTCTTTATTGGATTTATCTGGGTAGCCGTAAAAACGGATTTTGTGTGCAGGCAAGTGGGCAAATGGGCCGGCTTGTTGACTGCTAAATACGCTGGAACAGTCGCATTTTCTGGAACTGAACGAGTGAGAAGTTTCGGTGGAGTCTGGCCGCGGCGAGACTTAAACACCGTGTGTCTTAGCTGACTGTATGTGTCTTGGTTTCGTTTTACAGAAAACATGGCACATGCAGTGTGTAGTGTTTGTGGGCACTGGGTTGTGGGCACATTCACTACATTTAATGCACAATGACATGAGTCGATCTCATTTGTGCGAGCCCTGCACTTTGGCGGGCTGTGTTTGTGTGTAGAAATGAACACTGGGCTATGGGCATTTTTATTACACTCACAACACCATCGGCTGTGGCCGGAATACAAGAAAATACACTGCTTATATGATTTTTCTGGGTCGCCGTGGAAACGGCATTTTTGTGCAGGCAAGCGGGCCATGGTACCGGCTTGTTTACTGCAAAATACACTGGAACAGTCACATTTTCTTGGAACTGAACGAGTGAAAAGTTTCGGTGCAAGTCTGGCCACGGCGAAACTAAATTTTATCTGCTGCGGGAGCTGGGCTCGAACATGCGGGAGCTGGGCTCGAACATGGGTCTCCCGTGCGTAGGCTTTGGGTTTCGCCACTGAGCCACAGGGGGAAACAACAAAAGCTTAAAATAGCTCGAGCAGATAAGAGAGCGTCATCACAGTTTTGTGTGTGTTGGCGTTTGTTTGCAGGCGTGCGCGTTATACAACAGGCTCATAGCTGCAATATTGACATTTTCAGCCGCTCAAACTAAGAGGAGCTGAGAAATGTTTGAGAAATGGAGATTGGTCCGGCCTCGGCGGGACTAAGACACACTCTTTCCTCATTTCGCCGATGACGCATGCCCACGGGGGGCGGGGTAGCTTTCTTATAACGTAAAGAAAGCTAGTCGCGGTTTTGATGCTGGCCCGTTTCCCTGACGACTCGCGGGCAGAAGGGGGGAGGTCCACAGAGCTCGCCCAATCCACACGGTCCGACGCCAGGATAGAGCAGCTGGCCTTCTCTACAGATGCAGCTATCTCGTCAACATTAATGGCGGAAGCGGCGGCGCGCGGCGGCCGTTGTCCGTCAGTGAGCGACTCGAGTGAAGCTGGTGAAGCTGGTGAAGCTGGCGGGCGAACCGGCAAACTATCACGGGCTGGAGAAGGCTCGGGGCTGTTTCGTCGACCTCAATGGCGGAAACGGCGGCAGACGGCGGCCGCTGTCCGTCGGTGAGGGACTCGAGCCATGCCGTCGAAGCTGGGCACGTCGCTTTTACGGTGCGCACTACACCGGGTTGAAGTGCAGGCTCTGAGAATGATGCCAGGCGAGTCCTCAGAGTCACCATAGGCAATAGCTCACAGTGAGGGCATCCGCCGTCGACAAGAGCGAGAGCCGCGTGATCCTCACCCAGGCTGGAAACGCAGATGACATGGCGATCCTATTCACTGAGTGTGGCTCGGCACGAGCCGCAGGATCTATGCATCTTGAGAAAAGACGCAGCTCTTTTAGGAGAGAGTGAGACAGTGAAAAAATGTGTGCCGCAGCGGCGAACACACACACACGCACTTGCAATAAAAGGATATGACGCCGGAAAGCATAGCAGGTAAGGCGGCTAAAGGCGGCGATGCCAGTGACTTCAGACTCAAAGGCACGTCCCGCTGTTTGCTTTTTCTCAGACGGCGCGGCTTCTCACTCCGGATCCAGCGATGCAGATGCTTCGCTGAAGAGATGAAAATCAGTTGTACCAGCCTAATCGAGCTATATTTATAGGGCGAGACCACGCCCTTTCTGGCGGGACGTGTCGAAATGGGTGCGAAATGCCCCCATTGGATATGTGTCACGCAGGGCCACTCTCGATAGGCTGCTGCTGTTGCCGCAGGGCAGCCAATAGGCGCGCAAGCCGCCTTGCCTATGTCTGCATGCTGCTGCACAGCGTATTACATTAATTCAAAATTAAGGATAATTTTTGGCTTCAATATCTCATGGAAAAGAGGTTTTCCCCATAGCGTAAGATATTACGCAGTACGAGATACTCTCGTAAGAGAACTATTGTTTGTCATGTAATTAGTAATTGTAATAAGTAATACATTGTAATAGTAATAAGTTATTGTGAGACACATCTGTTGTGTGGCTCTTTGCAGTGATGAGGGTTGTTTTTTTTTGTTTGTTTTTTTGGGCTCATCATGCTGAACAGGTTCGCCACCCCTGGTAGATTCCACATCAAGTTGTCTTGCTTGCTGTGTTTACAAGTAGTCAGATGTCACGAATAAAGTCCGTGCTGTACAATCAAACTTCATTAGTTTTTTTGTTTTTTTTTTTGTTTAAGGGTGTGTAATAGAACAATGTGCATCAAAAGTAATAGTATGTGCATCGTAAACATGTTATTCAAGATGAGCTGCATTGTTTCACTAAATTTCCATAACCAACACATTGGGAGCGGACAGAAAATTCCGAGCAGGAACTCAATTTAACTTAAAAACAAAACGCCGAAAGTGAAATTCTTCAGTGCAATGAGCTCTAAAAAGATTTTTTTGAATTTTGAAGCGTAATATTACGTAAGTGCTCTTGTACTTAACAGCAGTTTTTCCAAAGAAATATATTTTACACTTCTGTAAAGTAACTTCATAAGGGATGTTTTCTGTGCCACTCTTTTAGGAGAGAGGGAGACAGTGGAAAAATGTGTGCCGCAGCGGCGAACACACACACACACACTTGCAATAAAAGGACATGACGCCGGAAAGCGTAGCAGGTAAGGCGGCTAAAGGCGGCGATGCCAGTGACTTCAGACTCAAAGGCACGTCCCGCTGTTTGCTTTTTCTCAGACGGCGCGGCTTCTCACTCCGGATCCAGCGATGCAGATGCTTCGCTGAAGAGATGAAAATCAGTTGTACCAGCCTAATCGAGCTATATTTATAGGGCGAGACCACGCCCTTTCTGGCGGGACGTGTCGAAATGGGTGCGAAATGCCCCCATTGGATATGTGTCACGCAGGGCCACTCTCGATAGGCTGCTGCTGTTGCCGCAGGGCAGCCAATAGGCGCGCAAGCCGCCTTGCCTATGTCTGCATGCTGCTGCACAGCGTATTACATTAATTCAAAATTAAGGATAATTTTTGGCTTCAATATCTCATGGAAAAGAGGTTTTCCCCATAGCGTAAGATATTACGCAGTACGAGATACTCTCGTAAGAGAACTATTGTTTGTCATGTAATTAGTAATTGTAATAAGTAATACATTGTAATAGTAATAAGTTATTGTGAGACACATCTGTTGTGTGGCTCTTTGCAGTGATGAGGGTTGTTTTTTTTTGTTTGTTTTTTTGGGCTCATCATGCTGAACAGGTTCGCCACCCCTGGTAGATTCCACATCAAGTTGTCTTGCTTGCTGTGTTTACAAGTAGTCAGATGTCACGAATAAAGTTCGTGCTGTACAATCAAACTTCATTAGTTTTTTTGTTTTTTTTTTTGTTTAAGGGTGTGTAATAGAACAATGTGCATCAAAAGTAATAGTATGTGCATCGTAAACATGTTATTCAAGATGAGCTGCATTGTTTCACTAAATTTCCATAACCAACACATTGGGAGCGGACAGAAAATTCCGAGCAGGAACTCAATTTAACTTAAAAACAAAACGCCCGAAAGTGAAATTCTTTAGTGCAATGAGCTCTAAAAAGATTTTTTTTGAATTTTGAAGCGTAATATTATGTAAGTGCTCTTGTACTTAACAGCAGTTTTTCCAAAGAAATATATTTTACACTTCTGTAAAGTGACTTCATAAGGGATGTTTTCTGTGCCACTAAAGCAAGCATCACAGCATAATCAATTATGAAATTTATATAAAATATTTGATTTATATGTTGCTTACAAGAAGAAAAAAAAATCTCTTCAGGAAACACTGACCACCGAATGTGTTTAATTGAACTCAACCTGCATCACTCCAGTTTAGCTGACTTTCAAAGAATATAAATCAATACTTTAATCATTACCTAACTAGTGTATTAAATATGACTAATATAATACATTATATAATCAGATATGTGTGTATGTTGAGCAAAGTGTTTCTCGTACGGTATATTGAAATGTTTTATACTGATTGTCTGTACTGTGACTGAGTAGAAGGTCTTGGCACCCAAAGCTCCCAATGACTGCTTCTAGTCTGCACCTTACATTCTATCAATGCCCCACAATTGCAATAGTATATTCCCAAGAATGATGCCATAATCACAGTCTCTAATTTATTTCCCAGATCACATTCAGGCGGGGTTTTTAAAAAACAACAACTTTTATCTCATTTTATATGCTTGTGCAGAGCATATGAGCCCCGTGCTCAAGCCCCCTTCATATCGGGCAGCACGGCAGATGTGTCTTAATTATATGGACCAGTGAACTTGTGAAACTATATTTTACAAAAAGATAGAATTTTCATTAACCTCACCCTACAACTACCCAGCCTTTACCTAACCATAACCATAACCTACATGCCAATCCGGTTTGTCAAACATGTTATGTAAGATGAGCAGCATTGTTTCACTGAATTTTCCATCCACACCCAATGAGTTAGTTATGAAAAGTCTTTTACTTTAATTTTGTATTCGTTTATTTTTGGTATTAAAGTCTTTAAATGTTCGCCGGTTCCTGCCTCCTTCTTCCCATAACATCTAACCTCGTTACAACACAGCAAACACACCTAACACAGCAATCTCCCCACATGAAAATAAATGCTTATGATATTTTTGAAGCATAATATTAAGTGCTCTTGTACTGCAGAAAGGCAAGTCTGTCACTCAGAGCTGAAAGTGAAATTGTGATGCTTAAGTGCTGACGTATTAGAAGATAGCGACAGGCCTCCACCATGTTGGGTGTGGTACCAGCTGTGCAATTGGCTGTTCTTAGGGACAGTACGTAGCCTGATGGGCATATAAACACTGATAAGACTAAGAGACAGTTCACTCGGAAGAAATTTGGCAAAATTAAGACAACAGAAAAAAACAGTACGGAAAAACTGGAAAGAATCCTATCACAGGAGCAGAGGCGAGACATCAGGAGGAAGAAGAAAACAAAAACTAGGCTTAGCCAGTTGAGCTATTGAGCCCTTTTATTCAAAGAAGTTTGAAGTATAACATTATGGAAGCAGAGACTCTCGTCAGAGGTGACTGGAATGGTGAAATCTGTAACCTTCGCTTCTTCACAAATCGCAGAACTGCATGGATAGAGGCTTTTGACAGATATTATGCAGGAAGGGTTACACAAAATAACATTCAAGATGGCTTGCAACTGAGCATTGCGAACCCAAAGGACCCAAGTAGAAGGTACCTAACAGTTAACCTTTACCATACTGGAAAGGTAATGGTGCAGGGAGCACGACCAGTGCTCACAACCTTTGAAAGAGATGACTTTCATGTTATACTAGGAATGGTTAATTAGAGAGAGAGAGAGAGAGAGAGAGAGAGAGAGAGAGATCATTTCTTCTTCCTGGCCAAGACTTCCACCCAGAGACCATCCACAGAGTCAAAGCTGAGATCTCCAGAAGATGTGCTCTTCTGCCCAGTGTGCTAACTCACCACTCTGACATCACAGTAAAATGCGTATCTACACAAAGACAAGGTCAAAACGCTTGAAATCAAAAAACATTGAACATGGAACCCCTCATCTCCACCAGGACAAAGGTGAGAACCTCCACCTCATACACAACTTTACTTGTGAGAACCCCGTTTACCAGGACGACACCATAGACCCACACAAATTCCACCTGAATCCTCTGACTACATTCGCGCACCAACCTGCAACTGACCAAAGATCCCCAGCATAAACAAGACATCAATCCAGACAGAGTCTACTCATCCTGCTGAAACAGAGATGGATGAGATCAAACTATTACTGGATGGCACCAAATAAAGAGTCATTCTGGCTGTAAAAAGTACAAATGCCATATTAAAAAAAAAAAAGAAAAAAGCAAGCAATGCATTCAACATTGAAAATTATATTTATGTATTATCACTAATTATAATGTCTTTTATTTCTTGTACAAACAGTATGTGTGTATTTTTTGAGCTGACTGGGGGTCTGGCCCACGCCAGGAATGCACTAACAGTGTTTGCTTGTTAAACTGAAATCCTCAGAATATGCATATGTGTTGCACTTCATGCAATGATCATTTTATAATCAATCATTTAATCATAGGTAATAAAGAATCACATTTTAGACAGTTTTTCATTTAAGATTTGTTCATACTGATTCTCATGTGTTCTTGTCTTCACCCATTAATCACTTAATATGATATGCTTGGATTGAATTATAAGTAGAAGCTTTGTATAACTATTACTACTTTAATTGTGTTCTGTTTGAGTCCAATGTTTTCTCTCCATGTTGTGCCAAAGTTTCTTAGCAGATGTTTGAGGGCCTACATTTCAACGAGGTCCTGATGACACTCAACATTGTGATGAGAAGATACTACCTTTCTTTGTACTTATTCATAACCTTCTTGTAGAGAATTGTTTAAGGCTATACAGATATGTGATTTTGTTTTTCGTTAGTGGGGAGTCTCATAGCCAGTCAACTTCCACCAGATGGGAACGTCAAGGACGCATAAGGGAAGAGGTTAAAAAAAACATGCTACCTTCTTATACGATTGAAAAGAGTCTAGAATTTCCTGAGTTTATAATTTATCGATAGCATAGATTAGAGATGAATTGATTTTGAATATTCCTTTAATTTTAGAATTTTTCATTTTGGAACTGTAAAGAACATCTTGCCTTCAATAAATGTAATTGATTGATTGCAATCTTGACCCTGACTCTTCATTGTCTATACTGGTCTTTCTACTTGGCCAAGCTGTCCGCCCCAACTCTAGTAACACTGTTCAACAGCAACACTGTAAAATCAATAAATGAAAAATACATTTTAAATTTTTTTTATAAAAAAACATGAAATCATAGCATGATACTGGTGGCTGTAGCTGACGGTAATTTACTGTTATTCTTTAGTCCTTCCATCGTGATGTTAAACAACAGTAAACTATTGTAAAAAAAAAAAAAAAAAATACAGTACAGCGCTGTACAATAATATATAGAATATTGTTATTTCAGTGCTACTACGATAAAATTAATTGACAGTTTATTACTCATAAAAAGGTGACCTTTAGAGTATAACATTGCACAAATTATTTATTTAGTAACATTTTAAAATGAAACCTGCAAGAATAAAGCAGCTTTGACAAGAATCTGTCTTATTGCACTGCACATAATAAATGCCTAATGTTATATCGCACACATTAATCATGGTCAAACAGATTTTCAACTGCTAGGCCTGCTGGTGATACAAGAGGCAGGGGGATTTGGTCAAGCAACTGTACAAAGTTAAACCCCAATAAAAAATATGTCGAGTGTTAGAACCATTTCGGCCCGCTACAGCCTAGAGGAAAGGAAGATGTGTAAAAGTGTGTTTATCGTCCAGTAAACATTATGGATGTCACCAAACTGCATGGTGATTCCACAGAGAAAAATAAAAAAGTTGAACAACCTACAGATAAGAGGCAGTTGCTTCCCAAAAATACAATTTAAACACACACAAACAAACTAAATATTTTCATATGCCAAACTGACTCTTAAATTGTACAAGTGAAAAGTGATATCTACTGAAAGATAACAAATTCACTTAAGGCCTAAAAGGCATGAAACATGGATTAGGGTTATGAAAAGGACTAGGCTTGGGGCTACATAAAACCCCACTGAAAGTCCATGAGACTTTAAATGAGCATGGCCACACAGGTATTGATTCGCTGATGTCTTTTTTTGGACCAGCTTCCCCATCTCCCCCTCTACCTTCCCCTGGTTTGCCTTTGCCCCCTGAGGGAGCATAGGAGATATTAGGTAAGTAACACTGACGCACTGTTGAATTCTTGAAAAATAGTATATTAATTTTCAAGAATTCACTGGGCCGGAGTCAATTATTCCACTTGTACAACGGTTACTTTTACACGGATAGAGCAGGAGCACACACATTTTGTAACGTCCTAAAACAAATGGTAATGCCATGTTGTTAGATAAGCACCTGTAGAATTTCCTTTTGTTGAAAGCACAGATTAAAGTAAAAAGAGAACAATAGCTAAAAAGCAAAACGTTTACTTCTAAATACAATCCAACAGGTACAGGCAGGCTGGAACAACTCGCACACAAGCATACGACTTTAATACTCAGAGCTCAAACATGACAATCTGGGGCTCGGGTCAGGAAGCAGACAAACTGGCTAATCCGACCGTCTGCCAGCTGTCTCACGTCACCAAGGTCAGATAAATCCCATCACATAGAGGCTCTTTCACCTAGATATCATCATATAGAGACTGTGTCTGTTCCCCGAATTAGGAAATACAAAAAACTTCCAAACCCATCTAAGGGTAAAAATTTAATTGATGTTCAACAAATAAAAAACAGAAATAATACAAATGAACAAATGATAAAGCTTGGGTTGCTGAATATTCTATCCCTTACTTCAAAAGCACTTATTGTTAATGATATGATTACAGGCTATAACCTAGATTTGCTGAAACCTGGCTAAAACCAAATGATTACATTACTTTTAATGAGTGCACCCCGCAAGATTACTGTTATAAACATGTACCTCGTCTGAAAGGCAAAGGGGGAGGTGTTGCTGTAATTTTTAGTAATATTTTTAAAATTACTAAGAAGTCTAGATTCAAATATAATTCTTTTGAAATGTTGGTGCTTAATGTAACAATATCTAGCGTAAATGATAAATCACGTTTGAGATTTGTGCTGGCTACTGTATACAGGCCACCTGGGCACCATACAGACTTTATGAAAGAATTTGCTGACTTTCTATCAAAGTTAGTACTGGCTGCAGATAAAGTCCTAATTGTTGGTGATTTTAATATACATGTAGATAATGAAAAAGAGTCATTGGGATTGGCATTTAAAGGAATAGAGGTTGAAGAATTCACAGAGGACAACAAAATATTTCAATATGCTGATGACACAACATTTATTGTTAGAGGAGAATAAAGTGTTACAAAAATAATGGAAATAGTACAGACGTTTTGTAAGGGGTCAGGAGGTGCATGAAAGTGAATGAAGAAAAAACTTTGCACATGAGATTTGGAGAGACAGTGAACTTAACAGAGAATTTTAAGTTCAAGGAAGTTAAAGAAATGAAGATTTTAGGGATTTTAATAGGGAAAGACGAAGACAAAGTGAGAGAAAACATGTGGGAAGAAATAGTGGGAAGTATTGAAAGAACTAACTTTTGGAAACTGAGGACACTTAATTTAAAGGGGAAGGTTTTAATCCCGAATGTTTTAATGTCATCGAAATTGTGGTATCTTTTATATGTGACATCAATGCCAATGTGGGTGGAAAAAAGGTTGAAAAGATGTTTTTTAGAATTTTTATGGGAGGGCAAACCAGCTAGCATCGCATATAATACTTTAATAGGGGTGGTAAATAAAGGAGGTTTGGGATTAATGGATGTGGAGCAAAGGAAAAATAGTCTAAGAGTTAAATTGGTTAAAAAGTATCATTTTAAACCAAGGGAAAGAAATTTATTTTAAAAAATGTTTGGAAGTTGGAATAGTTAAAGTGAGAGATGTTTTATATGAATATAAAGAAGTTTTTTTTACCGATACAGTACATTGTAGATGTAATGGAGGAAGCAAAAGAGGAGATCAGTAGACAAGAAATAAAAAACAAGTATGAAATTATAAAACATGCAATACCTAAGCAATGGATAACAAAAATGTAAAATATGGAAGAGGGGAATTATGAAAACGATGTAAAAATAATACTGGGAGAGAAAATGTGTTTTTTTAAAAAATGCACAGTGAAAATGTTTTATGGATTTTTTAGAGATGCTGTTTTTAAGAAACCAATTATAAAATATAGCTGCGAGCAGCGAGCAGCGATTACGGGCCCAAGCCGGTGGCACCGCAACCCCGGTGCCTTTAGTTACCTACCTACGGTGCCGCCGGCTTTGGCCCTTCATCGCTGCTCGCAGCTATATTTATATATATATATATATATATATATATATATATAAACAAGCCGGTGGCACCGCCACCCCGGTGCCTTTAGGGTTACTGTGCATGACGGGCAATATCGTAACTCCGCTTTGACCTTTGAGAAGATGTGTGCTGTAGAGCTTGCATTGGTGTGGGCTCTGCAAAAGTGTGCATTGAGGGCACATATCAACAACAAAGTATGCGTGAGCAACCTTCTGAAACCTAAAATGAAAAATGAGACACCCTACGGTCTCATGGACTTAATGCACACATGAAATAAGTACACAAGTTTGAAAGTTATATGAAGTGTGCCAAGACAGAATATTACTTGCCTGATCTGATTAGAAAAATAGTTGGTGTGTGTGTGTGTGTGTGTGTGTGTGTGTGTGTGTGTGTGTGTGTGTGTGTGTGTGTGTGTGTGTGTGTGTGTGAGGCGTGATTGAACAATGTAGACATAAAAACATACCCCGTCCTTTTGTTCATACAGGACATTATTCAAACTGCAAAGTGTTTACTTATATTTGTGTACAATCACAATAAAACACAACATTGTGCTTTTGTCAAACTGTAAACTACAACTGTCACCCAACCGAAATCTCTTACACACACACACACACACACACACACACACACATAGTTTAAAAGCAAAAAAAATCTTTTGGACATTCATCATATTGCATTGGTTTTCATTTATTGTCCTCGATCAGAGCCCTAATCTGTTTATTTTTTCAGTTACACATTCTACATTGATTAAAAAAGAAAAATCAAATGTGTTTTTATTTTATACATAAATAAATAATCTATCATTCAGATGAGAATAAAGTTAGTGTTAGTTCAAATTTTAAGGAAAACAAATATATGATCTGAAATATAGCACATTCATTTATAATTCATTCAGGTTCAATTACCAAACATACAAATCTCAATGTAATTTAAAGCAAACAATACATTTAAAATACATGGGTTGTATGCTATTTTTTTTTATATAAAAAGATATATATCCAAAAAGACAAGGCCTAAACTTTAACAAGGGTTAAACAATCACTGTAACAGACACAATCACACACACACACACACGTCAAATCACTTACATTTTAGATGCAATATTGACTTTTTTTTCTGTTTCAGCAGCGAAAATAGTTAAACAAAGATCACAGCAGAACCATCGAGCATCTCACAGCAACGCGTTCTCATTACTGAATGATTCAGCATTTTGAACGAATCGGTTGACTCAAAGATTCAACGACCAATCCATAATCTGTCTCATTCATGAATGACTCAGCCGTTCGAACGAATCGTTTGAACGAATGAATCAATGACTCGCTCATTAAGACGGTCGCCTGGCGGCACCTAATGACGGTTTAGTGATATTAAAAGTATCATTCTTTCCAACGATTGTTAATTAACTCATATTTGAAACATAAGCTATATATATATATATATATATATATATATATATACACACATATATATACACACACATATATATACACAAAAATAAAATAAAAACACATTTGAAGCGTGTTTGCTTACTAAATTGTGAGCGGAACGAAAGTTGCAGCAAATATCAGCAACAGGAGTCAAATTTCATTAATCACGAGAGTGAAGAGCTGACTGAAAAGATGATGACGGAATAGGCTATTTTATGTAAAAGCCCCTATTTAAGCGAATCTATCATTGTACTCTTTTGTTGTTGTGTTTTCCGTGAAAAATAATAGACTATTGAACTCACAATTCAAGCAATCGGCCCCGTTATTGCACTAATTTTAAAGTGACACTAAAAAGTATGCGGCTGCACTGGCATTCATAACGGTGTGCGTCCATGGCGACGAGCGAGCAGAACAGAGCGAACGTTTTTTAGTTCATTCCTACTTCCATAGGAATTCCCTCAAGCGCTCTGCAAGCGCAACCCTTATCAATGTCCGTGTGGACGTCCGTATTTAAAAGCTCTCGGTCCTCAGTCACATGCTTGCCAAATATATGTATAAATATCATTTTGGACACAAGAGGGCAGTATGGCCCTATGTATAATTTTGTATAATAACTATCACTCGAAGAGCCCCTCCCCACACAGACACACACACACACACACAGTTCGCCCGCGCCTCTCTCTCACACGCACACACACACACACACACACACACACTCCAGCATTGCAATCTTGAGATGCAGAAGCAGCTTGTTCATTATGCTGCGTTCACACCAAACTTTTATACTCTTTTGTTGTTGTGGTTTCCATGAAGAATAATAGGCTATTGAACTCACAATTCAAGCAATCGGCCCCAGAAAAGGCGCTAATTTTAAAATGAAACTAACGGCTGCACGGGCATTCATAACGGTGCGCGTCCACGGCGATGAGCGAGCAGAACTTCCATAGGAATTCCCTCGAGCGCTCTGCACGTGGCCATTATCAATGTCCCGTATTTAAAAGCTCTCGGTCCTCAGTCACATACCAAATATATGTATAATGTATATATAAATATAATTTTGGACACAAGAGGGCAGTATGGCCCTATGTATAATTTTGTGTTTAAACTAAAAGAGCCCCTCCCCCCCTCCCCACACAGACACACACGAATGGCAGGGTGCATTCTCTCTGTCAGAGGGAGAGGGAGAGAAAATTCTCAGAAACATCCACATTCAAACCAAAATATCTAACTTCCTCTTGGTCTGAGCTAATGACAGTTAATTAGAAAGTTGTCCGGCTTGATCTGAACCATATGCATACCTGTGTCTGTCGAGTTTCATGCAATTTCAAGCATGCTAAGAGTCTCAAAAGCATCAAACAAGAATATTAAAGTTTGATGTGTTGCCACGGCAACAGTATCTGAGATATCAATAATCCTTTCACAGGTCTACATCTGCCGTGTGTTTACATTATACACATAAAGTTTGAAGCAAATCGGGTAAAAATAAGAGGGTGATTTCAAAGCATTTAGGAAGTGACACACTTCCTGCTGCCAGTTGGTGGCGCTATAACTTTGACTCACAATAGTCACATCCATGTGATCGGGCTCTTACAACGAACACACTGTTGAAGTTTCATCAAGATCAGTTAATGTATGCAGTAGTTATGACACACTTCCTGTTTCACGTTTCTCGCCATAATTTTGTTTCCTCGCCACGGCCAAACCGTTCGAGATATCAAAAATCCCCTCGCAAACTTTCATCCTCAATGTCTTGACTTCATGCTGACCGAGTTTCGTGCCGTTTGTTTGAATTCTCTAGGAGGAGTATTTCACATTCCATTGCGTGTGTTTTACCAACAACCCTAAATAGCCGACTTCCTGTTGGGCTGGGGTAAAAAGTAAGAGTGTGAAGTATATATGAAACGAGGAGATCTACATGTGTACCGAGTTTCATATTATTACATGCAAGCGTGTTTGAGTTATGGACCATGTTTTCGGACCCCATTCCAGGGGGCGCTGTCGAGCCCCCCTGCCACGCCCGGGTACCATCTTCAGCCCGGCCCTGATGGCCGCGGGTTCTGACATGTGTGCAAAGTTTCAGGAGTTTTTGAGCATGTTAAGGCCTCCAAAAGTGTCCAAAAGGTAGTAAAAAAATAATAATAATAATAAAATATAGCTGCTAGCAGCGATTACGGGCCCAAGCCGGTGGCACCGCAACCCCGGTGCCTTTAGTTACCTAAAGGCACCGGAGTGGCGGTGCCGCCGGCTTTGGCCCTTCATCGCTGCTCGCAGCTATATTTATATATATATATATATATATATATATATATATATATATATATATATATATAAACAAGCCGGTGGCACCGCCACCCCGGTGCCTTTAGGGTTACTGTGCATGACGGGCAATATCGTAACTCCGCTTTGACCTTTGAGAAGATGTGTGCTGTAGAGCTTGCATTGGTGTGGGCTCTGCAAAAGTGTGCATTGAGGGCACATATCAACCACAAAGTATGCGTGAGCAACCTTCTGAAACCTAAAATGAAAAATGAGACACCCTACGGTCTCATGGACTTAATGCACACATGAAATAAGTACACAAGTTTGAAAGTTATATGAAGTGTGCCAAGACAGAATATTACTTGCCTGATCTGATTAGAAAAATAGTTGGTGTGTGTGTGTGTGTGTGTGTGTGTGTGTGTGTGTGTGTGTGTGTGTGTGTGTGTGTGTGTGTGAGGCGTGATTGAACAATGTAGACATAAAAACATACCCCGTCCTTTTGTTCATACAGGACATTATTCAAACTGCAAAGTGTTTACTTATATTTGTGTACAATCACAATAAAACACAACATTGTGCTTTTGTCAAACTGTAAACTACAACTGTCACCCAACCGAAATCTCTTACACACACACACACACACACACACACACACACACACACACACACACACACACACACACACACACACATAGTTTAAAAGCAAAAAAAATCTTTTGGACATTCATCATATTGCATTGGTTTTCATTTATTGTCCTCGATCAGAGCCCTAATCTGTTTATTTTTTCAGTTACACATTCTACATTGATTAAAAAAGAAAAATCAAATGTGTTTTTATTTTATACATAAATAAATAATCTATCATTCAGATGAGAATAAAGTTAGTGTTAGTTCAAATTTTAAGGAAAACAAATATGATCTGAAATATAGCACATTCATTTATAATTCATTCAGGTTCAATTACCAAACATACAAATCTCAATGTAATTTAAAGCAAACAATACATTTAAAATACATGGGTTGTATGCTATTTTTTTTATATAAAAAGATATATATCCAAAAAGACAAGGCCTAAACTTTAACAAGGGTTAAACAATCACTGTAACAGACACAATCACACACACACACACACGTCAAATCACTTACATTTTAGATGCAATATTGACTTTTTTTTCTGTTTCAGCAGCGAAAATAGTTAAACAAAGATCACAGCAGAACCATCGAGCATCTCACAGCAACGCGTTCTCATTACTGAATTATTCAGCATTTTGAACGAATCGGTTGACTCAAAGATTCAACGACCAATCCATAATCTGTCTCATTCATGAATGACTCAGCCGTTCGAACGAATCGTTTGAACGAATGAATCAATGACTCGCTCATTAAGACGGTCGCCTGGCGGCACCTAATGACGGTTTAGTGATATTAAAAGTATCATTCTTTCCAACGATTGTTAATTAACTCATATTTGAAACATAAGCTATATATATATATATATATATATATATATATACACACATATATATATACACAAAAATAAAATAAAAACACATTTGAAGCGTGTTTGCTTACTAAATTGTGAGCGGAACGAAAGTTGCAGCAAATATCAGCAACAGGAGTCAAATTTCATTAATCACGAGAGTGAAGAGCTGACTGAAAAGATGATGACGGAATAGGCTATTTTATGTAAAAGCCCCTATTTAAGCGAATCTATCATTGTACTCTTTTGTTGTTGTGTTTTCCGTGAAAAATAATAGACTATTGAACTCACAATTCAAGCAATCGGCCCCGTTATTGCACTAATTTTAAAGTGACACTAAAAAGTATGCGGCTGCACTGGCATTCATAACGGTGCGCGTCCATGGCGACGAGCGAGCAGAACAGAGCGAACGTTTTTTAGTTCATTCCTACTTCCATAGGAATTCCCTCAAGCGCTCTGCAAGCGCAACCCTTATCAATGTCCGTGTGGACGTCCGTATTTAAAAGCTCTCGGTCCTCAGTCACATGCTTGCCAAATATATGTATAAATATCATTTTGGACACAAGAGGGCAGTATGGCCCTATGTATGAATTTGTGTTTTTCACCCAAAGAGACCCCCCCCCCCACCCCCCACCCCTCCTCACACAGACACACACACATACAGAATTGCAGGGTACATTCTCTGTCAGAGAGAGAGAGGGAGGGAAAATTCTCAGAATCCACATTCAAGCCACAATATCTGACTTTCTGAGGGTCGGAGCTAATGACTTTAAATTAGAAAGTTGTTCAGCTTGACGAGAAGAATATACACGCTGAGTTTTGTAACTGTAGGTAAAACTAACTAAGTTATAACACACTTTATATGTCCTTTTTTAGTCATGAAAATTCATTTCCTCGCCGCGGCCAAACCATTCAAGATATCAAAAATCTGTCCGCAATTTATCATCCTCAATGTCTTGACTTCATGCACACCGAGATTGGCGATGATTGAATTAAATGCCTAGGGGTAGTACTTCAAATTCCACAGCAAGCGTTTTCCAAACAACCCATAATAGCCGATTTCCTGTTGGGCTGGCGTAAAACTTGACGGGGGGAAAGATGTTCGGCCCGATGAGATCTATATGTGTACTGAGTTTCATATTAATTCATGCAAGCGTGTTGGATATATGGACCAAATTGTCGGACCCGGTTCAAGGGGGCGCTGTTAAGCCCCCTTGCCACGCCCGGGTACCAGCTTCAGCCCAGCCCTGATGGCCTTAGGTTCTGACCTGTGTGCAAAATTTCAAGAGTTTTTGAGCACGTTAAGAGCCCCAAAAGCCCCTGAAACCTTGAAATTCATTAAAAGCAATAGACAAATCCCTCACACACAGAGACAGAGAGAGAGGGAGGGAAAATTCTCCAAAACATCCACATTCAAACCAAAATATCTGACTTCCTGTTGGTCTAGGCTAATGACTTTAAATTAGAAAGTTGTCCGGCTTGAAGAGTACAATATACATACCGTGTTTTGTTACTGTAGATAAAACTAACCCCCCCACTTTTGTCAAAAGGTGGCGCTACTGAGCCCCTGTACCACGCCCATTTCTGAAACTTTGCACATGTCTACTAGATAATAAATGAGATGTGTCTGTCGAGTTTCATGCAATTTGAAGAATGTTAAGAGTCTCAAAAGCATCCAAAAAGAATATTAAAGTTTGATGCGTTGCCATGGCAACAGTATTTAAGATATCAATAATCCTTTCACAGGTCTACATCTGGCGTGTGTTTACATTATACACATAAAGTTTGAAGCAAATCGGGTAAAAATAAGAGGGTGATTTAAAAGCATTTTGAAAGTGACACACTTCCTGCTGCCAGTTGGTGGCGCTATAACTTTGACTCACAATAGTCACATCCATGTGACCGGCCTCTTACAACGAACACACTGCTGAAGTTTCATCAAGATCAGTTAATGTATGCAGTAGTTATGACACACTTCCTGTTTCACGTTTCTCGCCATAATTTTGTTTCCTCGCCACGGCCAAACCGTTCGAGATATCAAAAATCCCCTCGCAAACTTTCATCCTCAATGTCTTGACTTCATGCTGACCGAGTTTCGTGCCGTTTGTTTGAATTCTCTAGGAGGAGTATTTCACATTCCATTGCGTGTGTTTTACCAACAACCCTAAATAGCCGACTTCCTGTTGGGCTGGGGTAAAAAGTAAGAGTGTGAAGTATATATGAAACGAGGAGATCTACATGTGTACCGAGTTTCATATTATTACATCCAAGCGTGTTTGAGTTATGGACCATGTTTTCGGACCCCGTTCCAGGGGGCGCTGTCGAGCCCCCCTGCCACGCCCGGGTACCATCTTCAGCCTGGCCCTGATGGCCGCGGGTTCTGACATGTGTGCAAAGTTTCAAGAGTTTTTGAGCATGTTAAGGCCTCCAAAAGTGTCCAAAAGGTAGTAAAAAAATAATAATAATAAGAATAATAATAATAATAATAAATAATCCTAAGGAAAACAATAGGGCCTTCGCCCTTTGGGCTTGGGCCCTAATGAGTTTTGGCAAAAGACATTTGAAGGTTTGAAAGTAGAAAATATTTGGAACAATATGAAAGGGAAGTTTATTTAAATTAAACTAGGAAATTTGGAGTATTTTATTAGACATAGAGTGATATTTACTGATACAATGTTAAAATCTATTCTTATACTGTAAAAATGTAAAAGTTTTTAATGGAAAATGTAAGAGTATTATTGGGAAATTAGAAGGGGAGCAAGAAGATACAGAAAAGGATAAGATTATAATGGTAGGGTGTGACAAAAACAAAAAAAATGAAAAGATGATCAGTCTGTTTGTAATGCTGATGAAAGGTGCAATATGGGAGAGTAGTAGTAATTATGAGGGACATTGTGTCAAAAGTGATTTATGACCCTAAATATGATTTTTATGACAGGTTATGATATATTTATGATTATGATTATGACATATTTATGACAGGATGTGCAGGTGGGAGGGGGGTTTTATGACCACCAGATGGTATGTGAACTTTTGACCCCGACCATATGTTTTCCGGAGTTTTATGACTGTGTGTTTGTGTATGTGTGTTTATGACGGGGCAATTTGCTTGGTGTGACTGAAAGGAATGTAGGAATGTTTTTTCAGGTGGATGTCTTTTATTACAACAGGATAATGTTCACAGAATGATGAAATTATGACCATGAAGAGGTCTGACACGGATTTGATTTTCAGATGGAACGTCATCTTGGATGATGTCTGTGGGAGAGAATAAGAAAATAGTTTAAAGAAATAGCATTGATGCAGATAAAAAACAACATGGCATTTTATTAAACATTTAAAAGTAAGTTTGAAACATGTGATGAACATAATGAGGTGATCTTTATGCGTCAATCTGCCTAAAGTGGATCTAGCCCCTTAAATCTTTCTGAATAGATGAAAATGTCACAAGGAGTTTAAAGAAATATACCATTGATGCCATATAAACATTAGATAAATTAAATGAAATAAGCTGTTAATTTTATAAAAACATTTAAATGTAAGTTTAAACTTTAAACATGTGTTGAACTCAGCATGGTGAAATGAGCCTCTGTTTGACTAAGTCTTTTTCCTCTATGAGTTTAAGAAAATACAGCGCGTTGTACTTTAAATAATCATATAAAATAAATAAGCCGTTAATTTTATAAACACATTTAAAAGTAAGTTTTAAACATATCTTGAACATAATGAGGTGACTTTATGCATCTATCTGACTAGATTTAGCCCCTTAAATCTTTCTGAGTAGATGAAAATAGTCTTTTCCTCTATGAGTTTAAGAAATACCATTGATGACATATAAACATTAGATATATAAAACATATAAACTGTTAATCTATTAAGCATTTAAAAGTAAGTTTCAAACTTTTAAACATGTGTTAAACTCATAGAGGAAAAGACTTAGTCAAACAGTATCTCATTTTCAACATCTAGAGTTCAAGAAAATACAAGAGCATTGTACTTAAATAAAGTAAAATAAATAAAATGAAATACACATCTATGACACCATGAATTACTGATTTACACAGTTAAATAAAACATATGAAATTGTGAATAATATTGGATGTGAAATAAGTTGTTAAATTATAAAAGTATAAGTATTTTAATAATACACCCCAAAATACTGTCTTACACAGATACATAAACATATAAAACAGTGTTTACATGAACTAAGATGACATTTTATAAGTATTTAAAATAGTTTTAAACATGTGTTGAACTGAACTTACCATTGACGAAATTAGGAGGTCTTTTTGGGTCCGGTAAAAATCACAGCGCCTTGAATTTCTGAGCAGAAGAGAGATGTGTGTTCTCCGTTTGCTAAACTTAAAATGAAGATTGTTTCCAACACGCTAGGACAGCGGGGCCATCCCCTTCCTCTCTGTAGCAGATGTGTTAGCACCTATTAGCCGTTTGTTTCAGGAAACCCCACACTCAAGCACGGTTCTGATCAAACGAAGCGCTTGATCAAAGCAAATAATCGATAGACATGACACCTGGTGTTTTACAATCAAAGACCATAAAATACCCCGAACTCAGTTCAAAGGGGGTATTTAGATAGCTGAAATAGCAGTTAGTGATGACGAGCACCGGGGGCAAGGCAACAGGCGCCGTGATGTCTATGTAGTGCGATAATTGAGCAAAAAAAGCAATTTAAAGATAGTGTGAGCTCATGGGGTTTTACAACATACATTTCCTGAGCTGAGGATTCTCCTGGCTGAGACGACGGGCATTTGATGTGTTGATGTGTAAGGTGTTATCGCTATCATTCGGAGATTGCGAACCATTTGGCTTCCGCCCTGGCTGAACGTCCGGTGTGTGTGTGTGTGTGTCTGTGTGTGTGTGTGTGTGTGTGTGTGAAAAAAAAACTAAAACAACTAAAATAGCATTTATAGAGAAATTCATTAAACAATATTCTAACATTTTAAATAATGATGCATAAATTATTTTTATTTAAGACGGGTTTTCAGTGAATTATAATCGGTATAGTGTGTATACTATACACTATTGGAATAATATTATCATAAATAGGGCTATTTTCTAATTATAAATCACCCCGCGGCAACACTTCGGTGGTTATAAATAGAGTCTATGTGTCTCGAAGTTATTTAAAGAATTAAATAAAAAGATTATAACTGTTCAGCTGTTTAATGCAGAATGAATCTATTTCAATGAGACTTCTATATCACGGACAATCGTTTAAATATATTTTTATACATAATATTGTTATAATATTAACGCAGTGATTTTATGGAGCATAACGGAGGATCTGGCGTCGCCGTGTCTGTGTAAGTGTCGAATCGATGGGTACCAAACGGTCTAAACATCCGGAGCAGAGCGGGTAATCACACGTCTTCCGCCTAACTGTCTGGTCCATGAATAAGCATTAGGCTATACCGTCTGGGCGAAAATAAAAAACAGTTTACGTGAATAAATAGACACAATAGCCTATAAACAATATTCTAGCATTTATTAGATTATTTATTATTATTTTTAAATAGAAAATAGCTGAGTAAGCGAACTATCGCTTTATTTATTTATTTAAAGATGATATTCGATAAGATACAGCTGTATTGTTCGTATACTTTTCATTAAACGTTTTAAACCAGTCTCAAAAATAAGTCTACATTATGTCAGCCCCGAAACCGTTTATTTCAAACAATCTCACCATGGTTTATAAAGGGGGAGATTAAAACTAGGCGATATATATATATATATATATATATATATATATATATATATATATATATATATATATATTATATGAATGAAATAAAAGGATCCATGTATAGCGATTTTATTATACAATTTATTTTGAAAATGATAAATAGTCGTGAGTAAAATGAGTAACAGCGGATATTGTAGGCTATTTTAAGTTGAGATATAATATCGATTGTACTCTTCACTATTGGATTAAATTATTCTAAAATAAAAGGTTAAAAATAAACATTTCCAGCTATTACTACCAACTGATATATATCGAAGTTAGCGCGAGGGTCTTTTTAAATAATAAAAACGATTTTACATGGTTGTAAATAAATAAAACAAAATACACTGAACTATTGTTCGAACTATTAACTAATTTTGTATTTGGACGAGTGTAATAGCGAGGATTGGACACTAATCTAGCACCGCCCCTGACCCCATGTGGTGTTCAAGCCGTTTAAAAACCACACGAGTGGAATCGGGCCTGCACTGTCTGTGGATCTCGTAGCAGTAAGCAGGTTTTTTAGGACCAACAATGCCAGCGGCTCACGGTAAGCTTTTTATTATTTTTTTTCATGCAGTGCTGTGTTGTAATAGTTAATTTGAAAAGTCTTTCATTTTTAAATGAACTAGAGTAAATTTAACGTAGATACACAATATTATTATCGAAATTAATGAACACTATTTTTTGATTTTCGATTTTTCGGGGTCCATCGACAACCCAGATAGCACACTTCTATTTGATGTGATATTTACATCTGGAAGACGTATTTTTAAGAGTGTTTGCTCATCCGCAATACGTCTATAGGACGTTTCCTGTCAGATGTCAAATAGACATTTAGAAGATGTCAGTTTAACATGCATTCTAAATCATTACATCTTGAAGATATCTTCTAAACGTCTATTTTACATCTGACAGGAAACGTCCTATAGACGTATTGCAGATGAGCAAACACTCTTAAAAATACGTCTTCCAGATGTAAATATCACATCAAATAGAAGTGTGCTATCTGGGAATAGTCCAATAGAGTAAATGTACTCTTATTTTGTCTATTCTGACAAGAACGTTCTTATTTTGGATTATGGATCGAATATCTCGTGAGCGTGTGCACCTCCCAGTACCGAAGACCTAAACTCTCACAGCTTATATGTTTAAAGTGATAAGACTTAAAAATATGTTAAAATATCTGCTATAGTTATGTGTTGGTGGACCGATTGTATAAATGTCAACTCGGGGGGCATGACGCGAAAAAAAAAAAAAAAACTATTTGATCTGTCTCATTAGTTTCTTGGTGACTATATTTATTTCTGATTTTAAAATGTTGTTTTTAAATGTATCTCTCTGTATATTATTTTATCAGAATGTTGCTGTTTGATAGTGAAATTGTTATATAGACTATATTTTTTCTAGCTAATTTACTGTAATGCTATTTTAACCACTAGATGGAGCCATTCTGATTTTATAGCTTTTTATTATATATATATGTGTTATTGGATATAATTTTCTTCTTTTTAATATTATAATCTGAATGATGGTTATTTTAGGTGTGAAAACTTTTGCTTTGTATATTTTATCCAGATTTTTACATCAGTTGGGTGTCATTGGGTAGCAGAACCATCTGTTTATTACTATTCTGATTATTTTATCAGAACGTTGCTGTTTGATAGTGAAATTGTTATATAGACTACATTTTTTCTAGCTAATTTACTGTAATGGTATTTTTAACCACTAGATGGTGCCATTCTGATTTTATAGCTTTTTATTATATATGTGTTATTGGATATAATTTTCTTCTTTTAATTTTATAATCTGAATGCTTATTTTATGTGTGAAAACTTTTGCTTTGTATATTTTATTCTAACTTTAACATCAGTTGAGTGTCATTGGGTAGCAGAACCATCTGTTTATTACTATTCTGATTATTTTATCAGAACGTTGCTGTTTGATAGTGAAATTTTTTCTAGCTAATTTACTGTAATGCTATTTTTAACCACTAGATGGAGCCATTCTGATTTTATAGCTTTTTATTATATATATATGTGTTATTGGATATAATTTTCTTCTTTTTAATATTATAATCTGAATGATGGTTATTTTAGGTACGAAAACTTTTGCTTTGTATATTTTATTCTGACTTTAACATCAGTTGGGTGTCATTGGGTAGCAGAACCATCTGTTTATTACTATTCTGTCTGAGAATATGAATATCGTAGTTTATAAAATTTATTCATCAAACGTTTCATTTTTAATAGGACTTTTGTGTTCTAGAATATAACGTTGAACTGAATGCCTTCCATGCCATTGACCTCTGTAAGTATATATTTTTTTCTATTATTCCTACAATTATAAATGTATGTCATTAAATCCGGTATCTGTAATGTTTTGCTACATTTTCTTTATTATACAATTTTTATTTGCTTATTACCTATTTTTAATTTATTACAACTATTATTTATTTTTATATTTATTCAATTCTAGTAACAGCCACGCCGACGAGTATCGGAGATGTTTCGAGAGACGGTAAGATAACACTATATTATACTATGCGTTGATTGGATTCATCTGGCAATTATTAAACATTCGATCCACTTTGCACAGCTGTGTTTCGTCTGAATACACCCTGTGCCGTTGTGGACTTGACCCAGGAGGCCGCAGAAAGCAGTCATCCTGATAGAATCGGGACCCCTTTTTCCAGTGCCTCGACAAGTTCTGACAGCCACCTGGTAAGAGCGGCAGATGTGTTTGATCTTACAACCGATTCAGACGTTCAGCCAGGTCCAAGTTTTCGCAAATGCGTACAAAAGCGCCGGAATGTGACAGAGCATATGGTCACAACTGCTCCTAAGCCCTATCAAAATATTGGTATGTATACATTTATGATGTTTCCGAGTCACGTATTTTGTTATTCCACTATTGTTATACATTGCTATGCATTTATACATGCGTATTTAATACTAGTTTTTGTCATCTCTTATTCTACACAGATGTCCGAGTAAATGGTCAGGCAGAATCGTCCGCCATACACCCGGATGTTGTACATGTAGCGTCAGATGGTAAAATTTCACTATCTTACAATAGACGACAGATAGTCATTGCTCACCATTTAATAATCACCCTCTTTTTCGCGTAGGTTTGTTACAGGTGCTCACACCGCCTGGCTGTGGATTTGACAAATCCCGTTCCTGATACCACTCATCCGACTAGAAACGTTAGTCCTATTTCCAGCGTCTCTACGGGTTCTGACGATCAGCTGCTCCGTGTGTTAGACGTGATCGATCTCACACCGAATTCCGACGAGCAACCAGACCAGAGTTGTCGTGAGCCACCCAGAAAGCGACGCCCCGTTCCTGATACCGCTCATCCGATTAGACACGCTAGTCCTTTTTCCAGCGTTTCTACGAGTTCTGACGATCAGCTGGTGCGTGTGCTAGATGTGATCGATCTCACAAATTCAGACGATCAACCAGGTCCGAGTTTTCGTGAACTATCCAGAAAGCAATGGCACGTGTCAGACCATGCAGGAGCTGCTTCTCCTAAGCCCGAGCAAAATAATGGTGAATAACATTTACTATGTATTATTAATTTGTAATTCTAATCATATTCGTAGTTATGTAAGAGTGTGTTATACTTTATACACAGTATCTAATACGATTTTTGTCATTTCTCATTCTCCACAGATGACCACCTAGCTGATACGGATGATTTAACAGCATGGTCCGAAACTCAGCAGGATCGATGGGATCAGGTGTCTTGGTCAAATGATGATGATTATGACGCAGCTACCGTGAGAGCTAGACAAACACCGTATCCTTTTCACGAACTGGCTGAAGCTGAAGAAGAAGACGAAGAAGCGATTCACTCTACGTCTGTACAGACTGATCAACCGTGTTGCGATAGGGCTCTGATACACACACTCATTAACAGACTTATTGCGCAGGGTGAGGAGATTCGTCATAGAACGGTCACGCTACACGCCGAGTACCACAACCAGCTAGATGTATACTATACATCATTATGCCGACGAATAGACAACCATTTCAGTGTGATTAATGAACGTATGGACGCGCAAGACATTCAGATTCGTGAATTACAGGTTATTCTAAATGACCAGCACCAGCGCATTGAAAATTCTATTCACAGGTTGGAAGCCTCGGGGGTTGTCAATAACGATCGAGTAATTCTCATATTAAATGATCAACTTAGAGAACGCCGATTAATTGTCAATCTTCTTGGTGTCATGAGCTATGATGTACGTCGAAGATAGGCTACATACATGTATATTATTGGGTATTAATGCCATTTTATTCTATTAGTGATGTATTCAACATTTCTATTCTCAACGTGAATTTTGTGTGATTAAAATTTTTAAAAATTGTGAATTCTCAGGGGGGGTTGTGAAATTGTAGAATTTGAGGGTATTGTAAGATTGTTCTAAATAAAAATTAAAAGATGGATCAAGATGAAAAAAATACCTCAGCCGATGCACAATGCGGTCGACCAGACCAAAATCTCTCAGACCAGGTGCAACAAATGTTTGAAATGCATATGGACAGTCGCCATAGCATGTGCGATGATTTACAACTAATGATAAATGCATATCCAGAATTAAACTCTTTTAATGCAGAGTCGATGGCACACACTTCTAATTTAGAGGATTTAGAAATAGATAGTCAACAATCTCATGATATTCATCTTTCTGATCAGTTGGAAAAAATATTAAAGAAATGTTGTTCTCAAATTGTGCAAGATGGTTATGCCTTAAAAAATGAATGTGAATCGGCATCTAGTGATGCTTTTTTCCCCGCAGGTAATGCTGAAATTGAATCCCCACCGTCTTCTGATGTTATCCCCCCTTCAGGTAATGTAGCCACTGAGAGTCCCACGGTTAGCAAAGCTCCACTTGCGACAGGTAATATTGATACCGATATGTCGTCGTCTTGTAATGCAGGCAACCGTCCAGATAACCCAGATAGTGATATGATGTTGAATAGTGACAATTCGCCCCCTTCTGACACTTCGATATTAAGTCGGACCGACATCGATTCACTGATTCGTGAGGGTGGGGATGTAAACGGCTATCGTGTTTTACCGCGACCTCATTTCAATAGCATTGAATTACGGCGGAGTATGAATCTCAGGGCTATTAACTCCACAGATTTGGCTGATTATAACATATTCCTACACGATGCTCTTAGCGAGATTGTAACGTTTGCTAGAGAGATTGGTGGAGAATCTAGCGTTATCAATATGACTATGTCGGCAGCCAATCTGAAATACCCTGTTAATGTTGTTTTAACACACGATAATAATTACGACGTTAATGTGTTTCTTGATCAAATTGCAAGAATTTTGCAGAGCGATGATCAGTTATTGTCGGATGAAGCGGTTGAAATCGAAGCTAATGTGGCAATAAACAGGCGTGGAGGCGGATATCATCGTCGTAAACTTACGGATTTGCCACTTGACCAGGTGATTAAAAAAAAGAAAATGAGTTTATTCTGCCCCGCTAATATTTCAAATAAATTATGCCTATCTATTTGTCTGACATATTTTCTTAATCCTGAATTACCCGAGAACATGCTAGAAAGACAGGCAGCCGCCCTCAGCATCAATGCCGGGTTCTCAATCGATCGTGAGATAGGGCTCGGCGACCTAGAAGCGTTTGAAAAACTACTCGGTATTAAAATCGTTGTTTTTTACCGAACGACCGTCGGTAAGTTAGAAACGTACAAAAATCACAATGAACCGCATCCAAAAACGATATATCTGTATCTGTATGACTCGCATTACTACATGATAACCAACCTTCCCGCGTTCATAGGAGCTGACTATGTATGTAAATTCTGCTATGCTGGATACAGTAATCAAAGACATCACCAATGCGCTCACGTTTGTAATGTATGTCTCGATGATGAATGCTACAAGGCGCCTAAAAGACCTATACATTGTCCCGATTGTCTGCGTTTCTGTAAATCGAACTACTGCTATACCGCACATAAAAAAACACCAGCCGGACGTGATCGACCTACTTGTGATGTGGTTAAGTATTGCAAACTATGTAACAGACGATACGACGTCATTGGGTATGGTAAAAGAGAGCAACATAAATGTGCGCCATCGTGCTGCGTACACTGTGGTGAACATCTACCGGAAATGGGGCTTCACAAATGCTTTATACCACCTCTACCTCCCAAGGAACTTATCGAGAAATATATCTTCTACGATTTTGAAACCCGCTACGAAAATGACAGACACGTCGCTAATTTTGTATGTGCGATCACTTTTGATGGGGAGAAATTTATTGCGGAGGGTACCGATTGCATAGCGATGCTATTCACTCATTTCAGACAACCGCGATACAAAGGTTACTGCTTCATAGCCCATTACGCATCAAAATTCGACTCATTTCTCATTCTGGAGTATTTTTGCAAAGCGGGGCTTAAGGTCGACCTCATAATGCAAGGGTGTAAATTAATCTTCATGTACGACAAAGTTTTTGCACAACGTTATATAGATAGTCATTCTTTTATCCCGATGGCATTGGCCAAGATGCCTGCGGCGTTAAGCTTGAGCACTACCGAAAAAGGTTACTTTCCACATCTTTTCAACAGGCTGGAAAATGTAAAGTATATCGGTCCCTACCCTGACAAAAAGTACTACAATCGTGATAACATGTCCGATAAAGACCAGGCAAAGTTTGATGCTTGGTACAGCACGACTATAGATAAAGAGTTCAACTTTGGGAAAGAGCTGCGTGAGTACGGGATAAATGGCGTTGTCTTATTACGTGAAGCGTGTATGAAATACCGCGCCGCGTTCATAAAATGTACCGAGCTTGACCCTTTCGCCTTCACAACATTACCTGCTTGCTGCATGGGCGTGTTCAAAACACATTATTTGGATCGAGGTACATTAGCTCTGACTCATAATAATGCATATGTGCAGCAGAGTAAGACCTACTCAAATGTCTCGATCGAATGGCTCGAGTATGTAAAAAAGACGCGAAACGTAGACATTCACCACGCCGTCAACCACGGCGAGGTGTCGGACGGTCGATACTTTTTAGACGGGTACTATGAGCAGGATGGGGGACGGCATGGGTTAGAATTTAACGGGTGCATGCATCATGGTCACGAATGTCAGTTTGAACCGTATCAGACGCATCCCTTGTCTGGGGTCCCTTATGGAGTTCTCAGACGACAATTTGATGATAAGGTCGACATTCTGCAAAATGCATATGGTCTACAAATTGAGGTCCTTTGGGAATGTGAATGGACTCGTATGAAAAAGATTGACCCGTCTGTAATAGAATTTATGAGCGCTTATTCGAAGCCCGAGAGAATGAAACCACGAGAGGCGCTGTTTGGGGGGCGCACAAACGCTTATAAGCTCTACCACAAAACGTTGGATGGTGAGAAAATAAGTTACGTAGATTTTACCAGCTTGTACCCATTCTGTCAGGCGAGGAAGACCTATCCGATCGAACACCCGCAAATAATTTTCAAAGATTTCGAACCGATAGAAAAACATTACGGGCTTATCAAGGCTACAGTATACCCACCACGTAGATTACTACACCCGGTTCTCCCTTACAGATGCGGAGGAAAACTCATGTTCCCGTTATGCAGAACCTGTGCACATGAGCAAAACCAGTTGACAACATGTAACCACACAGATGCTGAGAGGGCGTTGTCAGGATGCTGGGTTTCTATCGAGCTCTTAAAAGCCATCGAGAAGGGGTATGTGGTGGTCAGGATAGACGAAGTGTGGCACTTTCCACAACAGTCTGATACGTTGTTTCGTGAGTATGTAAAGACGTTTTTACGTTTAAAACAGCAAGCGTCGGGCTATCCATCGAACGTCGTCACGGACGTTGCCAAAGAGGCTTACATTCGTGAGTATTTTGAAAAAGAGGGGATACGTCTTGACCCCGATAAGATTGAGTACAACCCTGCTCAGAGGGCCATCAACAAATTATTGTTGAATAGTCTTTGGGGCCGCTTCTCGTTGCGTGAGGATTTACCGATAACCATTATGGTGAAAGATCCTGAAGAATTCACCAGAATCGTTTTCGGCAAAACCGACACATTGTCATGCTTTGCATTCATCTCAGACGATATTGCTCTTGTTCAGTATCGCGACCCGAAAGGACACGTGCGTGCAACTCAAGATGTTAATGTGTTTGTAGGTGCGTTTACAACCGCTCATGCGCGAATGGAGCTGTACGACCTAATGGATAGGCTCGGCGACAGGCTGCTTTACTCCGATACAGACAGCGTTATTTTTGTGTCTAGGGAGGGTGACTGGGAGCCTCCACTCGGTGATCATTTGGGGGAGCTGACGAATGAAATAGACGCCGGGGATTATATCACAGAGTTTTGTTCAAGCGGTCCTAAATCGTATGGTTTTCGCACCGCTAAATGTAAAGTATGCATGAAGGCTAAGGGTATAACGTTGAATGCTAAAAATTCACAAGCTGTATGCTTAGATAGTCTGATTGGTCTGGTCGACAGCTATGTGGCATCGAATGATGACGCCCAATACATCCTGGCGCACACCGAGAACATTGTGAGGAATAAAAAGACTCTCACATTGCACAACAAATCAGTCGTTAAAAAGTTGAAGGTTGTGTATAATAAACGAAGACTTTTGCCTGATTTCACAACTCTCCCTTATGGATACTGATCCAATGACGCATAGAGGTCCTCGGTATGCTTCTGATTTTGATTTCAGGCTTCAGCATCCGTTTAGTTGTGTATTAAGTGGACCCTCCAATTCTGGAAAGTCTTATTTTGTAAAACTTTTGTTGGAAAATGGTTTGAGTTTGATTTCTAAAAAAATTGAAAACATTGTTTTTCTGTATGATTGTTGGCAACCTCTCTATGACGAATTGCTTAAATTGCATGATATTAAATTTGTGAAAGGAATACCCCAGAGTCTGAATGATAATGATTTACTCCCCGTCAACAAAACCAACCTACTGATTGTGGATGATATGATGCGTCAAGCCAACGGGAACATTGAGATTGAGCGGGCCTTTACGCAGTATGTACATCATCGTAACCTCAGTGTTTTTTTATATAGTACAAAATTTATTTGTTCAGGGTAAATCCAGCCGATCCATCAGCTTAAACACAAATTACTTAATTCTGTTAAAAAATCCTCGCGATGTCAATCAAGTGGCCGTGTTAGGAAGGCAGATGTACCCCGGAAATGGAAAGTACTTCATGGAGTGTTATCACGATGCGACCAGTCAACCTTTTGGCTATTTGATGATAGACTATAAAGCAAAAACTCCAGAGCAATTCCGACTCAGAACAGGTTTGCTTTCCGATCGTCAAGTGGTTTATCTCCAGAAAAAAAGAAGAGCGTGATAAATCGTCATGTCCGTTAGACTTTGTAAGCATCTACCCCTGTTAAAACGACTACATAAAGCTCCGCCTAAACGACGACGTCTTATTTTACAATCAGCGTCCGACGAATTCATTTTAACACTCTGTGAAGTGGCGCTTAACATCCTCTATGGTACAATTCCGGTCAGTCCGCATCAGTACCGAAAGCTGAAAAAGAGAAAAGCTGACATTAAATTTGTCGCCAATAAAAAATTTGGTATATTGGCCAAGAAGCGCATCTTTAACCAGAGAGGTGGGTTTCTGCTTCCACTCCTAAGCGTCGCCGTCCCCTTCATTTCAAGCTTAATAGCAGCTAGACGGGGTTGATGATGGAGTATGCCGAGAAAATGTATTTAGTACCGCAGCATCAGCTGGAGAAGTTGAAATCGGGAAATGGGCGCGAGAATATTCAACAGGTCGTAGAGAATGATCTGGATGCATCCATAAGAGATATTTTACTCAGGAGCGATTTGGATCAACATGAAAAGGCCAAGCGTTACACAAATATCCTATCCAGGTTTTTAACAATTGTTAAAGAAGGCGACCGTGAGAACAGTGTGATAACATTGGCACTACCCTATTCCGACCGGGGTGATAAAAACGAACTCGGGAACTCTAATGGCGACGATGATACAGCTGGTGAAGCTATTGTGGGTGAAGTTTTGAAGAATGTACCGTCGAGAAGTGTGAAAAACAGTAGATACATATTAGACAAAATGTCTAAAGCTAAAGGACTAAGCTCTTGGACCGAGTTGGGAGAGTTTGTGTTCAGAGGCAACGCCATACAAGGGTCCCACATGGTTGATTTGTTAAAAAATGTTACGGCCCCACATAACGTTAGGAATGATCGAAGGCCTATAGGATGGTCGGAGTTTCTACAGGCTTTTGCTGAATTAAACATCCCTTTTTCTACGGTGCCGAATCATCATGTTAGACGTGTGATTAATTCGCTAAAGAGTAGACCTGCTATGTCTACACCCGTCCATATTCAGCCATCTAAAAAAGCCAGAAGATATCCACACGTGACCGCTCAATACTCTAAAGATGATATGTATAAATCACCGTCTAGCGGCCAAAGACAATGACTAGAATTTTAATACAACTATATTTTTCTTGTGTATGTAATATTTGAAACATGAATCGGTGTGTATGTATGTCATATAATTCAACCGAAATAAAAAAATACAATTTATGAAATTTAAAGATTTTTTTATTGTGTTGAGACAGATACATTGAATACTCAATCATGATTCAGCGCAGTATTACACGTTTGCACACAATGAATACATGAAAGCATTTTTTCATTACATCCATACGGGGTTAATCTGTGTACAAAGAGCGACACCATTTTATCATTTTTGGTATAATCATCACTATACAGCTTCATCACATCGCGATAGTCACAACCCTTCACTAGATGATATAGAAAAAACACACAGTGTTGGCCACAAGTATCTGACAAAAAATCCTGAACACGTTTGTCTGAATATAACACATCGACATGGTTGGCTCGTAGGAAGTTTTTGATGGTGGGTGGAAAACGGTCGCTGGTGGGAGGGTTGCCGAAACTGTCGAAAAAACATGCTTCTCCATCTTGACTCAAATAAACAGCCACCCAGTGTTCACCCGGTAGGTGGGCCGGGTCTGTATTAATTATACACATCGATGGAAAGATCCTTAAAGATTTTTTAGGTAGTTGATCGCTTGGGAGAACTCCAAGAAAATGAGTGCTGCATGTGATTTTATCCATGATTCCTGAGAGCTGTACTGTATTCATTTCAGTAGTAATCGACCAGGACCTGTCTACGGTTAGATACTTCGATGATGCTGTCGAACACTGCGTAAATTGTCAGGTTAATAGTGTGTGGTAACGGTTGTCTGAACCGGGCTTCGAGCCTGATATTCCCGGACTTGACGAGGGATATATGCTGCCCGCAGTCTTCATCAGGCGTGAGGTTGAAGGCGTAAAGCGTGTACCCGTTCAGGAAATCATTCCTGTCGATAGAGAGTGCCTGGTTCTTGAGGTGTCTTCCGGTCGTCATTGCAAGCTGGTAAAATTCGCGAACTGCTAATCCAGCTTCAAAATTCGGTTGCAGAGGCTTGGCAGGGAATTGTTGCCCGTCAACATAGACCGCTAGGAACTCCAAATCGTAATGTTTGAACGCAAATGGGTTTTTATCGTAGGCCCTGTGAATGCATCATTATCAACCATGGCCAGGACGATAGATTTTGGTAGAGTGCCTAAAAACAGATTTTCCTGATTTGAAACACGGGCTCCGGCTGGTATGGAGAAATTTTTTAGACATACCCGATCTATGGGGTACTTTGCGGTTGTCGATAACAATGCCTGGGCATGCCCCAGTCTCACTGGGGGTGATACTGAAACTTTCTTGACGTATAGTGATGCAGACACAATAGAAGAAAGAAGATATCACTGTGAATAGGGGCCAGCAGTTCCACCACCTTACTAGCACTCGTGTAGAGCGATCGCTTCGTCAGCCCCGCGTTACGACCCACGGGGTCATTCACATCCATGTGACCAGCGGTATCTTTGTAAAACAGACCGGGTGAGAATAGTGACTCCAGTGCATCTTTACTGTAGTTGATCAAGCTCTCTATGATACATCGGTAAGGGTACGTGCTCGAACTCTGGGATATTAGTCGATCGCCGAGGCTCACATCAACTTGTGAAAATATAGTGGCTCCGGGGTAGTTTATTAGAGCTACCCTTGCAGGGTCTACGATGTCTGCTCCGTTAGGTCTTGTGATTTTAAGTTGGAGATATAATAATGTATTATTTAGATCCACATAATCTTCACCGTTCCCAGCTATGAAAAACTCCAAAGGGGCCGAGTCCGATATAGCGGATAAAGGTGGAACTTCTAAATACCCGTTTTTCTCAATAACTGTTTGTGTCAGCGGGACCGTAAATAGGTCCAGCTCAGACTTAATACACTCTCCCGACATACGATGCAGTAACGCCATGCTAGAAAATGTTTTTTATGGATCTCTTAGCCCTTGCTTTTCGACTCACAGGCTTCTTACGCTTTCGTCGCACGACTGATCGCTTCTTTGACACCCGCATTGTTTTCTTCTTTACTCGATGACCCCGCCTCCTCACACCCGGGGGTTTAGACATTCTCTTACGAGCCATGACCAACAGACCGGAGCCGTCTTGAGTTCTAGTATTATCAGCATAAGATCTCGACAAGGCATTTGAGACAACGTCGGATACTATATTTTTCGCCGCAGATTTTAGATGGGGTTTCGCAATACTAAATCCTCTTTTTAGTAGTGGTATGGCCATCCTAAACAGACCTCTGAAAAGCCCTCCTAGACCGGCTCCATACATAACCCCACCCCCTGAATATCCTGGCAGACTTCCACCGGCCTGATTTTGGTAGTAGTTAACATATTCAGCAGCAGTCTCGCGAGGGTTATAATAATAGCTCATTTTAAAGAATTGTATGATTCGTTGGCTTAAAGTGTAGTTTTACGATGACTTTCCCGTAAGAAAACGGTATTTCACGATTTTGGTCGTCCTTTAGCTCTATGGCTATGTCGATGATGTGGTCCTTATTGATTGATGCGTAATGGGGACTGTCGTATCTAACACTGACTGCTTCATTGTTTTCACCCGATATATGTACGCATCTCAAAAGTGGGACATAGGAATCCCCGACTGACTGATATTGAATAATGTCGGTGTAGACGTAGAATGTGTAGAACCCCGCGTTGATATCGGCTTGATGAGGTGCGTCCATGATGACGCTTGTTGTAAAATCAGCTTTTTCATGGTAAGCCGAACGGCCGAGAGCTTCACCCGCATTCATTCCTAAAATAGTGGCTAGTTTTCCATAGAAGCTTATAGCAACATTAGGTTTCGCGACCAGAAATACATTGTTTTTCAAATTATCATAATTTAACACTGCTATTGGAGCTATAACAGGATTTATGGCACGGATCACCGCACGAATGTTCTCATAGTAGCCTGCGTTTATATGCATTTTCCTCGATACTGAAAAGCCTGATAACTCTTTAAATGGTCCATGGTCATGGTGTCTTGTATTATTCTCCGGCGCAGGGGCCGTGTGTAGGGTGAAATATCCATCTTCATCATTAAAGGAGTACCAGCTTCTAGGATATTCAATTTTGGCGAGTCCAACCTCCCATTGTCCTTTCAAGTTTATAGTTTTTGCTAACCTGGTTGTGTAGCTGGATATACGATTTTCAGGATAAACCGACAAAGAAGCGTTGCAAGGTAGTGTAACATAGAAGCCGTGATCCTCCATGGTAATCCTTCATGCGTATGATCTCATCCAACATACGTTCACATGTTTTAAGGTTTTTGTAAGTCCACCAGAGCTTTTTTATCAATGTAGCTATTGAATTTCGCTGGCCATCCTAACCATTTCACTAATACTAGTGTAGATTGTCCCTGTTTTTTCTGACCTAAAATCTTTTCCACCTTAAAAGCTTTGTTCTTACAATTATTTTTTGTAACTCTTTTTCATAAAAAACACCTCCGATAGTTTCACCGTCATAATCCGACAGTCTGTAGACGGGTGGATGACGTGGTATACACGCTGATACGGTGAAAAATTCCTCTGTATAGTTCTGTTCATAACCTTTGGTGAACGGGCCTCTCACTTTGGAGATCCTCACAACATCACCTACTTTGAACTTAAATTCACATTTCTCATTCTTCTTTATATCTCCGTACAAGTTTTGATACACCTGTGCCTCATTTATTTTATCGACGTCCACCGGTCTCATTCTAATACTCCTGTGATAACTTGAGTTGTATCCCTGCAGGATATCTTCTAAAACATCTATGTATCGTCTGGAATTTGTAGCCGTTAAAAATCGCCACATCCGACTTTTTAATGTTCTATTAAAACGCTCCACGACGCTAGCTTTCAAATCAGTAGCGGTAGCGAAATGATTCATTTTATGCTTCTTCATAACATCTTGAAAATGTTTGTTAAAAAACTCCTTCCCCTGATCCGTCTGCAATTTCTGCGGCACACGACCCTCTTCGAGTATAGACACAAACGCTTTAGTAACTTCAATACCGCTCTTATTCTTCAGTACACGGACCCATGCGTACTTGCTAAATACATCGATGCACGTCAGCAAATATTTATTATTATCATTCTCCTTGGAATAGGCTGTCATGTCAACAAGATCGGCTTGGAATTGCGCATCTATCGCATACACCACAACTCTATTGCGTTTGTATTTTATAGGAGCTGTTCTGTGTAATGTATATGCATCCTCTCCAGACAACCAATCAGAAACCTCTTTATCGCTTAGTCCACTATCCTTTAAGATTGCGTCTTTTAAACGCTTTTTACCCCCTAGAGACCCAGGATTGGCTGGTGTATAATAAGTCTTTTTCATAAGCTCCGACATGTTGACGTGTCAAACTCTGTAAAAGAATAACTCATACGAACTATGTCTTTCAATCTTTTATTAAAAAAAAATACAATACAAAACCACGCGATTAATGTTGCAAGCCGTAAACTGGATACATAATGGATGCATTCTCTAAGTAAAAAATCAATAATGGCAAGATGTTAGTACATCGTATTTAAAAGGTATTAATCACGTCGCTAATAGGCTAACCAGAAGAGAAAATTTCAGAAGAGAAAAGGATGTAATTGGCAAACATTTCAATAATCTGGTCAGTGTCATCCTCGTCATTGTCTTTTTGTTTTGAAATCAATAGCAGACATACATCTGTTACATATGTACACATACATAACAAATCGGGGATTGCAAACTCATCACTACAATCAAGCATCATATCCAAAGCATCTTTTATCAGTACACATGGTGGTGCAATACCGTTGACGCATATATTTGGTAATTTTACCCATGAACTAGGCACAGCTCTTAAAAATTTCATTTGGGCCTTGAGATTTCTTACACACTTGTTTTCAAAATAATCATCATCATCATCATCACTATCATCATCCGATTGTCTGTCGTACTCGATGACTTTTTGCAGCAGTGAAATTAGTTGTTTTCTGTAGTGAGCTTTAAACATGAATTCCATGAAACTCTTTCGGCTAAAGGCCTCAGCCATGTTGACGGGGTCTTGGTCACTCGCCATTCATGATCGCGAATCCGGTCCACAGATCAACAACGTCGTAGACGAAATCCTTGCAGGTTTTGTCCAGAAGTTTGTCCCTGATTTCTTGTAGTTTAGTACCGATGAATGGCTCATCTCTTAATTCATGTAGAATAGACCCGACTGTTCCTTGAATCGCCTGAGGATGTGATTTTAATCCACACCTGTTTAGGACAAATGCTATGATGAGTCGTAGGTTAGGTTTAAACAGCTTGTTGGATAGTTCATCAAAGTGGGTTTCGAAGAAGTATGTAGGGGGTTCATACAGACAGGAATGTTGTAGCCGGCTTGGATGATCCGTTGCACAACCCTCGCACTCCTCCTTCAGCTTCTCATCGATGAGATGTTGCTGCAGCAGTACGATTGTAGCTTTTACGATTTTGAATCCAAGAGCACTGAAGCATCCATCAGTAGCATCGAAACCGGGTTTAGTAGCGTCACCACCAGAGACGTCAGTCAGGAAAGTCAGGTTAAGGTATCCAAGTTCCGTGCAGAATTTATCCAGCCAGCCTTTCTGAGGCACGGACGCGTCAAAGCCTGTTAGAACATTATCAGTAGCATTGTCATCAGGATTAGCAAGACCGTGGTTGAAAGAACCACCGCAGTCACAGACATATTCGGAATCATCGTCTTGAGACATGGCTTATAAAGAGGAACTGTGAGGAGGGAACAGACTTACCTCGGCTTATAATGGGTGTAGTAGATGGGCGGGGACGGGAGAGTGTATGTCGCGCTGCGCGCGCATCTCTCAGGATGGAACAGCTGCACTTTAATTTTATTGTATCCGGCGTACATGTCGCACCACTTGAACATCTTGTTTATCGATGAAAAAAGGAGACCCAGCAGACATGTGTCGCTCCATTTGAACAAAAATTGCATCGCGTACAGATCTTGATGCTCATTTTGTAGAACCGCTCCTGAACGATCACAAAGCTTTGTCTTATCTTTGCAACTGAATATGAAAACACATTCGTCCTCTTTCTTGTTAGTATGGTCCCAAACCACACGGTACCGAACATTTGTGCCTTCGCCGTCCCACTCACCGATGGACAATGGCTCGTTTCCACCATCATTCAAATCGATCCAGATGCGGGTGTAAAATAATGACCAGTCTTTTTCAGGAAATACCAGGCAGGGGTCTTCTCCCGGTATAAATACATCAGGGTTTTCGGTCGTGTAGAGCGTAACGGTGCGAAAGTGTTTATGAAATATGTAGCCGAATACCCGATTACTATTCATCAAAAATTCACCTCTTACAATGGTTGAATTATCATGGAGAAACTTTGTCAAACTGATATGCCCCTGACATTTTCTTGGTGCCATCATCAGATTTCCCACTATCTCTTCATCCATCTTACACTCGGGGGTTTTAGGTAAGCTTAAACAATCCATATCGATATGCTTCACCATACGTGTCTGGTTCACAGAAATACGATCACCTATTTATACACGCCTGAGAGACTATAATAAAAGACATCCCTATTCCAAACATCCACCTGAAAAAACATTCCTTTCAGTCACACCAAGCAAATTGCCCCGTCATAAACACACATACACAAACACACAGTCATAAAACTCCGGAAAACATATGGTCGGGGTCAAAAGTTCACATACCATCTGGTGGTCATAAAACCCCCCTCCCACCTGCACATCCTGTCATAAATATGTCATAATCATAATCATAAATATATCATAACCTGTCATAAAAATCATATTTAGGGTCATAAATCACTTTTGACACAATGTCCCTCATAATTACTACTGAGAGTAATTGCAAAGCAGGAAAAAAAGGTATTGGATGTATGGTTGGTGTTTAAAAGACGATTGGAAAAATATATGGAATGTTTGTACTGATATTTTGAACAGGAACAGAAAGTGGATGATTTTTATAAGGTTTGTACGCCTGAGATTTACTCAGTGTTTAATGAGTTTAATGTGGTAATGCCAGGAAAAGAATAATGTATTTGTTTAAAGATGATTTTTAATTTTTTGTGTGTAAAATGAATATTTTCTGTACTGTGGGAGATGTTTTTTAATGTTTTTTAAAAAAAATGTTATTTAAGAGGATTTTTATGTGGAAAAAATAGTTTATGTATTTTGTGATATAAACTTTTAAATAAATATAGTCACGCCCAAAAAAAACAAGACAAAAAAAAAAAAGGCACGCCCGATCTCGTCTGATCTCGGAAGCTAAGCAGGGTTAGTACTTGGATGGGAGACAGCCTGGGAATACCAGGTGCTGTAAGCTTTTTTTATATAAAAAAAAAAGTCCCTGAGCTTCTTCAAAAAGCCTTAAAAAGTCTCTGAAATTCTTCAGAAACCATGAAAGAGTTTGAGTTTTTTCAAAAGTTCTTCTTAGTTGTCTTCACTTATGGTCTAACCTTTTAAATATCCCAATTTTGGCAGCAGTTTTCGCCTACGGCCATACCACCTTGGGCACGCCCGATAGTAGTACGATCCAGGAAGTGAGTTGGCTACAGTTGGAGAGGAAGGCTTTCCCCCATTTTTGTTTTTCAATTTGTGTTTGTTTTTCGAGTTTTTGTTACTTTAAGTTAGTTTTTTTTTCCGTTTTATTTTGTTTTTGAAACCACCTAACAGCAGCTTTTTGCTGGCTGGAGGGTGGTTATTTTTATTTTTTTACAAGCATGGACGGATTAACGGCAAACGACACTGGACTGGTTGGAGGAACACGTACGGCAATCGACAATGGACTGGCAGGAGGAACACGCAAGGCAAACGACAATGGACTGGCAGGAGAAAAACGCAAGGCAAAGGACAATGGACTGGATAATCGACCACAAGTGAGAAATGGAAACACCAGGGGCCTCATGTACAAAGACTTGCGTTGAATTCATACTAAAACATTGCGTACGGACAAAGCTGTAAATGTGCGTACGCACAAAAAAAACGGATGTATGAATCTCTGCGTACGAAGGATCCCACGCATATTCTCTTTGTACATCCCAATTAACGTAAAAATGAGCGCAAATGCATGAGCACAACGCCCCACCCAGTCTCCTGCCTTAATTAAATACGGTAATGAGTCCACTTTGGCAAAAGAAAGGAGTAAGAAAATGGCTAAAGCAAGCGAAACTTTACAGAAAGTGAATCGGAGGTGCTACTATCGGAGGTAGAAACGAGAAAAAAAAAATATTTGGAACTTTGTCGTGCGGAATTAATAACAAAAGGAAAAAATATGAGTGGAAGAGTTTGGCTGATGCCGTCAATGTGGTTGGATCTGAAAGTCGCACTGTAAATGACCTTAAAAAGAAATGGTCTGATATAAAGGTGGACGTTAAATGGAGAACTGCTGCGCACCTACAAAGTGTGGGCAGAACAGGCAGTGGTAAAGAGGTCGATGAACTGACACCCTTTGAGCAGAGAGATGCTCAATTATGGGTGACACTTTACTCTCTGGAGTAGTATCTGCTGCTGTGGGAGACTTGGATTTACTACAGGACTGGCAGAAGGTAACCAATATTATCTGCACATTTATTGAATGGAAATGTTTTCGATTCACATATGCAAATTCTTCTTCAGATGGCGCCTTTATAGCAATGTGTGCGCAGTCAATCGCTCTGATTACATTAGGAAAACCGGCTATCGCTGCAAATTGCATTTTAATGTTTGGCTGGTCAACATTATGGGACCCTTATATACCTGGTAGACATGCGGATGATCCCGACCCATACCGCTGGCATTGCGCGGCTCAAAGACGACTGGCTTATTCCTGAGCGGTCTGCCAGTTCCCTTTGGAAAGAACCAGTTGCCAGAAAACCAAGTGTTGTCAGCACCTGCAAGGGAACGGATATTGCGTGGCTCCTCCTCGCTGTCTCTCTCTCTAGATTCGGACCCAACTCCGCACAGAGCTCCAAGAGGATAGCCCTTGGAAATCTGAAACGGCTGATAAGCCAGTCATCATCCTGGGCCAGAAAATCATTGTGGTCCCTAAAAACTCGTTCTCTTCAGATTCTGCCATTAGCTATGTTCTCTAATAAGGCCAAAGCTGCCATTGCCATAGACTAAGGGTTGTATCAATTTGCATATGCTTTTATATGTTCTTACTTAATTGCATAATTGATAGAATATTCCCATAAGGCTTGTGTGAGAATATATGTAAATAATTTTATAAATTGCAAATTAATAGCAATGCTTCCCACAGGTGGTAGTGCGGTAGACTTGTAGAACAATTTGTTGTGTAATGTTTGCAACTTAACTTCATTGCCAGTAAGAGTCGCCAACGGACAAAAACTATGAGAAATGTACGTACGCCAGACATGAAACTGGCGTGGAGGAACGCACATTCTCACGTTAATTTCACTGTTAGTACATCCGACCGTGAGCGTGAAAGCTGGCGTACGCAAAGTTTTTGTGCGTACGCAAGATTGATACATGAGGCCCCAGAGATGTGAGAGAGAAAATCAACGAAAGGAAATATTTATAAGAGGCTACAGTGATTGTGAATGTGGAAAACGTGATTGAGGTAAAAGCGGAGGATATCATTAAAGCTGTAACGGAATTATGTGGACATGGGGAAATTTTAGCGCTAAGACCAAAACAAGGAAAGGAATATGAACTGACAATGGAAAAAGAAGAAATGTGTGACAAACTGACTGATGGACTGGTAATAAAAGGAGTGAAATGTGAAGTGAAAAATTTGCAAAACAGAGACTATGTTGTTTCCTTCATGCACCTGCCCGTCTATCTTGATGATGTTTATTTTGGATAAATTGGAAGGATGGAGAGTTACTCCCATCTCGAAAATAAAAAGAAGATGCTATCCGGGCACTGACATAGAGGACGGAACAAGGTTCCTAAAGGTGAGGTTCCCCAAAGAGGTGGCGTCACTACCGTACAGCACAAAGCTGGAAACAGCGGAAGGGCCACAGTATTTTAGGGTGGTGCACAGTCACCAGGTTAAAACCTGTCGGCTGTGCACGAGCCCAGAACACTTACTGAAAGAGTGCCCAGACTTTAAGTGCTACAAATGCGAGGAGAGGGGACATTTTGCAAGGGATTGCAATGTTGTCAGGTGCCCGGATTGCAGAGAAACCTTAAATAAATGTGAGTGTTGGATGGAGGAAGAGGAAGGAGGTAGGGAAAATCAGGTGGACGGACAGGTGCATGAAGGAAACAACGAGGAGGAGCAGCAAATTGATGAAGGACAACAGGAAGAAAGCCTACAACAAGAAATGGAAGGAGCAGTGAGCATCAGAGAGGAAGAAGAAAGAGAACAAGAGAACGACAAAACAAACAATGGAGCAGGACACTCAATGGACAGTAATGGACATTTCGGACAGTTTTAAAAGTTACCTGGATGACGTGGAGAAAGATGGACATGAAAAGAAAGATCAAAGTGAGACTGAAAGTGAAGAAGAAACAACGATGGACAAAGACAGAGAAGGGAAAGGACAATTAAGAAGAAGATTAGTAAAGGTAAAACCAAATATTTGTAACGCAAGAAAAATTACTATTTTAAAGGTTTTAGATAAAAGTGAAAATAGGTTTGAAGTGCTAAAGGACCTGGAGGGAGAAGATGAAGATTACTGGTTTTTAGGTATTTATTTGTTGTTCTTTTAATGGCTTTTAGTTGTGTTACTTTTAATGCCAGAGGACTTTTAGATGTAAGAAAATTTAAGAAAATGAAAGAAATGTTCAATAATGAAGATGTGATTTTATTACAAGAGACTAACTGGAGGGAAGGTTTTATTACTGAAATAAGAAAAAGATGGAACGAAGAGATTTTATATAATAATGGGGATGATAGACAGGGCAGAGGTGTAGCGGTTTTAATAAAGGAAAACAGAGGTGTAAAATGTAAAACAATATACAATGATAAAAAAGGGAAATGTAGAAATGGATTTTGAGGGGGAAGTAGTAGTTGTAGTGAATGTTCATGCGCCAACGGAAGAGAACGAAAAGAAAGAGTTTTTTAGTGTTTTAAGATAATTCTTAAAGAAATACAAAGAACTTATAATGATGGGTGATTTTAATACTGTTTTTAGCAGTATATGAAGTGTATAAGTGTGAAAACAAAAGTTTTATAAATCTGTGTGTAATGTTAATGAAAAGTGCAATATGGGAGAGAAGAACTGTGGCTAAAAAGGAAAAAATTGTGTTGGATATTTGGACTGTGTTTAAAAGGAAAACTGAATTATATGTGTATTATATATGTGTATTTTAAAGGTGAAAATATGTTGCATGCTTTTTATGATGTTTTTACCCCAAAAGCTTGTTGTGTTTTAAAAGATTTAATGTGGAAGCTGCCCGGAAGTGAAGGAGTTTTTAAAAAAATGTGTATGTAAATGAAAGATATGTGATGTAGAGATGTTTGTAGAAGAAACTATGTTTTTTTAATTGTATTTATTTTTATTGTATTTTATTGATTGAATTTTCTTAATAAAAAAATAAAAAAGGCACTCCCGATCTTGGAAGCTAAGCAGGGTCGGGCCTGGTTAGTACTTGGATGGGAGACCGCCTGGGAATACCAGGTGCTGTAAGCTTTTTTGTTTAAAAAAATAAAAAATAAAAAAAGTGTCCCTGAGCTTCTTCAAAAAGCCTTAAAAAGTCTCTGAGAATCTTCAGAAAGCATGAAAGAGTTTTGGCAGCAGTTTTTGCTTACGGCCATACCACCTTGGACACGCCCTTGAGCAACCAGGAAGTGACGTGGCAATAGCTGGGAGAGGAAGGCTCTCCCATATTTGTTTGTATATTTTTTTGTTTTGATAAAGTTTTTGGTTAGTTTTGATATATTTTTTTTTTTTTTCTTCTTTTTTTGTTTAACCTGTTAGCCTGCATCCCCACTTTTGAAAAATCCCCAGAAATGGCATACCCAAACTAAAACATACAGTTCATGAACCCTTTGTACTAAAAGCACAAGTAATATCACTGAAAGCTGAGACCTGGCAGTTAATTGTAAATGTAGAATTAATTATTGTCATGATGAAAAAATTGTTATAAGTAGCTTCAAAGTTTTGTAAAGTTATAAGAAATTTATTTTTTATGAAATATCTTCATAAAAATAATATTGAAGTTGGCATTGTATCAATCTATGAATGCACTGCGGCTAAAGCCACATGTCTGACCATGTTATATTTAAAATCTGAAGATGATAAGTCTAAAACTCGAATTTAGTAAAATGTTTTTCAAGATCATGTTATATGACTTTTTTTTTTTATTAGACTCTAAAATGCAAGCTGATGTTTATTTTCATCTTCTAAGCATCTATTCAGTCTATTGTCTCTATTGTTTTGTGGTGCAAACGAGCCCCATTCAGTCTCAATCTCCCCTGCACACATTCACACCTCTGGTTATGGCTCTAAATATGTTTTTCTTTTGTCTTCATTATAATTACTAATGACTGGCTATTCACGCTGTTTTAATCCCTAATTTCTTTTTTCAAAGTTCTCAGTTCACATTTGAAACTGTATCAAATGACCTTCTTGAAAAAAAGAAACATTTCAGTAAGCATTCCTATTTAGAAAAAATCATAAAAATAACAGCTAGGTGGCAGGTGCACCTAGGCCTAGCTAGCATGTTAGCTTAGCACAACATCAATACACAACAATTTATGAGATTAAAACCATGTTTGTGCTCCAAACTTACTTTGTAGCGGAAGTCGAGTGTTTTAAATAACCTTCTGTGATCTGATTTGGCTTCAGATAAAAAAAATCAGACAGAAAATATATTATTTTATAGTATTCTGCAAAATGATAAAGTCTATATCGATTAGCATTACATTATAAATATAATCTATTATTATGAAAATACCTGACATGGCTCGAAGAACACAGGTAACTCAAATATCATTGCAATCGTGTTTATTGTCTTCAAAACGTCTTTATCTGCATGTTACAGCGATCTCTGGAAGCTTTGTTTGTGTATAGGGACATCCTGGAATGTCACATGATTATGGCTCTTCTTCGTGTGTTCCATATATGGACTGCATGTGCACACTGCGCCCTCAGGCTGCCAGTATGGATTGAAAACACAGTACATCAGAGTATTCAGCGCTCGTAATGATTACATCGACCCATTTGGGTATAAATTCAATAAATATTATTCCTGTCTATATAAATCTGATGTAAACCTATGAGAATCTATCAATATTTCTCCAAATCTGCACATTTTTGAGCTAAAAGCCCTGAGGGACGTTGTTTTGTCAAGCGATGTCATGACGACCTCACAGGAGTTTTTTTCTGAATGAGAGCGGCTGACGCTCATAATTCATATTAAAGGTATCGACTCATTTTTTGATTACATAACTCCTGACACAAATTAAGATATAACTGTCACTATAAGTTTCAATAGTGGTCAAATACTGAAACCTGAGTCTTATATCTTTTTAATGATGTATAGTTTGTCAAGGTAATAACTTTAAATCTGATAGTAACTTTGAACTATTTAAACAAAAAAACGCTTCAGTGCCCCGGCGCTCTGGCAACGGTTAACAGGTTAACCACCTTCCAGCAGCTTAAAGCTGTCTGGGGGGTGTTTAGCTTTTTTCGGTTTGTCTTGTCTTTTGGATTAACAGAAGGACCTTATGGAACACGACATGGAAACGGCTGGAGAAACACAAATGGATTTTGAAAAAGGACTGGACAAATGACGAAGTGTGGATGTTACGGCCCTTAGTCCATATTAGCTCGTTCAAAATCAACACAAGACAAGGACCGCACATATCAAAAAACACAGACGAAAGGTAGCGTTTCTGGCGTCCATAACGCCATAGATTTTAATTGAGAGAAGGACAAACAGATACCTAAAAAGATAAACAATCAGTAATCAAAGATTAAACGAAAATAACAATACACAGGTAGGGCAGCTAAAAGAAAACAGGAACCCTTAACAACACCTAGTTAACCAGTAATTCTTACCTAGCTCCCGAAAAATAGAAAAACAGGTGAGTCTTCCAGGCAACTGCTTCCCTCGCTGTTCTAAACTAAATAATAAAAAGTGAACTAAGAAAAGTAACCCCACTACCTGGTTTAAAGAAAACTCAAACTAAGCTCAAAATATAGCCATCTCAAGATTCTCCAGCATGTTGGGAGAAGACTGTGAGAGATCTCCCAGCTGGCAACAATTAGCGAGCAGGTGAGGAAGAGAGAGAAAGAGAGAGACCCGCCATCAACGCCGTCACCGCTTAAATATCTGGAAATATCTTTGCGGTAAGGCCCAGGCAGGGTAGAGAATATGAAATGACTTTGAGAAATGAGGATATGTGTGACATTTTATTGGACGGAATAACCATTAAAGGAAAGGAAAGAAAACTACAGACAAGGCGACTCAACGCCGGCGATATGGACCCTCTATGGTGGACGGCACTGATCCTCAACAACTCGTCTTAATACCAGCGTGATTACTTGGACTTCCAAAAAGATGGAAATGGATAAATACTCTAAATGTTCAGATCCAATCTGACTTATAATGCTGCCCGAATCATGCACTGTTCCTTCGTTGGCCAGAGGAGAACTGGCCCTCCGACTAAGTCTGGTTTCTCCCAAGGTTTTTTTCTCCATTCTGTCACCTGATGGAGTTTTGGTTCCTTGCCACTGTTGCCTTGGCTTTGGCTTGCTTAGTTGGGGACATTTAATATTCATTAATATTATTGATCTGCCTTACTTAAGGTGGACATTGACGTAATTTTCCTTTAGAAACAAACTTTGTTGTATTATTTTCATGTTATCACTGTGAAGCTGCTTTGATACAATCTGTATTGTAAAAAGCGCTATATAAATAAAGGTGACTTGACTTGACAAGGGAATATGTTGTATCGTTTATGCATTTGCCTGCTTATCTTAAGGACAAAGACATTTTTAACAAATTGGAAGCGTGGGGAGTACATCCAACATCACAAATTAAAAGAAGGGTATATCCGGGCACTGAAGTGGAAGATGGAACGCGATTTGTTTGCGTCAAATTCCCAGATCAAGTGGTTTCTTTACCATATACAGTGAGGAAAATAAGTATTTGAACACCCTGCTATTTTGCAGGTTCTCCCACTTAGAAGTCATGGAGGGGTCTGAAATTGTCATCGTAGGTGCATGTCCACTGTGAGAGACATAATCTAAAAAAAAAAAAAATCCAGAAATCTCAATGAATGATTTTTTAACTATTTATTTGTATGATACAGCTGCAAATAAGTATTTGAACACCTGAGAAAATCAATGTTAATATTTGGTACAGTAGCCTTAGTTTGCAATTACAGAGGTCAAACATTTCCTGTAGTTTTTCACCAGGTTTGCACACACTGCAGGAGGGATTTTGGCCCACTCCTCCACACAGATCTTCTCTAGATCAGTCAGGTTTCTGGGCTGTCGCTGAGAAACACAGAGTGTGAGCTCCCTCCAAAGATTCTCTATTGGGTTTAGGTCTGGAGACTGGCTAGGCCACGCCAGAACCTTGATATGCTTCTTACAGAGCCACTCCTTGATTATCCTGGCTGTGTGCTTCGGGTCATTGTCATGTTGGAAGACCCACCCTCGACCCATCTTCAATGGTCTAACTGAGGGAAGGAGGTTGTTCCCCAAAATCTCGCAATACATGGCCCTGGTCATCCTCTGCTTAATACAGTGCAGTCGCCCTGTCCCATGTGCAGAAAAACACCCCCAAAGCATGATGCTACCACCCCCATGCTTCACAGTAGGGATGGTGTTCATGGGATGGTACTCATCATTCTTCTTCCTCCAAACACGGCAAGTGGAATTATGACCAAAAAGTTCTATTTTGGTCTCATCTGACCACATGACTTTCTCCCATGACTCCTCTGGATCATCCAAATGGTCATTGGCAAACTTAAGACGGGACTTGACATGTGCTGGTTTAAGCAGGGGAACCTTCCGCGCCATGCATGATTTCAAACCATTACGTCTTAGTGTATTACCAACAGTAACCTTCGAAACGGTGGTCCCAGCTCTTTTCAGGTCATTGACCAGCTCCTCCCGTGTAGTTCTGGGCTGACTTCTCACCTTTCTTAGGATCATTGAGACCCCACGAGGTGAGATCTTGCATGGAGCCCCAGTCCGAGGGAGATTGACAGTCATGTTTAGCTTCTTCTTCCATTTTCTAATGATTGCTCCAACAGTGGACCTTTTCTCACCAAGCTGCTTGGCAATTTCCCCGTAGCCCTTTGCAGCCTTGTGGAGGTGTACAATTTTGTCTCTAGTGTCTTTGGTCTTGGCCATGTTAGTAGTTGGATTCTTACTGATTGTATGGGGTGGACGGGTGTCTTTATGCAGCTAACGACCTCAAACAGGTGCATCTAATTTAGGATAATAAATGGAGTGGAGGTGGACATTTTAAAGGCAGACTAACAGGTCTTTGAGGGTCAGAATTCTAGCTGATAGACAGGTGTTCAAATACTTATTTGCAGCTGTATCATACAAATAAATAGTTAAAAAATCATATATTGTGATTTCTGGATATTTTTTTTTAGATTATGTCTCTCACAGTGGACATGCACCTACGATGACAATTTCAGACCCCTCCATGATTTCCAAGTGGGAGAACTTGCAAAATAGCAGGGTGCAGGTTCAAATACTTATTTTCCTCACTGTAGCGCAAAATTTGAGACGGCGGAGGGAACACAGTTTTTCCAGATAATACATGACCGACAGGTGAAGACTTGTCGGTTGTGTTTGAATCCGGGAAACATCCTCAGGGACTGTCCAGACTTCAAATGCTACCAGTGCGAGGGGCAAGGACACTTTGCACGGGACTGTGATGCAGTGAGATGCCCAGAATGCCACAAAGTTCTTGTGAAATGTGAATGTTGGATGGGAAATGAGGAGGAACCAAACACAGAGGCTGGAACCGAGGAGGAAAGCAGACAGTAGGGGAAGAAGCAGAGTTGAACAATGCTGGTGATGAGCAGGCAGAGGTTGAAAGGGAATGGGAGAAAAGCGGAACAAGAGGAGAAAAAAAAAATCCAATGCTGGAAGAAACATGGACACTAAAGGACACTGCATTAGAGGACAGAGAACTGGAGCATAATGAAGAACAACAAGAGGAGTGTGAACAAGGAGAGATGAGAAAGAGACTGAGAAACAAAAGACTGAAGGATGCAAAAAAGACAGAGAAATGAGTCGTATGCAAAGAAGAAGTCCGCTTAAGGTAAAACCAAATATTGAATGTGCTAAAAAGAGAAAAGAAAAAGTGAAAGAAAAAGCTGTATATAAAGAGAGATTTGATGTTTTAAGTAGTATAGGGGAGGAAAAAGATATATATTTAAATATTTATTACTTTTAATGGTTTTAAGAATTGTATCTTGGAATGCGATGAAATTTGAAAAAATGAAAGAATTGTGTAAAGGTGAAAATATTGTATTACAAGAAACAAATTGGAAAGATGAAGTAATGGAAGATTTAAAAAAAAAAGATAGAATGGTGAAATAGCATATAATTATGGTGATGGAAGAAAAGGAAGGGGAGTGGCAATTTTAATTGCTAATGATATGAATGAAAAATGGAATGTGGTATTTGATGATAGAAATGGAAAATGTTTAGCATTAGAAATAAGTAGTGGGGAGGAAACTTTTGTTTTATGCAATGTACATGCGCCAAATGAAGAAAATAAAAAACAGGGGTTTCTTTAATGGTTTAAGGAATTTTACAGAAAAGTACAAGAAAGTTATTTTAATGGGTGATTTCAATACGGTTTTTAGCTAAATTAATTGTAGATATGATAAATAAATTGAGAGGAAAAATTAGATATCAGAGAGAATACAAATAGGAAACTACGCTGACAATGAATGTGAAAAACCCAGAACAACTAACGGTTATGATGATAATTAAAGCTGTGGAGGACAAAACTGGAATAGGCAAATTATATGGACTAAGGACAATTATTGGATGGAATACAAATAAATGGACAATGTTGTGAAATAAGAAAACTTTGTGCAACGGAAAGGATGGTATCTTTTTTACAATTGCCAAACTATATAAATGATGAGGATGTTTTACAAAAACTGACAAGCTGGGGGGTTACACCGATACTTCCTCTGAGAAGGAGGTATTACCCTGGGACAACTGTGGCGGATGGAACGAGATTCATAAGAGTTAAATTCCCAAAAGACGTGGTGTCACTGCCATTTAATACAAGATTTGAAACGGAGGAAGGATGGCAGTTTTTCAGGGTGATTCATGATCACCAGTTGAAGACGTGCAGAATATGTGCAAGTGTTGATCATGAAAAGAAGGACTGTCCACAACTAATATGCAGAGAATGCCTGGAGCAGGGGCATTATGCGCGGGACTGCAAAGCCCCGCGGTGCCAAGGCTGCGGAAAGGCATTTCTCAGGTGCAGATGTGAAACATACGAAGAGGAACATGAGGAAATGGAGACGGAGATACTCAACGACGGGGAGAATGTGGAAGAGGATGATGAAGGAAGTGCACTACAACAAACACGTGGATTAACTTTGGACATGAAGAGCAGAGGAGGAGGAAGCAAAGACGATCGGGACGGAGAAGAGAGACAGAAACGTTGACAGAACTACAAATAATTGCAGATAAAGTTGAACAGGATGGAATGAAAAACAAAGAAGAAGACAATGATAGAGCAAAGGACAGTACAAACATAGATGAGGTAAAAGACACTAAGAATAAAATTATTGGTGGAAAGGAAAGTGTGAAGAAAAACATTTTGAGCGGGGGGAGTAAATTGAAAACAACAGGACAAATTAACATTGAGAAGGTGATGGAAAAACAAAGAATAAGGCGATAGTCTAAAGAAAAAAAGGCTGAAATGACTGGCTCAGGAGATGCGGTTTTAAAAGAGACTGAACAAAAGTGATGGGGTCTTTTGTTTGTTTCTGTTTCTTTTATTTTGTATACGAGTCAATTGAGTATAGTTTCAATCAATGCAAGGGGATTCTCAACTATGACCAAATTTGAAAATATTAATCACTTGACAAAGAAAAATGAAATAATATGTATACAAGAAACAGGATGGAATGATGAAAAAATTTATGGTTTGAAGAAAATATGGGAGGGGGGATTTTTTTACAATAATGATCCTAATAGGAAAAAAGGAGTAGCAATTTTAATAAGAAGGGGTACAATACAAAAAGCAACAGTTATATTCACGGATAATATAGGAAGGACATTGGTGGTTAAGGTCGAAGGAAAAGAAGAAGAAATAACAATATGTAATATTCATGCACCAAATGAAGATATAGAACCTGCTACTTTTTTAAAAGAATGGATGTTCTAATAGGAAACTATAAAAATCCAATTCTAATTGGGGATTTTAATACTGTTTTAGAAAGAATTGCTGTGGAGGATTATATGGTGTATAGAGCAAATGTTGGGAGAAAAGAATTAAAAAAAGTTATGGAAAAACACAGATTTATAGATTTATGGAGGGAAAGAAACAGAGTAAAAAGAGAATATTCAAGAAGACAAATGGTAAACAATGTTTTTAAAACAAAGTATAATTGATCTGGTATTATACAAAATGTTTAGTGGAAGTGATCACGATTTTTAAAATGTAATGATTGATTATAGTGGACCAGGGGTGTGGGTTTTTAATACGGAACTTTTAAAAAAGGACTTTTATAAAATGCAAATAGAAAATTGCATAATAAATAGCATTAATAATGTCCTATATGAAGAAGCAAAAAGTGTGTAGTGGGATAATTTAAAAATAGATATTAAAAAAAGATCTATTGAATATTCAAAGAAAATGCAAAGAATAAAGAAAAGTAATGAAAGATTATTAAATAAGGAATGGGAAGAAGAAATGAAAAAAGTGTCAGAAAGGAGGATGGATGAGAATAAAATAGTGATATTTGAAGAGAAGAGGCAAAGTGCATGGGAGCTAAAATAAGAAGTAGAGCGAAAAATACAGCAGAAGGAGAAAGGAGTACAACTTTTTATGATTTGGAAAAAACAAGAAAACAAGCAGAAATTATAAAAAGTATTTCAAAAAACGGAAAGGTTGTGAAAGAAAAAGAAGGTATTTTAAATGAAGTGAAGGCTTTTTATGCTATTTTATTTAAAAAAGATGTTATAAATGAGGAAGATGAAGAGTTTTTATTGAATCAAATTGAAATAAAAGTAAATGAAGATGATAAGAAAATGTGTGATAAGGAAATAAAAGAAGAAGAAATAGATGAAGCTATAGATCAGTTGAGTAATGGGAAAAGTTCAGGCCTAGATGGTTTACCATCTGAATTTTATAAGGTTTTTAAGAATGTTTTAACGCCAATTTTGCATGATTTATTTATTGATATTTTTAAACAGAAAAAAATAAGTGAAAGTATGAAGAAAGGAATTATCAATATTATATATATAAATAAAGGGGAAAGAGAAGAGCTTAAAAATTATAGACCATAATTTTAAACACTGTTAAACACTGATTACAAGATACTGGCCAAGATTCTAGCAAACAGATTCTAGCAAAAGTGATTCCAAACATTATAAAAACACATCTGTCATGATCCTGGTATCCTTCTCTTTTACTCTGCCCCCCTCTCCTGGTCATACTCCTTATTACATTCTCTTACACACTCTCATTCACACTCATTATAACATTCACCTCCAGCCGTTTCTCAGTATCCCATCTCTCCTCCCTCTTCTCCGCACCTGTTTCCCACTTTCTCTGATTCTACTCCCTATTTCTAGGCTTACCTTCTAGTCTTTTCACTACAGACTTCCACGTACGCTAATGATCGCTCTTGCATCGCCTTCGTCATCTCCCTGCTGGCTGGCCGTGCGCGAGAGTGGGGTACAGCTGTCTGGAACTCCGAGGCCGAATGTCTCAACCGTTATTCCTTCTTCAAACAGGAGATGTTGCATGACTTTGACCGCTCTGCTTGTGGTGCGGAGGCTTCCCGGCTTTTGTCTTCTCTCTGTCAAGGGAGGAGGACAGCGGCAGATTTTTCAATTGAATTCCAAACCGTCTGCTTCCTGTGATTGGAACGAGCCTGCTCTGGTAGCCCGTTTTCTTCAACCCTAGACCCTCCGTCATGCGCTCGCACTACTTTCCCGGCCCATCTCCGTTGTCCAGGAGTTTCTGTTTCATGTTTGGTCCTTATCGAATTGGGAGCCGAGGGCAATTTTGTTGATGAGACCTGGGCTTGCGAACAGGGGATTCCCCTCATTCATCAGAAGGACTCCACCCCTGTCCACGCCCTCGATGGTAGTATTCTCTCTAGAGTGCGATATTCTACTGCCCCTGTGAGTCACCTTCTCAGGCAGTCATCAAGAGACAATTTCTTTTCTAGTTTTGCACGCTCCTTTTAATCAGATTGTTTTAGGCCATCCCTGGTTAGTTGAACATAATCCCCAGATTAATTGGTCTAATGGCTCCATTCTTTCTTGGAGTTTGTCGTGTCATGTTAATTGTTTGATGTCTGCTGTTCCTCCTGTCTCGTCTGTTTCTGTTTTTCAGGAGGAGCCAGGTGATTTGTCTGGGGTCCCGGAGGATTACCACTTCTCTTCCTCCCCATCGACCGTATGACTGTAGCATCGACCTCCTTCCTGGCACCACTCCTCCTCGCGGGAGACTTTATTCTCTCTCTGTCCCAGAATGCGAGGCTCTTGAGACGTATCTATCCGACTCGCTCGACGCAGGTACTATTGTTCCCTCCTCTTCCCCTGCCGGTGCGGGGTTTTTCTTCGTTAAGAAGAAAGATGGTTCATTACGTCCCTGCATAGATTTAAATGACATCACAGTCAAGAATCGGTATGCCTTACCACTCATGTCATCTGCCTTCGAGGTCTTGCAGGGGGCCAAGGTCTTTTCTAAACTGGATCTTCGTAATGCTTACCATCTAATCCACATCAAGGAGGGAGACGAGTGGAAGACGACGTTTAACACCCCCTTAGGGCACTTCAAATACCGGGTTCTTCCCTTCGGTTTGGTCAATGCTCCCGCCGTGTTCCAGGCGTTGATTAATGAACACCTTGCAATCTTGCGAACACCTGACGTCTCCAGACAGTTCATAGTTGAGGTTGACGCATCTGAGGTGTGCGTGGGAGCTGTCCTCTCCCAACGCTCGCTCTCTGATGGTAAGATTCACCTCTGCGCTTACTTCTCGCACCGTCTTTCACCCGCCAAACGTAATTATGACGTAGGCAACCGTGAATTATTGGCCATTCGTCTGGCTCTCTGTGAGTGGTGTCACTGGCTTGAGGGAACCGCTGTTCCTTTCGTTGTTTGGACAGACCATAGAAATTTAGAGTACATTCGTTCCGCTAAAAGACTATGCGCTCGTCAGGCCCATTGGGCACTTTTCTTTACACGCTTCAATTTTTCTATCTCATACCGTCCCGGCTCTAAGAACCTCAAGCCGGATGCCCTCTCACGACAGTTTTCTTCCTCTGTGGCTGTTCCCAGTAAGGAGGAGGTCCTCCCTCAGGGCATGGTGGTGGGTGCAGCTGTCTGGGGAATTGAACGTTTGGTTAAGCGCGCTCTTGCACACGCCGTTACTCCTCGTCTTTGTCCCAAGGGTCTTTTATTCGTTCCGCCTTCTGCTCGTCTAGCTGTCCTCCAGTGGGGGCACTCGTCCAGACTCTTTGCCCATCCCGGCGTCCGGGGCACCGTCGCCGCAATTCGTCAAAGGTTTTGGTGGCCCTCTTATGTGCGCGACGTTCGCCGTTTCATTGCTCCGTGTACTGTCTGCGCTCAGACCAAATCTAGTAATTCTCCTCTGGCCGGTCTGCTGCGTCCTCTTCCGTTACCTTCTCGCCCGTGGTCACACATCGCTTTGGATTTTATCACGGGTCTTCCCCCTTCTGAGGGGAACACCGTGATACTTACTGTCGTCGACCGTTTTTCTAAGACCGCTCGTTTCATCCCATTACCCAAACTCCCTTCTGCTAAGGAGACGGCCCAAATTGTCGTCGACAAGATTTTTAAGATCCATGGTCTCCCCATGGATGTTGTTTACGATAGGGGTCCCCAATTCTCTTCCTTATTTTGGAAGGAGTTTTGTCATCTGATTGGTGCTTCGGCGAGTCTCTCCTCCGGTTTTCACCCACAGACCAATGGACATGCCGTAAGAGCTAACCAGACTATCGGTCGTATTTTCCGCAGCCTCTCGTTTCGCAATCCTGCTTCCTGGTCAGAGCAGCTCCCCTGGGCGGAGTACGCCTTTAATTCCGCTCCTTCATCCGCTACGGGGTAATCTCCTTTTCAGTGTTGTCTTGGTTACCAGCCCCCGCTCTTCTCCTCGCAAGACTCAGACTCTAAGTTACCGTCCGTCCAAACCTTTATCCAGCGTGCTAAACGTACTTGGAGAGGAGTGAGGTCTGCTCTTTGCAAGTCCCGATCTCTTACCCGACGGTTCGCTAATAGACGTCGAGTCAAGAGCCCTCGTTATTCTGTGGGACAGAGGGTTTGGCTGTCCACAGCTCACAGTCTTCCTCTCCAATCCTCTTGGCGTAAGCTGGCACCCAAATTTATCGGTCCATTCCATATCCTTGAGATTCTTAGTCCTGTCTCAGTCAAACTTAAATTGTCCGCTAACCTTCGGCGCATTCATCCTGTCTTCCATGTGTCCTGTATTAAGCCCGTTATTCGCGCCCCTCCTCGTCCTGTCACTTGTCCTATCCGAGTAGAGGGCGCGCCGGTCTATAGGGTTCGCAAGATTCTTGACGTCCGCCCTCGAGGTCGTGGTCATCAGTTTCTGGTGGATTGGTAGGGTTACGGTCCTGAGAAGAGAAGTTGGATTCCATCCCGGGACGTCCTGGACCGCTCGCTGATCGATGACTTCTACCGCTCCCGCCAGTCTTCCTCCTCAGTTGCGCCAGGGGGCGCTCCTTGGGGGGGGGGGGTTACTGTCATGATCCTGGTATCCTTCTCTTTTACTCTACCTCCCTCTCCTGGTCATACTCCTTATTACATCCTCTTACACACTCTCATTCACACTCATTATAACATTCACCTCCAGCCGTTTCTCATTATCCCATCTCTCCTCCCTCTTCTCTGCACCTGTTTCCCACTTTCTCTGATTCTACTCCCTATTTCTAGGCTTACCTTTTCCTTTATTCTCTGTCAGATTATTGCCAAATGCTGTGTATCTACCTGCTCATTGATCCAGTAGTATTGCATCCTGTCCTGTCCTGTCTTGTCTCGTCTCCTGCCAGAATTATTCTGATGACATTGTTTCCCCGCCTCTGCTTTATCCAACCTCAGCAAACGTGAGTGGTCATCGGTTTGGCGTTTCCTACACATCTCTCTCTCGGACCCTGCCAGTCTCTGCCATCTGGGATTCCTGTTTTTGCCACGTATTTCTGTTTCATTAACTGAGAGACTTTGTTACATTTTCCAAAGACTGTCTTCTGTTGAAGTTTTGCCAAGCGGCCACCAAAGATTTTCAGTGTACCTTTGCGTTTGCGTCCTCTCTTCACCCACCTGACAAAATCAAGCATATGGTGTTTTAAATCGAGATATATCGGATATAATAACAAGTATTAGAGACTTAATGTGGTATATGAAAGAAAAAGGGGAAGGATATTTGAGAGTATAGATCTGGAAAAGGCATTTGATAGAGTAGAGCACAAATATTGATTTGATATACTGGAAAAATTTGGTTTTGGGGAAAATTTTATTGCATGGATGAAATGCTTATATAATATAATATTTTAAGTTGTATTAAAGTAAATGGGTTTTTAACTGATTTTATTAAGATATCAAGGTCTATAAGGCAGGGATGTCCATTATCAGCACTATTGTACTCTTTAGTTGCTGAACCATTAGGACTTGCAATAAACAAAGAAAAACTGATAAAAGGAATAGTTTTGGAAAATGAGGAAGTACATCAGAAAATATTTCAATATGCAGATGATACCACCTTGTTTTTAAAAGAGTTTAAGAGTATTGAAAAGGAAATGTTAATATTGGAAAAATATTGTGGTGGAACAAGGGCTAAAGTCAATAATGATAAGACTGAATGAGAATGGGGAAGGTCGATACTTTAGGAAGACAATGGAACTTTAAAGAACAGATGAATGAACTAAAGATTTTAGGAATAACACTAGAAAGAGATGAAATTAGAACAAGAGACCTGGTTTGGGGGGAGACCAGGAAAAATAGAAAAAAGAGTAAACTTTTGGAAACAAAGACAATTATTTATAAAAGGGAAAGTACTGGTTTTAAACTCTCTATTTTTATATAAGATGTGGTATATTTTAAATGTGGTTAGTCTGCCAACATGGGTGTATAAAAGACTAAAAACGTTTATTTTAAATTGTATATGGGATGGTAAACCAGCTAAAATAGCTTATAATACAATAATTGGAGAGGTAGAAAAGGGAGGTTTGGGACTGATAGATCCAATGATAAGTTTGAGAATGAAGACTGTAAAAAAGTTTTTAAAAAAGGATGATTTAATATGGAAAAAATGAGTTTTTATATAAATAAGTGTGGAAAAATGGGGGATTATTTTGTATGGATGCATTTTAAGGACAATATGATAGAGGGGATACCGGAATTTTATAAAGAAGTTTTAAAAGCATGGAAAGGTTTTAAGTAAAATGTATACATTGAGTTTAAAGGTAGAGTACAACTATTGAATCAACCACTTTTTTTAAATCTATATATTAGAAACAACAGAAACACCTTTTTTTTTATATAAGAATTGGTTTTATGCAGGACTAAAACAAGTTAAAGACATTTTTATGAGGTAAAACCAGGATTTTTACCTTTACAGGCAACCATAGATACATTAGAGGAAAATGAAGATATAGAAAATAAGCAATTGATAAAGGAGCAATATTTGAAAATAAAAGAAGCTGTATCAGTACCATGGATCAAAAGTATTGAAGATAAAGAAAAAGTGAATGAAAAATTTTATGTATTTTTAAAAAGAAAAGATGAAAACATTTATTTTAATGATTGCATTTTAAAAATGTTTTATGGTTGTATATGTAAGTCTGTATTTGTAAAACCAAAAGCAATTGAGTACTGGGAAAAACTATTTGATAATTTTGATGCATCCAACATATGGAAAAATGTGAGAATGAATTTTAAGAGTCCTATGTTGGAAAATTTTGATTATTTATTAAGACACAATTGTATAAAGACAGACATGATATTGTGTAAAATTGGGCTGATCCAAGATGAAAAATGTAAAGTGTGCATGGAAAAAAAAGAAGGTGTGATGCATTTGTTTGTAAATTGTAAAAAGTGTATAAAAACATTTAAATGGTTTTATGAAAATGTTAAAAAAGATGATAGGTGACTTTTTATTTGATAAAATAATAATTCTAGAAGAATGGGAAACTATGTTGTTATTTGGTTTTAATGGTTAAGCCAAAAATAAGTTTGCTCTTAATTTAATGCTAACAGTTGCACGATTTGCAATATGGAGAAGGGATCTAATGAAACAAAAGAAAATAGAACTTCCAATAAGTGTGTTTTATAAGCAGATCTTGAGCGATGAATTGAAAGTTTTATACGATTATTTTAAAATTAATGAGAAAATATAAATATTTGAAGAATGCATAATAAGAAATAATGCATATGTTGTTAAAACAAATGATGGTTTAAGTTTTATTGCCTGAAAATGTGTAAAGATGTTTTTGCTTGTATATAGTCCCTGAGCTTCTTGAAAAAGTCTCTGAGATTCTTCAGAAAGCATGAAAGAGTTTGAATTTTTTCAAAAGTTCTTCTTAGTTCTTGTCACAACTACAAAAAATGATTAATAGACTGAAAAAAACAAACAAGATAGCAAAGAGAATATAAGAAAGAAGCGACATTGACCTTAAATGTGAAAGATATTGAAAATACAACAATAGCAATGATAATCAAAGCAGTAGAACATAAAGCTGGAATTGGTAAACTCATTGGACTAAGGAGAAAAAATAATGCATTTGAAATGACTATGGAAGATGAGAGCGACTGTGAAGGATTGCTGGATGGAATGATGATTAATGGGCAAAAATGTGAAGTAAGTGTGCAATGGAAAGAATGGTGTCTTTTTTGAATATGCCAAGTTACATTGAAGATGAAGACATTGTTAAAAAACTGATCATTTGGGGTGTAACTCCCATCCTTCCTTTAAGAAGGAGATACTATCCTGGGACTGCGGTAGCGGACGGTTTCCAAAGGAGGTGACATCTTTACCGTACAACACAAAATTCATGACTGAGGAAGGAGCGCAGTTCTTTAGAGTGATACATGATCATCAAGAAAAGACATGCAGGATTTGTGCAAGTACAGAACATGAGAAGAAAGACTGTCCTATCTTTACGTGCAGACAGTGTCTTGGGCAGGGGCATTATGTGCGGGACTGCAAAGCGCCGCGGTGCCAAGGCTGCACAAAGCAATGAAGAGATGCACATGTGAGAAGGATGAAGAGGGATATGAAGAAGAATGAATGGAGATACAGGAGGAGATTGGAGACACTACAATTTAAAGGTTTAATGAATCGTTGAGGCAGAATGAAAGAGTTGAAGATGAACAAAATGATGGAGGAAAGGAGGATGAAAACCCTGAGGAGGATGCAGACACAGAGGACGATTACTTAACCAAGGAGGATCTACGTGAAAATCGAGAGCATGTAGAGAATAATGAACAAGATGATAAAAAAGGACAAGGAGATGAAAGAACAGAAGTTAAAGAAAGCAAGATATCGAGTGAGGTAAGATAAGTGGAAATGGGTGAAAAGAGCAATTGAGTTAAAAGTAAAGGAAAAGCAAACTTAAACAGAGGTATAAAATCAAGTGGAAATGGGTGAAAAGAGCAATTGAGTTAAAAGTAAAGGAAAAGCAAACTTAAACAGAGGTATAAAATCAAGACTAAAAGATGCAAGTATAAACATTGAACAGGTACTTAAAAAACAAAAGATAAGAAGAGAAGAATTAAAAGAAAAGATGGAGAAGATGAAAGAGGAGAAGAGAGAATCAAGACTGGCATTAATAGAGGAAGCTAAAATAGATTGATGGCTGTTTTTTGATATTTTTGATTAATTTCTTATTTTTATTTTATTATGTTGTGTATCGTTGAATGCAAGAGGATTAACAAAATACCAGAAAATGGAGAATTCTATGTATTTGGCCAAAAAATGTGATGTATTATGCTTACAAGAGACTTTTTGGGAAGATAGAATAAGTGATGAAATGAGGAAATTATGGGATGGAGAAATGTATCTGAGTGGTGATCTGGTGAGGAAGAGGGGGATTGCAATATTAATTAAAAGAGGGATTTTTGAGGAAAACGAAATAGAATATAAAGACACAAGGGGTAGAATAATAATGGTTAAATTAATATACAAAGGTAGAGAAATAAAAGTGTGTAACATTCATGCACCAAATGAGGAAAAAGAAAAAAAATCGAGGTGATTTTAATACAGTGTTGCAGAGAATTGATATAGATGATTCAATGGTCTTAGAGCTGATTGAGGGCGGAATGAATTATATGATATAATGAGGAAATATGATATGGTTGATGTGTGGATAGAGAGAAATGAGATTATTCACAAAGACAAATTGTTGAGAGACTTAAAGCAAAGCAGAAACGTCTCGGTTACATATGGTAACCCTCGTTCCCTGAGGGAGGGAACGGAGACGTAGGTCATGACTGACCAATAGGAATCTCGCTAGAGAGGCCAATCTACTTCGAGTGAAACTAAAACAAGCCAATACACATTGGCGTGCAATCATTTGCAACAGCTGTGCAGCCTCGCAGCGCGGGTATTTAACAAGCAGCTGGTGCGATTGCACACTAGTTTTTTGCTGAGGAGCCAAGCCTGAAAAAGCTGGCCGCCCCGGCGGGCGGCAGCAGATGTGGCGACGGGACCTACGTCTGCGTTCCCTCCCTCAGGGAACGAGGGTTACCATATGTAACCGAGACGTTCCCTATCGGTCAGTCACTACAACGTAGGTCATGACTGACCAATAGGAATCCCTACCAAAGCGCCACAGCCGCTGCACCCCATCCAGTGCCCCGTGCAAGCCTCTACACCTTCTTGCCTGGAAGGACGATAGGAGGAGGCTTACACAGAGTGAATCTGACACTGTTGTTCCGTGATAACCCATACAGTGAGATATTGGATAACACTGGTAAAGCGTGCCCTTTCTGTTTAGGAAGGAACGCTGCGGAAGCCACTTCTTCAAAGAGTTATGTGGAAATACATATGGACTAGCCCGAAGGCTGTACTGCATATGAAAAAATGGCTTAGCCCAAGGGAAGACACGGGCTTCCGATAGGAGCAGCCGTGGAGAATATACACATATGGGATCCCCGTAGGGTCACACATATGGAACCCAGCCCAGATCCGGTTCTCAAGGATTCAGCGGATAAGGGCCTGGCGCCGGACGCTCCGCCAAGTCCGGGCCGAGGGGTTTGGAGGACTCGACAGGTTTTGCTCTGGAGCAATAAGGGTGCACAGTAGGGTGCAGCAAGCCGACAGAGCCAGACCTCTCAGTGCTTCTACCCGTCTAGGGTGAGAACACGGGAGGAGACCGGCTCTACACGTAGGCTATAGTATCTAGCGAACGTGTTAGGTGTCACCCAGCCCGCAGCTCTACAGATATCTGTTAGCGAGGAGCCACGTGCCAGCGCCCAGGAGGATGCAACACCTCTCGTGGAGTGTGCATGCAACCTGAGCGGGCAGGGCACGCCTTGTGCTTGGTAAGCCAAGGCGATGGCATCCACTATCCAGTGGGCCATCCTCTGCTTGGAGACAGCCTTTCCCTTCTGCTGGCCTCCGTAACAGACAAAGAGCTGGTCTGAGGTCCTGACGCTTTGAGTTCTGTCCACGTACATACGCAGAGCGCGAACGGGACTGAGCAAAGCCAGGGCTGGGTCTGCCTCCTCCAAAGGCAGCGCTTGCAGGTTCACTACCTGGTATTTGAAGGGAGTGGTAGGAACCTTGGGCACATAGCCGGGCCGGGGTCTTAGTACCACGTGGCTGTCACCCGGCCCGAACTCTAGGCACGATTCGTCGACCGAAAATGCGTGCAGGTCTCCTACCCTCTTGACAGAGGCCAGTGCAACCAGCAGCAAAGTCTTCATGGAAAGAAGCTTTAAGTCTACTGACTGCAGAGGCTCAAAGGGAACATCCTGAAGTGCTCGAAGCACCAGGGAAAGATCCCAAGAGGGTATGGAGGGGGGTCGAGGAGGATTTAATCGTCTCGCCCCCCTAAGAAACCTGACGACCAGGTCGTGCTTTCCAACTGCTTTGCCATCTATGTGGTTGTGATAAGCTGAAATAGCGGCAGCATGTACTTTGAGGGTGGAGGGAGACAGTCTACGCTCCAACCCCTGCTGCAAGAAGGAAAGCACAGACCCTATCGGACATCTTCGGGGGTCTTCTCGGCGAGAAGAACACCACTCGACGAACAGGTTCCACTTCAGGGCGTAAACACGTCTCGTGGACGGCGCCCGTGCTGAAGTGATGGTGTTAAGTACCTCAGGGGGTAAGTCACCTAAAACCTCCGCGTCCCGTCCAGGGACCAGACATGGAGTTTCCAGAGGTCTGGACGCGGGTGCCATAGGGTGCCCCGTCTCTGAGTCAGAAGGTCCTTCCTCAGAGGAATGGGCCAGGGAGGGACTGTCACGAGGAGTATGAGTTCTGGGAACCAAGTCCGGGTGGGCCAATAGGGAGCCACCAGAAGGACCTGCTCCTCGTCCTCCCTGACTTTGCACAGTGTCTGCGCAAGTAGGCTCACTGGGGGAAACGCATATTTGCGAAGGCCCCGGGGCCAGCTGTGAGCCAGTGCGTCCGTGCCGAGTGTTCCCTCGGTCAGGGAGTAAAACAGCTGGCAGTGGGAGGTCTCTGAGGAGGCAAACAGGTCTACCTGAGCCTCCCCGAACTCTCTCCAGATCAGCTGAACCGCCTGGGGGTGGAGTCGCCACTCTCCCGGAAGCACAGCTCGTGATAGCTCGTCGGCCACACGGTTGAGCACGCCGGGGACATACATGGCTCGAAGCGACCTCAGATGCTTCTGACTCCAGAGGAGGAGATGGCGGGCGAGTTGCGACATGCGACGGGAGCGTAGACCACCTTGTCGGTTGATGTACGCAACGGTCGCCGTATTGTCCGTACGGACCAGCACGTCCCTGCCCTGTAGCGGCCTTTTCAAGCGGCTCAGAGCGAGATGTACTGCCAGCAACTCGAGGCAATTGATGTGCCAATGCAGTTGGGGGTCCGTCCACACCCCTGACACTGCATGCCCGTTGTACGTGGCACCCCAGCCGGTGGCAGAGGCATCTGTGAATACTACAGCATGCCTGGACACCTGTTCCAAGGGGACTCCTGCCCGCAGGAACAAGGGGTCTGAACACGGGCTGAAGGTCTGGCGGCACGCCGGTGTGATTGCCACCCGGTGAGTGCCGTGATGCCACGCCCATCTCGGGACTCGGCCGTGAAGCCAGTGCTGAAGCGGTCTCATATGAAGTAGGCCGAGCGGGGTTACCGCTGCTGCCGCTGACATATGCCCCAGGAGCCTCTGAAAGAATTTCAGTGGGACCGCTGTCCTTCCTTTGAACGTGTTCAAGCAGTTCAGCACCGACTGAGCACGCTGCTCTGTGAGGCGCGCTGTCTGGGTGACCGAATCCAACTCCATACCGAGATAAGAGATCCTCTGCACAGGGGAGAGTTTGCTCTTTTCCCAGTTGACCTGAAGACCCAACTGGCTGAGGTGCCTGAGCACTAGGTCCCTGTGTTCGCATAGCTGGTCTCGAGAGTGTGCTAGTATGAGCCAGTCGTCGAGATAGTTGAGGATGCGAACGCCCTGTTCTCTCATGGGAACAAAGGCCCCCTCCGTGACTTTCGTGAAGACACGTGGGGACAGGGACAGCCCGAAGGGTAGGACCTTGTACTGATATGCTCGACCCTCGAACGCAAAGCGCAGGAATGGCCTGTGTCGAGGAAGAATCGAGACATGAAAGTACGCGTCCTTCAGGTCGATCGCTGCAAACCAATCTTGGGGACGGATGCATTCGAAAATGCGTCTCTGCGTGAGCATTTTGAACGGTAGCTTGTGGAGGCTCCGATTGAAAACTCGCAGATCCAAGATCGGTCGTAACCCACCACCTTTCTTGGGTACAATGAAGTAGGGACTGTAGTGCCCTGACCTCATATCGGCTGGAGGGACCGGCTCTATCCTTCGCCAGTAGGACTGCGATCTCCGCACGCAAGACATGGGCATCGGCTGCTCTCACTGTAGTGGAGTGGATGGCCCGAAACTTGGGGGGACGCCGGGCGAACTGAATCGCATAGCCGAGCCGGATGGTTCGAATGAGCCAGCGAGACGGACTGGGGAGCGCTAACCAGGCTCGCAGAGACCGTACAAGCGGGACCAAAGGGACCGTAGGCGTACCCGGAGTGGGGCAGCGAGGTGGAACACAGGGACGCGGCTCGGGGGGCTCTCTCTGGGAGGCGGCCCGTAGCGGGGTCTGAGTGTGCTGTGCAGCACTTACCTGATTCCACGGGGCAGGAGGTGCGGGAGGCGGCTCGGTGGCGTTCTCGGACCGTACACAGCTGCCGGCTGGCGAAAGAAGAGGCGGATGAGAGTGGTGAGGATTCCAACCCCCCACTGCTCTCCGGGTCTTCTTCGGACCCAGAGATGATAGAAACTGCTCTTTTATTGAGAATTTGGGTACCGCTGGTTTTAAGGCCAGCGGCGGAACACAAACAAAATGAAACAAAGGATTTACCACCCGGCCCTCTTCCGGGGGAGGGAGCGATGCAGTCATCGTCTCCTGGAGAGCAGTCCCTTCCATCTCTGGGTCGCCAGTCCTAGGGCCGCTTACCCTTGGCTTTGCCGCCCCTCTTGGCGGGGGCCTGGACGGGCGGGGCGCCCTGCCTGCGACTGGCTCCACGGCGCCGTTTAGATGGAGACTGCGGCGCGGGAGCAGGGGCAGACGCAGGAGGACGCCCACGGCGACAAGCAGACCGAGGAGCCGCGGGCGGTGGGGTGGAGGCAGCAGCTGACCGCCGCGGCAGGATGTGTCTGATGGCCTCAGTCTGCTTCTGTACAGCCGAGAACTGCTGGGCGAAGTTCTCGACCGCGTCGCCGAAGAGGCCGGTCTGGGACACGGGGGAGTTAAGGAACCTGATCTTGTCGGTCTCCCGCATGTCAGCCAGACACAGCCAGAGATGGCGTTCCTGGACCACAAGTGTGGACATCGCACGACCCACTGACCGCGCAGTGACCTTCGTCGCACGAAGCGCGAGGTCAGTTGCGGCACGAAGTTCTTGGAGAACTTGTGGATCATGACCACCCTCGTGCAGGTCCTTCAGTGCCTTGGCCTGATGAACCTGCAACAACGCCATAGCGTGCATGGCAGAGGCAGCTTCCCCACAGGCCTTGTAAGCTTTGCCGGTCAGGTCCGACGAGTACTTACAGGCCCGGGAAGGAAGACACGGTTCTCCACGCCAAGTGGAGTTAGGGCACAGTTGCATAGCAACGGCCCGTTCCACTGGCGGGATACGCGTGTATCCCTTAGCTGCCCCGCCATCAAGGGTGGTGAGGGAGGAGGAGCCACCGAGACGGTTTCTGGCAGTAAAAGGTGCCGTCCACGTCCCTGTGAGCTCCTCATGCACCTCCGGGAAGAAAGGCACTGGGGTGGGTTGCTGAGAACCAGCGCGCGCCACCCCGAGATACCAATCGTCCAACCTCGAGGGCTCGGGACACGGTGGAGGGTTCCACACGAGCCCGATCCTGTTGGCGGCCCGGGAAAGCATGGCCATCATCTCCGGGTCCGACTCGGGCACTGCTGGCACACCCGAAGGAGGCAGCGGCTCTGAGCCGTCGTCCGCGGAGAGGTCTGACCCACCCTCCGATGCAGCGATCGACATCTGGTCGTCGCAGGGAGCGCCGAACGAAACGACTGGTACACATCTCGAGGATGGTCCAGAACGTTCCGTTGGCAGCTCAACTGGTTGCAGAGCATGAGAGGAGTGAGGGTTCCTAGGGGGTTGGTTCCCCGAAGGAAGCGCGCTCACTGTAATCCTCAGGTCACCCGTGTCACTGCCCGTAGCAACCCGCGAAGGGGGGTTGGAACGAGGTGCAGGCACGGGGACTCCGCCCCTTTGCAGGAACGAGAGTCTCGACCTCAGCTCCGAGATGGTCATCTTCCCACAATGGGTACATGACTCATCCACGAACGCTGCCTGTGCGTGTTCGAGGCCCAGACACACAAGGCAGCGATCGTGACCATCCCGCGACCCCAGGTAACGACCGCATCCAGAAACACACAGATAGAATGTCATCTTGAAAAAGACGCAAACTATCTGTGTAAGCTCTTTTAGAGACTGCTCTCCTTGGTGCTGAAGCACGCAGGGGAACGGTCACGGCGAACACAGACAGGAATGTGCACCTGCCTGTGCGCGATTCTCTCACGCTGGTCTTACCAGCCGTGAAAACGTCCGTTGAGCGCTTTAATCGCGCACCTTACCAGCCGTAAAAACGGCCGTTGAGCGCTTTAACCGCGCACCTTACCAGCCGTGAAAACAGCTTTTTTGTTTGCTCTGTTTTAAAACAACAAACAAAGAAGAGAGAGAGAGAAGAGAAAAAGACCGCTCGCGCTGCTGTGCCGTCACGCCCGCACCAAAGTGGAGAGATCCAGAAGAGGCTTGCTTTCAAATTCACTCTGTTCAGCATACGAAGTGCTTGGCTCCGAAGCAAAAAGCTAGTGTGCAATCGCACCAGCTGCTTGTTAAATACCCGCGCTGCGAGGCTGCACAGCTGTTGCAAATGATTGCACGCCAATGTGTATTGGCTTGTTTTAGTTTCACTCGAAGTAGATTGGCCTCTCTAGCGAGATTCCTATTGGTCAGTCATGACCTACGTTGTAGTGACTGACCGATAGGGAACAATTTATTATTATGTAAGAGAAAAGACCTATACTATGCCTCAAAAGCAGTTTATAAAAATTATAGTGAAAGCGATCACGATTTCTTATGGATAACAATGGACTTTAATGAGACTATCAAATGGCAAGGAAGGTGGATGTTAAATACAGAACTTTTAAAAATGGGAATTTACAGAATAGAAATAGAAAGCATAATAATTAATAGTATTAACGATGAGATGTATGAAAAAGATTTTGGTGGGATGGTCTAAAAAATAGAATAAAGAGGTTTTCGATAAACTTTTCTAAAAAAATACAAAAGATTGACAGAAAATAAAGTATAAAAAAAATGGGAAGAAGAAATGAGAAAAATAACTGAGGGAGAGAAAAACATTGATAAGATAATATAACTACAAGAAAAATTGAGGAACATAGAGGGAGAAAAGTGTAAGGGAGCAATAATAAGGAGCAGAGCTAAAAATATGGTAAAAGGAGAAAGAAGTACTAAATATTTTTACGAATTAGAAAAAAAATAGACAGAAAGCAGATATAATAAAAAGTATTAATACACAAGATGGAAAGACAAGGAAGGAATCTTAAAGGAGATTAAAAGACATATTTACAGAAAATGAGTTAATTGCAGAGAACGAGGAATTTTTATTAGAGAAAATTAAAAGTAAAGTGAATAAGGAAGACAGAGAAATGTGTGAAAGTAATATTACAGAGATAGAAATAGAAACAGCAATCGATCAGTTAAGAAACTCCAGGAATAGATGGATTATCAGCTGAATTTTATAAAGTTTTTAAAAATATCCTATGTCCAATACTAAATGAAATATACATTGATGTTTTGAAGAATGGTGAATTAACACAAAGTATGAAGAGAGGAGTAGTAAAATTAATATACAAGAGAAAGGGGAATAAAGAAGACTTAAAAAATTCTAGGCCACTTAGCATGCTGAACACTGACTATAACATTTTAACAAAAGTATTAGCAAATAGATAAAAAAAAATAGTGTCAAATATAATGACAACCAATCAAGCATATGCTGTATTAAATAGAGATATCACTGATACTACTAATAGTAAAAGAGATATGATATGGTACATGCGAGATACAAAAGAAAAGGGTTATATAATAAGTGTAGATTTGTAAAAAGCATTCGATAGGGTAGAGCATAAATATTTGATGCATGTAATGGAGAAGTTTGAATTTGGTGAGAATTTCATTAAATGGATAAAATGTATATATACAGACATTACAAGTTGTGTTAAAGTGAATGGGGTTTTAACTGAAGATTTTAAAATAACAAGGTCTATCCGACAAGGTTGCCCCACGTCAGCATTGTTATATACTATAGTGTCTGAAACTTGAGGACAGGCAATAGAAACGGGGAAAAAAACATAAAAGGAATAGTGATAAAAGGAAAAACAGAACATAAGATTTATCAGTATGCTGATGATACAACACTCTGGTAAAGACATTAAAAGTGTAGAAAAAATAATGGAGGTGTTTGGAAAATATTGTAGAAGAACGGGGACAAAAGTAAAAAAAAAAAAAACGACATATATGAGAATTGGTGAAATGGTGAAATGAACAAATTACCAGATACAATACCATTTAAAGAACAGAAAGGAAATATGAACATTTTAGGAATAAGAGTTGGAGAAAATGAAAATGTAATAAGGAATTTAGTATGGGAGGAGGCTTTAAAAGGAATGGAGAAGAGGTTGAATTTTTGGAGATTAAGGGGCTTGTTTTTAAAAGGGAAAGTTCTAGTTTTAAATTTTGTTTTTTATCAAAAATGTAGTATGTATTAGGTTCTGTGAGTTTGCCTATATGGGTGTATAAAAAAAATTAAATCTATTGTTTTAAACTTTTTATGGGAGGGGAAACAGAGGGAAAATTGCCTATGATACTTTAGTTGGAAAGGTGGAGGAAGGAGGTTTAGGACTAATAGATCCTTTAATAAGAATGAAAAGTATAAGAATAAAAACTGTTAGTAAATACTGGAAACATGAGAAATATGCGTGGAAGGGTGTAATGAAATATTTTTTAAATAAATGTGAAAAATGGGAGATGATGTTTTATGGATGAAGCTAAAAGAAACCATGATGAATGGAATACCGGAGTTTTATAAAGAGGTTGTAAAAGCATGGGGTGATTTTAGAAAGCATGTTGTTTGTACGTCTTTTACCAGGGAAGAGATTTTAAGACAACCATTGTTTTTAAATAATCAAATTAAAAAGGGAGATGAGACCATTTTTTTATAAAAAATGGTTTTATGCGGGGATAAAGTAAATAAAAGACATATTGTATGAAGTGATACCTGGTTTTGTACCAGTGCAAGTAATAAGGGACGCAATTGTAGAAAATTATGAAAATTAAACTAAAGCAGTCTAATAAAAATAGTACAAACAAATGAAAGAAGTAATACCGTAAGAATGGATAAATATTTTAGAAGGTACAGAAGAAACAAAGTGTAATGATGGAATGATGATTCATTTATAAGTTATTTATAAGTAATGACAAACTACATGCTTTGAAAGATGGCATTTTAAAGATGTTTTATTCTTGTTTATGTAAAGATGTTTTTATCACACCAAGAGCGGAAGGATAAAATTGCGATGGCAAGTGATGCAAGATGCAAGGTATGCAATAAGGAAGATGAAGGATTGCTACATTTTTAAATGCACAGGGTTAAAATGTTTTATAAAAAAAATTTAAAGAAATGACTAGTAAATTGGGGGTAGAACAAAGATGTATTGATGAGGAATGGGAAACAATGTTGCTATTTGGTTTTAAAGGTAATGTTAAGAATGTGTGTTTTTTAAATTGGATATTAACCATTGCTAGATTTGTAATTTGGAGCAGAAGAAACATGGTCAAACAAAAGAAAACAAAAATACCTGTGTGCAAACTTAAGATAAAGATGTGTTTTATTTTAAATGTTTTATTTGATTATTGTAATATGAATGAAGAGAAAGATGTTTTTGTCAAAAATTTTGTAAATGATAACATGGTTTTATGTATTATTGCCGGAATGTGATTCAGACTGTTTTTAAATGTATTAACATATTTTAAATAAATAAATAAATAATAAATTAAAAAAAAAAAAAAGGCACGCCCGATCTCATCTGATCTCGGAAGCTAAGCAGGGTCGGGCCTGGTTAGTACTTGGATGGGAGACCGCCTGGGAATACCAGGTGCTGTAAGCTTTTTTATAAAAAAAAATTAAATAAAAAAAAAAAGAGTCCCTGAGCTTCTTCAAAAAGCCTTAAAATGTCTCTGAGATTCTTCAGAAAGCATGGAAGAGTTTGAGTTTTTTCAAAAGTTCTTCTTAGTTTTCTTCACTAATGGTCTAACCCAGACATTCTCAACCCTGGTCCTCGAGGGCCACTGTCCTGCAGAGTTTAGGTCCAACCTTGATCAAACTCACCTGCTTGTAGCTTTCCAGTAATCCTGAAAGCCTTAATTAGCTGGCTCAGGTGTGTTTGATTTAGGGTTAGAGCTAAACTCTGCAGGTCAGTAGCCCTCGAGGACCAGGTCTAACCTATTAAATAGCCCAATTTTGGCAGCAGTTTTCGCTTACGGCCATACCACCTTGGGGGGCGCTAGCGAGTAGCACGTTCCAGGAAGTGTTTGGCTGCAGTGGGTGAGAGAGGCTCACCAAACTTTGTGTTTTTTTTTGTTTTTGCGTTTAAATAAGTCTTTATTTTCATCAGTGGTTAGTTTTTTGTTTGTTTAAATTCTTCCTCCCAGCAGCTTGTGGGAGGAACTCCAGTTTTTTTTTGTCCTTTTTTGTTTATAATGGATGGATCCACGGTGACAGACATGGCAATGGCGGAGGAAATACGGCGGGGAAATGACATTGGACTGGCTAAAAGACAATAAGATGGTAAAGAAAAGGATAATGAAAGAAGGAAAGAGAATGTTAAAAGAGTGTACTTGAAGGAAGCGACAGTAACAGTGGAAATGGGAAAAGTGAAAGATGTGAGGGCAGCAGACATTATCAAAGCAGTGAGGGAGCGGATTGGTGAAGGAAGTATCTTAGCGGTCAGACCCAAACAAACTAATGTGTAGGAGCTGACGCTGGAACATGAAGACGACACAGAGCTTTTAATGGACGGATTGACAAATAATGGAGTTAACTTCGAGGTAAAGAGACTGCAAAACCGAGACTATGTTGTCTCCTTCATGCATCTGCCCGTCTACATTGCTGATGAAGAGATTGTTGACAAATTGGAAGGATGGGGAGTTTTTCCAATATCCCAATAAAAAAAAAGTCTCTGAGATTCTTCAGAAAGCATGAAAGAGTTTGAGTTTTTTCAAAAATTCTTCTTAGTTTTCTTCACTAATGGTCTAACCTTTTAAATAGCCAATTTTAGCAGCAGTTTTCGCTTATGGCCATACCACCTTGGGCACGCCCCCTAGTGGTGACAGGAAGTGGTACAGCAAGATAAACAATGAGTGTGTTTGTTTGAGTGGAGCAAAGGATTCAATTTTTTCACATTGTTCGGAACAATTGCTCCAAAGGAGTGCTTGCGTTTTGGGGTCATTTAATCCTCAAACAGTAAATGGAGGATTAAATAAATAAATACTTCTAGAAGCAAAGAAGGAGAAATGGCTGGACAACCGGAGACGGGAAGAGGTCGAAACATGCGGGACGTGAGAGGTGACGAGCGCAGCTATGGCAAAGAGCTGACGGTGCTGGTGGAGATAGAAGGGGAGGACAGGATCACAATGATGGAACTATTGAAGAGCATGAAAGAATAATGTGGAGGAGTGATAGGTTGCAGATATAAATGTCCAAAAGAGTATGAATTAACAATGGAAAATGTGAAGGCAAAAGAGAAAGTTCTGGACATTTTGAAGATTAAAAATAGTTGTGTAATGGTGAAAGTGGATTGCATGGAGGTGGTCGTTTCATTACTAGGACTGCCCATATACATTCAAGATGAAGAAATATTGAACAAACTAAAGGAATGGGGAGTAACAGTGGCGTCTAAAATCAAGAGGAGAGTGTGGCCGGGAACTGACATTGCGGATGGGACAAGGTTTTTAAAAATTAAATTCAACAACGTCATCAAATCGCTGCCCTACTCAACGAAATTTGAGACGCTCGGCAGGACGGAACACTTCAGGGTTATACACGACCGACAAGTGAAGGTTTGCCGTCTGTGTATACAACCGGGGCATCTTGTGAGGGACTGCCCAAGCTTTAGGTGTTTTAGATGCGACAAACAAGGATACTATGCAAGAGAATGCAAAGAGGAGAATTGTGACGTGTGTGGAATGCGGCCAGGACTATGCGTGTGTGAAACGCATATAGAGGTTGACAGAAAAGAAGTCTTTAATGAAATGAAGACACTATGTAAAGGAAAATGTATAGTGGTTGGGGACTTCAACGTGTGGTGCATGAGGCTGGATGCTTCAAGCAGTGCCAATTTTAAATCTTATGGGTCAAGAAAGATCTTAACAGAGTGGATGCGGAATGATGATATAGTTGATGTGTTGAGGGAAGAGAATCCATATAAGAAAGAATTTTCAAAAAGACAAATGGTGATGGGTAGCATAGATTTATGTTTGACGAAAAGAGAAATGTTAAAATATGTTAAAAATGTGAAATATAAGTTTGTTGGTTTAAGTAATCATGCTGTGGTGACAGTCAAGGTGGGTGTAATTAGGGAGGAGAGGGGGAGTGTGGTGTTTAAATGCAAATCTGTTAAAGGAAGAGGCATATAAGGAAAACATTGTAAAATGTATAAACTATGAAATGCTGAATCCACTATTTTAGGAAAATGTATGTGAGTGGTGGGAGGGAATGGAAGGGAAAATTAAAAAAAGAAGTATTAGGTATTCAAAACAAAGAGATTTAATGAGGAGGAGTAAAGCAGAAGTATTGTAAAATGCATTAAAAGGGGAAGCGGAAAAAATAGAAAATAATCCAGAGTATGGTGAAGAGTGCTTTTTGAGGCTAAAAACAGAATTAGAGGAGTATGAAAAAGAAAAAAGCAAAGGAGTAATAATAAGAAGCAGAGCTCAGTATGCTTTGGAGGGAGAAAGAAGTACAAAGTTCTTCCTCAATTTAGAAAATAAAAAGCAGAGGAGAAAGCATATTGTAGAGTTGGAAAATTGAAAAGGCGACAAAATAAATGATTTTGTGGGGGTAATAGAAGAAGTGGAGAATTTTTTTAGGGAATTATTCAAGAAAGAGGGTGTAAAACAAGAGTGTGTGGATGAAGTCCTGAGTACTGTGAATGTGAAGCTAGATGAGGATGATATAGGTATTGAAGATATAAAAGATGCAACAAACCAGACAAAAAAGAATAAAAGCCTGGGCTCGGATGGTTTAACCCACGAGTTTTACAAGTCCTTCATAGGGACCTTAGCACCAATACTGCTGAAGTTGTATAAAGGTATGGAGGAGAGAGGGGAAATGCCGAGATCTATGGGCTTAGGAATAATGACCATCCTATATAAAAATAAAGGAAATCCATTGAAGTTGGGCAATTACAGGCCTTTGAGTCTGCTAAATTCGAATTATAAAAGTTTAACAAAAGTTATAGCCAATAGAATTAAACAGGTAGCAGGGAGTATTGTGTCGCCAAGCCAGGCGTACAGTATAATGGGGAGAGACATCGCAGATATCATATGTACAATAGGAGACGTTGTAGAAAACATGGGAAAGGACGGGAAAGGGAGATTGGTGTTATCTGAGGATTTGAATAAAGCCTTTGATAGGGTTGAGCAGTTTTATTGAGCAGACAATGGCGAGATTTGGGTTTGGAGACAGAATTATAAAATTTATAAAATTAATAAAACTAAATAAATGACAACGCTAGAAGCTGTGTCAAAATCAATGGGGTATTAACTTATCCCTTTCCATTAGAAAGGTCAGTCAGACAAGGGTGCCCACCACTATCTGCATTGCTGTATTCAATAACAGTGGAGCCGCTGGCATCTCTGATAAAAAATTATAAATAAATAAGAGGTATTCAGATTCCGTATGGGGGAGTAAGTGTGATCCACCAGTACGCAGATGACACAAAGTTTACTGTCAAGGATACAGAGAGTGTTAAGAGAATAAAAATGCAGATGGAAACATACAGAAAAGCTTCAGGTGCAAATATAATGTTAGGCAGTCATGGCCTAATGGTAATAGAGTTGGACTGGTGACCCAAAGGTTGCTGGTTCGATTCCAGTACTGGCAGGAATATGACTGAGGTGTCCTTGAGCAAGGCACCTATTCCCAATCGCTCCCCGGGCGCCACTCAAGGCTGCCCGCTGCTCCGGGTGTGTGTATCCATGTTTGCAGTGTGTGTGTGTGTTCACTACTCTGCTCCTAATGTGTGTGCACTTACTTGGATGGGTTAAATGCAGAGGTCAAATTCCAAGTATGGGTTACCATACTTGGCCATTACGTGTCACTTTCACTTTAAAAATAATGAGTATAGGAGGAGTAGATATAGAAGGGTTAGATATTCCATTTAAAATAACAAAAGATTATTTAAAGATATTAGGGGTGAGTATAGGAGTAAATGCGAAAGAGGCTAGAGATGCCACATGGACTGGAGTTTTAAACAAAATCAAACAAATACTACAATTCTGGAGGCAAAGAGAACTAAGATTAAAAGGAAAGGTAGTTGTGGCTAATTCATTAATACTTACTAAATGCAATTATGTGTTGGGAGCAATTGACATGCCAGGCTGGGTTTTGAATGAAATAAAAAAGATGGTGTATACTTTTGTGTGGGGAGGTAAAGGAATCAAAATATCAACAAAAACATTGATAGCAGATTATAAGGAGGGAGGTCTGAGGTTGATGGACTTAAAGGTTAAGAGGAAGGCAATAAGAGTTAAAACAATAAAGAAGTATTTATGTGACAAAGTAGAGTATGGGTGGAAGGGATATATGAAAACTTTTTTGAATGAAGGTGGAGGATGTGGTGAGGAAGGACTGTTCATGGCTTTTAAAAAAACCTATGACTGGAAAAATGCCAATGTTTTATCAAGAGGTATTTAGTGCTTGGGATGAGTTTTTAGTCAATGTTAATTATGAATGTGACAAAATAAATCAAGTGTGCTTGACCAGCCATTATTTCTGAACCCAAAAATAAAGAGGGGAGGGAAAATGCTTTATAATAAATTGTTTATGAGAGTGGGAGTAAGAAAAGTGAAAGACATGGCCAGAAACTATTTATATAGAGACATGCCACTTCCTCAATCCTCAATACAACTATATAGGCAAAACCCGTAATGCCAAAGATGGCGGTTGTAGGCACATGTCCCGCCCCTCTCGCTGGAAAGCCAATCGTCTGCTCTTAACAGTCAAGCCGGGAAACATTTGAGCCTATCGTCTGGTTCCACTGACGCAGGCGTACAGTTGAGGTTTGCGACAGCGGAAAATACGTTACTGTTTGAAAAGGCGGCAGATTTAATATGCAGTGTATGTGTGAGTTGTGTAAATATCAGACATCCTAAGTCTCCCGGAAGTTCCAGGAGTCTCCCCCATATTGATAGCGGCTCCCTGATGCCCGCAAATTAGTTAAAATCTCCCGGAATCTAGAGCGAGCAAGCAAGAGCGAGCACATACTGTGCTTCAAACTGTGTAGCGCGCGCACGACAGAGAGGGAGAGAACCCTTGCGCATGCGTAGTAAAAGTATAACCTGTGGGGAAAAAGGCGTTTTAAACCTTATTTTGGGGCAAAGTCATCAAACTTTTTCAGCGATTTTTATCATATTTTACTGCTGTTTCTATACATGCAGTTTTTATGTCTCGGTGAGCAGTGAAAGTGCAGTTCTGACTCTCCGAATAGCGCGTCAGGCGCGAGTGATTTCAATGTTAAGTCAATGCAAAGACGCGTTACGCACGTAAAAAAATCCTGCGGCGCGAATGAGGCGTAGAGCGCGGCGCGTTAGACGCGAGTTCGCGTGAATGATTTATTTAGTGCTTTTTGTGCATTCACGCGTTTGACGTGAATTCGCGTCTGCCGCCCGAGTTGAAAAATCTGAACTTCTGCGTCAATTCGCGCCGCGTTAACCAATCAGGAGCCTGCTTGCTGCTGTCACGTGGTGAAGTGAAAGTTTATAATGTTATTTTATGTTTGGCCTCAATAAATTATTTTGTAATATGACTAAAATGCCTGGTGTGGTTCTAATGCACAAAAAAGTAAATCTTTCACATAAAAACTTGATTTTAATATATGAGAGATAGTACTCATTTTGTATTGAATGCTATTTATTCCATATCTATTTTAGATTATATGAAACATTATTATTTTAATGTAAAAACAACAAACACTTAGTGTATAGAAATAAAAAAAAATCACAGGACAGGTTTCACTTTTGGAGGCTGGCTCCATTTATTATCAAAACAAAAAATAAATTACAGATTAGGTGGGTGCGGGCGAGGGTGAACCTCGCGCCGGGCTGTAGAGCGCGGGCTCTTCAGGTGAAGGCCACTCGAGGCCGAGGCTTTACACGGCCTACGCTGTCCTCGTCAGCGTCCTCACCGTTAGGTCCACCAAACCTAGCTCCTGGAGCAAATGGTGAAACTCCTAAAACCCTCCGGAGGGTCTGGTGGATCCGAGTACAGCGACGATGTCCCCTACGCAGCTGTTTCTGCTCTCCAGAGCAAATACGAGCGGTGACTCTCTCGATTAATGCTAATGCTCGATAAACATCTAAAAAAAGATGGCCGCCTCCGGATTTCGCCTCTGACGCGCGTAAATTTCGCTTCAAACTTTTGTTTTTAGGCGCGTCAGTTTCCCTCGACGCGCGAATTAACACAAAGTGGTCAAGCGTCAAACTAGACGCGGTAGACGCGAATTTGACGTGCTATTCGCGTCCGGTGTGAACGCACAGTAAAAGGACTTTGACATGGCATATACTGTATGTTAAAGTTTTTTTTGCCAAATAGGGCTATATATGATTGTGTGGTGGTATGGGATGATGAAATTGAAAAAATCAAAAGTGAACTGTGCATGTGAAAACATTAAAACAAACCTACCAGAAGGGTGGGCACAAAGGATTGAGAGAGAGACTGGGAAAGTAGGAGATTGGGGATTTCCTGAAATGTATGTTATTGTCACAGTCTTCGTCTGCACCATTCTGTCTTCGTCTTCACACCTTAACTCACTCCCTCAATTATCAGCCTGTTCATCGTCATCATCATCCATGTCACCTGTCTTCACCTTGTTATGTTTGATTTGTGCTTGTATTTAGTTTGCTTCGGTTCAGTCTGTCCTTGTCGGTTCTTGTATATGTTAAGCGTGCATCTACAGTATGTTACCAGTATTAATGTTTTGTGAGTGTAACCTTCTGTCCGTCTACCTGCCTGTACCAGTTTGAGTTTTGTTATTAGTAAATGTTTGAATTGAAGCCTTTTGACTCTGCCTATTCTTCACCACCACCGTGACAGAAGAACCAACCACATCATGAGCTGGGAGCTCGCTGGACAGATCGCGGCTTTGGCCCTGGATAGCCGCGATCTGTTCCACTTCACCTGGAATTTTGTTCCTCTCGCTGCCTCCTGCTCTCTAAATGATGAGGCTATTAAGGCGTGTTACCGGCGGGGGGCTAAGGCGGTTGACCCCAGGGAGCTTCCAGATCTTTCCGGTCTGGAGTGGAGAGAGGCACTCTCCAGGTGTCTAGACAGCTTCGTTCCGTGGCACGTCATGATACCACCAGACCGTCACATCGACTCCCCAGTGTTCACTCCAGTCCAGCCGAGACCGTTCAACCGGAGCCTTCACCGCTGGTCCCGTCCAGCCCCGAGCCTTCACCGCTGGTCCCGTCCAGCCCCGAGCCTTCACCGCTGGTCCCGTCCAGGCCCGAGCCCAGAGCCTTCACCGCTGGTCCCGTCCAGCCCAGAAACTTCACCGCTGGTCTCGTCCAGCCCAGAGCCTTCACCACTGGTCTCGTCCAGCCCAGAGCCTTCATCGCAGACTGTTCACGTCCCGTCTGCCCAGCCAGAGACTGTCCACGTCCCGTCTGCCCAGCCAGAGACTGTCCACGTCCCGTCTGCCCAGCCAGAGACTGTTCACGTCCCGTCTGCCCAGCCAGAGACTGTTCTCGTCCCGTCTGCCCAGCCAGAGACTGTCCCAGAGCCTGTCTCAGAGCCTATCCCAGAGCATTCTCCTGACTCTGTCACTCTCCCCAATAATTTTTTTTTGTGTATGGGTGGGGCATAGGCCGCCCAAAGGCCCATGGCCACCAGAAAAATGGACCACCACCACCATGGCCGCCCGAAGGGGCTTCACCGTCATGGCCGCCCTAAGGGCCTGCTCTGTCCTGCTCGCCTGCACGGCCTGCTCCGTCCTGGTCACCTGCACTGCCAGCTCCACCCTGGCCAACTGCTCAAACTGCTCTGCCCTGGCCGCCTGCACTGCCAGCTCAGACCTGGCCACCTGCACGTCCTGCTCTGCCCTGGGCACCTGCACGTCCTGCTCCGCCCTGGAGGCTTCCCGTTCCTGTGAGGCCAGGCCCTGATCAGCCTTCAGGGTGCCCACCCCTGTTGTTCCAAGCCGTGAGGTCACGCCTACCAGGAGGGGGGAGTTATGTCACAGTCTTCGTCTGCACCATTCTGTTTTCATCTTCACTACACTTCCCAGAATCCCTCGTGTCTTCACTCCTGAACTAACTCCCTCAATTTTCAGCCTGTTCATCGTCATCCGTGTCACCTGTCTTCACCTTGTTATGTTTGATTTGTGCTTGTATTTAGTTTGCTTCGGTTCAGTCTGTCCTTGTCGGTTCTTGCGTCTATGTTACCAGTGTTATGTATAAAACTTTGATAAATATGATTTATGATAAGTTGGGTCAAATATCGTTGTTTTTCCTTGGCTTTGTGGTCTGTCTTTGTTTTTGTGTTTTTGAAGTGATGTATTTGTGGATTGATTCTAAAGCTTATGTGCTTGATGCCTGATTGAAACATGTTAGAGGTTTTAAGATGTAATGATGTGAAACTGAATTATTTCTGTTATGTAAATAATGGGAATACCAGGTGCTGTAAGCTTTTTTGTTTTCTTCACTAATGGTCTAACCTTTTAAATAGCCCAATTTTGGCAGCAGTTTTCGCTTACGGCCATACCACCTTGGGTACGCCTGATTCTGGTACATTCCAGGAAGTGAGTTGGTGAAAGAGCAAAAGAAGAGACTGTGTTTAAGGCTTTAAAGCTACATATAGTTTAGGTTTTATTTGGAATAATATTGATCATCAAAGGTAAAAGCTTATTTTAGTTGACAGTGTTCCCACGACAGCTTTTGCTGTCTGGGGGACCGTCGTACACAAGTTGTTCTCTACAATGTCAACAGAAAGCATGGCAACAAACATAGAAATCAAAATAAAGAATGGACAAATGGCAAACGGAAAAGACAATGAAAATGGCGATGATAAAAGATATCAATATCGCAAACGGACGGACGATGAACAACAGAAGAGAGGAAATAACAGAAGAGAGGTATGTGGAGAACGCAGAGAGAAATATTCCAAAGAGTTGACTGTTGAAGTTGAGGTAGCAGGAGCTGCAAGCATTTCTATGATGGACTTATTAAGAAGGGTGAAGGAGTGTGGAGAAGTGGTTGGATGCAGAGTGAGAGGAGAAAGAACTTATGAATTGACAATGAAAGATGAAGTGGCAAAGAAGAAACTAATGGACGTGGAAGTGAGGGAATAGTGCATAGTGAAGGGAGCAATAGTGCATGCCAGAGGCATTGTAAATAATGAAATGGTTGTATCATTTATTAACCTGCCAGTTTATCTGGAGGATGAAAAGATATTGGCAAAACTGGAAGAGTAGGGAGTAAAACCACTGTCTGCAATCAGGCGCCAGGTATGGCCTGGAACAGATATGGTGGACGGAACAAGATTTTTGAAAGTGCGGTTTACCGATGAATTGCGATCACTGCCATATTCAACCAGATTTGACACATTAAGAGGAACAGAATACTTTCGTGTGATACATGATAGACAGGCATGTGTCTGCAGAATGTGTATCAAACCGGGACATTTATTCAGAGAATGCCCAGAGTTCAAATGTTTCATATGTGGCAAAGTGGGACACTATGCGAGAGAATGTGGAGAAAGAAAAGCAAGAGAGACAGAGGAGTGAGAACAACGGAACGATGACGAGAGGATTGAAGAGGATCAACTAGGGATGCAAAACATAGAGAGCGGGGATGACATGGATGGAACAAATGGTGGAGAAGAGAGCGCTGATGGAGGGGATAAAACTAAATGGGGATGGAGAGTTGATACAACAAGTGCGGAGGCTGATGAAGAAAGGATGGAAGAGGAGGGAAATGAAGAGTACGGGGAGGAAGAAGAGGATGGCAAGGAAGCAACAGTTAAGAGAGTTAATAAAACAAGAAACAGTACTCCAAAAGAAGTAAAGTAAGAGTGAAAAAGGCAGAAAGACAAGTTCGCAGAACATCCAGGCAAAAACCCAAAGACTGAGTGCCAAAAGAAAGGCGGGAAAAAACAAAGACAGAATCGAACAGATAAAAGAACTACGCTCTGGTATGCGAGTTATCTGTGGTATCAGATGTTTTGTTTAAATATTATTATTTTTCTTTTGGTTGTTCGTATAATTACTGTTACTTCAGTAAATGCAAATGGACTAAGGAATATGACTAAGATGAAAGAGGTAAAATTCACTTATCGAAGTGATATCATTTGTATTCAAGAGACAAATTGGGATGATGATAAAGTTAAAGAAGTAAAGGAAATATGGAAGGGAGAAATATACTATAATAATGGTGCAAGAAACGCAACGAGAGTAGCGGTTATGGTTAAAAAAGATAGGATTGAAAATGTAAGGCAGGTGTACAGAGACCAGGTAGGGAGAATTTTAGTAATAGAATTTGAATATAAAGGTATTGAATTCAGATTAATGAATATCTATGCTACTAATTTAGAAAATAAGAGTGGTTGCATAGAGGAGTTAAAGGGACTAATTTTGGGAAGGTGTATAATAGTAAGTGATTTTAATACCAAATGTAGTATATTAGATGTCGGGAAAGGGGGAAGTTTCAGGTGGGAAAAGTCAAGAATAATATTAATGGAACTGATGAAAGATAAAGGATTACTGGATGCATGGAGATATGAGAATCCAGAGAAAAGAGAGTTTACAAGGAGGCAGATGAGAGATGGAATGTTAAAACCGAGTAGATTGATCTTGTGTTGGTACAAGGAGATACCATAAACTATATAGACATATGAGGAATCATTTTAGTGATCATGATGGAGTTAGATTTGGAATTAAAGTAGGGAAGAGGGAGGTGAGAGGGGGGATGTGGATATTAAATGCAGGATATATTGGGGAGGAGAGGTGTAGACAGCAGATAAAATAATTACTCATCAAGAAAATCAGTGGTTGGAGGAATGTTTAAAGGGAGATAAACTAAATGATGATATTGCAAAGAGATGGGAAGAGACTGTTGTATTACAAATTTCTTAAATGTTTAATTTAGGTTCCAATACAATAGTATATAAACTGAGAAAGTTTAGTAGACTGATATCATCATTTATACCTCAAATTCTAAATTCAGAGTTATCAGCAAGAGATTCCTTGCCAGTCCTGTTTCTCTCTATTTTAAGTTAAATGAATCAGATTACTGAGACTGTCACCCTTTGTCTTTAATGGCTCCTGGAGCCCCCTGTCCCATTCATTGACTAATTAGGCTGATTGGATTAGCACCTACAGTAGGTAGCCAACCAGAATGCCTATTACCGCCGCGACAACTGCCGCGGCAAATCCACCGCAGCAAAAATAAACCAGTCGCATTTCAAAGTCGTTTGTGAAATGACCTCCAGGTGGCGCAAAGGGACATTTAGCAAAAGCAAAACGTAATTATGTAAAAGTAGCCTACATTTTAAATAGAATATAGCAAACTTTTAGAGCCGAACATTTTATGAATCAAAAGTTCAAATAGGCCTATCTCGCAGTCAGTGAAAATAAATTGGGTGCAATCAATGATGCTAAACTATTGAGGAATGAGAATATTGAAGAGCGCTTTTCTCACGTGTACGCACACTGACTGCTGAACAACCGAACTTCTGGGCATTTCTCAGTGAGAAAAGTTGTGGTCGAGTGGTAGAACTTAGGTTTCAATCATTTCGATGACACTGTTTCAAATCCCGAATAAACATGGTATTTATAAAATTACATGGCATTTCCATTTTACACTAAGGAACAAATCTCATCCAACAGATTGACTGAATTTACGTCTTCAAAAGCAGTTCTGTTAAAAAAATAGAAAATAAAACTTCATGGGGTTCCATGCAGAAAGAATTTTTAAAAACATGGTTAACCTAAGCTAAGCAAGGTGCGATTTGCCGATGGGGGATTTCCCCCCTCCACAGTAATCAATGCTATAATTAGCCTAAATAGACCATATCAAATATATATATATATATATATATATATATATATATATATATTTTAAATATGCAACACGCACGAATCTGAACCAGCGCTTCTGCTCCTGTATTGAGAGATAACATGCAGCGCGTTTCAGTTACGATCCTGGTTCCAGTGGCCTTAATACAGATTCACGGCTTTTTAAAATGTCACAAAGCGTTTTGAGGTGGTTTTGAACAAAATATTGAAGTTTATAATTAAGTATTTTGACACACCACGCCGAGTGCGTATTCTAAAATCTTTTTATTCTGCCAATGAATTAGAGTTCAACAAACGCGGCGGCGCGTTCACTTGAATTTATTTTTCTCATTACAGCTAAAATAAATTTTGTTTGTAGGCTATAGCTTACTTTGTAATTTTTGGTCATACAGATAAGATATCATCTTTTAAAACTGTAAAAGGTCTACTTTTATTCATGTAAAGTAGGCCTACACTCACAATAGGCTAACGACAAAACGTTTTCTCGCTCATGTGAGCGAACACACACTGCAGAAACAAACGTTTGGGCATTTCTCAGTGAGTTAAGACATGGCCGAGTGGTAGAACTTACGGTTCGAACATTAAGATGACACGGGTTCAAAGCCCGATCAAACATGGACTACTGTAGATAAATTTTATATTTAGGCTATTAATGCAGAGAGATTTGTCTAGTTCTAAAACTGTTACACCATTTAGTTTTTTACTTATATTTATAAAATAAAATTACCATGCATTTCCATTTTACACTAAGGAACAAATAGTATCCAACAGAACGACACAGTTCAGTGCTTTATCGTGTGTGCAGGACAATAGGGGTTAATGTTCCTCTTTCATATGGAGAGTGTCGGATAGCCAGCCTGATGAGCAAAGGCAAAATTCTTTTAAGGATAAATCTCTTGATGTGTCCAAATGTAGGCCCCATATCTTATTAAATTATAAATATTATAGTTTATTTATTGTAGCATATTTAAAGTTTTTTCACACAAAATTTAAATTGAAGTGTTCAATCCAGTTTCAGCTGGTTTTGTAGAGTTTTAGAATGTTTGAGCAGTGTGTATGATTGTCAACAATCTGACAATCTAAACATGAACTGTTGACGACGCGTTCATGCCAAGAAACGAATGGGAGTGATCAGCAGATACAGAGCTCTTTAATTCACGATCAACCTCGTTTTATTGGAAGGTGAATTCAACAAGGCATGCTGTCTTTGAAGCAACAAAGGTTAAATAATTGGTTACAGTATATTTTTCGCGATTTGTATGGATGACACGCAGCGACATATACAGTATTATCAGCTGTATGATGTGTTTTTACCCTGAAATGTTTAATTTCGAAAGAGACCCGGCGCGCGCAGTGAGGGAGACTAAAACTTCATCCAGCGCGAGAGAGAGGCAAAGAAAAACGCATGTTTTTAATTTATGTTGACCACTGAGCTACCGTCTGAACGCTGTTCAGTCAACGTCTTATGCTCTTGCAAAGCCTCATTGATGTAGCCTAATATGTTTCTATTGCAATGTTTTAAGTTTTCATTATTTATTCAATTTAATTTCAGTAATTTCAGTATTGTGATTATGAATTATTTTAACTACTTTTCACTTGAATTCATCTATTACCAGCTTTCAATCGCTCGGTAAACGAACGAGTAAACGGACACTTTTCAAAGTCTGTGATTGTAGCGCCTCTTAGCGGTAAAAGGCAGCAAATACACCCCAAATTTTACCGCTGCGGCGGTAAAAGTATTATTCTGGTTGGCCACCTACTGTATGCACCAATGACACTGTTATGCTGATGAGATCAGGGCTGGGGAATTTCCGGTAACATGCTGACTTCTGTACTTCATTTAGCCTACATGCTTTGTTCAGATTGTCTCTAGCTCTATTTAATCCCTCCCCCTTGAAAGGTATAAACACTGTGCTGAGCTATTGAGTTTAGACTTGATGACTGCAGCTACCGACAGCTCGTGTTCTCAATGAAGAATCCTGCTGAAAATACAACCAAGTCTCCTGCGTACTACTAACCATCATGGAGATCGCACAAAGTGTGGATTCCAGAAACAACATATTCTTAGAGCACTTGTACACAAACATGGTGGTAAAGAACTCTTGGAGCATTAATCCTGTCTTATGGTGTTATGCAGGCCCTTGATCAAGTCAGAAGCTTATCGAATTCTGTACAGAAATTGGCCAATGATACGGCTTTGGCCCTTGGTAACATCACGGACACTCTCGCTTCGCACAAGATAATGATCTTACAGAACAGAGTGGCCTTGGATTACATTCTAGCAACACAAGGAGGAGCCTGCACCATCATCGGCCCTGAGTGCTGCACCGGTTTAATGGATCCAACAGAGAACTTGAACAAAATCCAACAAGACATTCTTGATCTTTCAGCAAAATTACATCAGATGAGTGAAAATAATTCTTCATAGTTTAGAAACTTGTTAGGTAAACCGTGGATGTGGATAAAGGAAATAGCAATTCTGCTGTTGTTTCTTCTACTGGCGTACTATCTATGCGTCCACAGTATCAAGTGTTTCATTCAACAAATGACTCACGCCCATAACAAAGAAATGACAGTTCCAAACAGAAAAGACTATTACCGTAAGAACTTCATTGCATGTTGGTTTCTGTGTCAGCATGTAATTACAGAAAATGTAACGATCACAAGTTACAAGACTGAACTTTTAAGTGTCTAAATTTGTATTTTGTGAGAGTTATTAGAACTCTCAAAGGGGGAACTGTTGTATTACAAATTTATTAAATGTTCAATTTAGGTTCCAATACAATAGTATATAAACGGAGACAGTTTCGTATACTGAATTTAGCATTTGAGTTATAGATGAGGATGATTTCAGCTGATTATATGCTGCTGGATTTTCCAGCAGGAGATTCCTGCCAGTCCTGTTCTCTCTATTGTAAGTTAATTGAGTCTGACTACTGAGACTATACTCACAAGGTATTTTTTAAGTATAAGGTATAGTAAAGAAAGGAAAAAAAATATGATGAAAGAAGAAAGGGAGCTCAGGGAATGAGTAAGGATAGAGCTTAGTAAAGTAGATGATGAAGAAGGATACAGTATGGAAAAGTATATAGAGGCGAGAATGGAGTTGGAGAGATATGAGAGGGAAAATTATAGAGAAGCAATTTTAAGAAGCAAGGCGAAATATGCACTCGAAGGAGAGAGGTGCACAGGGTATTTCCTAGGGTTAGAGAAAAGAAGGCAAAGTAAGACATACATCCACGAAATACATTCAAAAAAAGTTGAGATTAGAGGTCGACCGATAGTGGATTTTACCGATACCGATATTTAGGTTTGACCTTAAATGACCGTAATAAAGACCTATATTACGTATACGTTATATAGCCTATGTATAGTCTCTCACTTTATTTGCTTCTATTTTAGAACACTTGATGATTATCTAATCAAAATAACAAGATCAGTTGTAGACTGCGGTAAAGCCAGCCGCCACCTCGAAATGAGCGGTCAAACTAGCCGCCCCTATATTTCGTGGTGCGCGTATACACTAGCTATTACGGTAAGACCGTCAGACCGTCATCTGGATTCAAAACAATTGATCTTCCGGCGAAGGCTATTTCACATTCATTTATTCTTTCTTTCTGTCTGTCTGTATATAATTATCTATCTATCTATCTATCTATCTATCTATCTATCTATCTATCTATCTGTCTGTCTGTCTATTTATCTATTTATCTGTCTATCTATCTGTCTGTCTATTTATCTATCTATCTATCTATCTGTCTGTCTGTCTGTCTATTTATCTATCTATCTATCTGTCTATTTATCTATCTATCCATCTATCTATCTGTCTGTCTATCTATCTATCTATCTATAATTATGTATCTGTCTATTTATAATTATCTATCTATCTATCTATCGATCCATCCATTTATCCATCCTAAAATAAAATATACTGTTGTGTCTATACATTCAGAAAATCATAAAAAAAAAAATCCTAGTTTACACTGTCCAATTTCACCTCAGATGGAGAGTACACCTTCTCACAGTGTCACTTGCACAGTTTCAGGACATTCTGATGTTGTATTACAAAATAAGAGCCCTCCAAAATTCATAAATATGCTGTTTTGGCTTTACATTCAGAAAATCATTAAAAAAAAAAAATCCTAGTTTACACTGCCCAATTTCACCTCGGATGGAGAGTACACCTTCTCACCGTGTCACCTGGACAGTTTCAGGACATTCTGATGTTGTATTACAAAATAAGAGCCCTCCAAAATTCATAAATACGCTGTTGTGTCTATACATTCAGAAAAAGTTGACATTCTGATGTTGTATTACAAAATATATTGCCTTTAAAAACTTCAGTACATGTGTTTTCTGTCATTGATGAATAATACAAATAATTTCCATGTTTGTTTGATTGTTTTTGTTTCAGTCACAACAATGCGCAAGGCAGTGGAAATGGCAGATGTTGCATCGAATTATCTGTCATGATATTAAGTTGGAAAATTATATCAGTTGTGAACAATTTCCTGAAGAGACTTTTATGCCTATTCCTTTTGTGCTTGTGTCTTTCGTTTGTAAATGTTTTTGGACACAAATCTCTCTGTGGTGGACATTAAGTGTGCAATATAAATGTTGTTGTGATATGTAACACTGACATGTAAATACATCTTTATCAATCACATAAAATTGTGTACTTTAATCTATAAAAAGTACTGTCATTTCCCATGTTGCCTCTAGGACTGGTTTGTCTGTCAACGGTCGTTTATAACATTGCTATTGAATGTTTCCTCATTTAGTTCTTCGTGTTCCCATAATAATTTTGTATAAGTTTTACTCACTAAATATCACATAATATTATAAACAAATATTTGTATCCTTGATCATGCCTCATGAATTTAGAGCCTTAAAACTGCTCTGAACAAGTAACCGACGCTGTCCATGGTGCTTAGCCAATGGATTTGCTATCTTACGTGTTTTTCCCCGTCAGTTTTGTGTTGGATAATATTTTCTAAACTACATAATGTAAAGCCTAAGCTTAATAGGCCTAAGGAAAACACAGTTACATATATATTTGTATGCAAAGTTGGACAGGTGGTAGCTGTTGTCCACCGAGCGGAGCCAAATCGTCTTAAGACTGGAAGTTTAACGTCAGTGAAAGTGGTTCAGTACATTAACTTCAAAAAATCAAAATAAAAAAAAAAACCTTTATATAATATGTCACATTTTGCGAAGAAAACTTTGGATTAAAGCAATAATGCAAAATTAAGTAAATTACATTACTTTTATATCTTGTAAACAAGAAACACTGTATTAATGTCTACTTGAGATTGGACCTTGATGATTGCCATTATATTTCAAATAAATGGTTATGTCTAAACGCAAAGGTGTTTTGTATTTATTGTATTTATTTATTATACAAAATATTGTATTATTAAATATTTATGCTGAGTATTGTGCAACGTGCAAAATGTCAAAAGGGCAAAAATCGAATAAGTTCAAAACAGGCACCTGCGACGCCTAAATTGGCATCTTATAGCAGAGGAACAACCGCACGATTAAAAGTTCAAGACATATAGCTGTTTCTTGGTAAACACAAAAAAATCGAAGCTTGCAGCAATCGAGGATGGAAAAGATGTCGAAGAAAGAGCAAGGGTGAATGCATATTATTATAAGCCCCATTTGCTTTACACAGCTGAAATTTGGGACATTTGAGTAACATAATTACGACAATGAGATTGTACCTAGCACCATTCAACCATTTAACATTAGGCCTAGGCTATATGCTATTTCTCCGAGGTCTGTCTAATGTCATGCAATTTATTATTATTCAGTAGAGACTAAGGAATAATGAAATACAAATTATTTACTTAGGCCAATCTTTGATTCAATTAATTGCCATAATCATTTCAAATAGAAACTTTTTATTTTGTTTTGTTAAGTTAACGCTATCACCTAAAAGTAATTACAGTGCTAATCTTTTAAACTGATGTAGTATGGGGTAACACTTTAGAGTACTGTTCCATCATTAATGAATAACTACACAGTAACAAACGAGTAACGCTATATTAACATTGTTTTAGCAACTATTATCTAACAAAAAACTCTGATTAATGAATTAAGTAATAGTGCTTAGTTGAATGTGGTAGTTCACTATTAGCTAATAATTTTCATCTACTTGGTAAACCAATAGTAATGACTCAAATATTAACAAACCATTCAGAGGGATTTAACTACTTGGAACAGTATTTTTAAGTGAAAAGCTTAATAACTCCTTATTATTGCATGGAGGTTTTAAAAAGGTTTTTACTTTATACTACTGATCCACATTAGCTAATAGTGAACTACCACATTTCACTAAGCACTATTAATGACTAATTCCTTAATTAGAGTTTTTTTTAAGTTAATAGTAGTTTATATAATGTTAATAGTGCATTACTTATTTGTTCCTGTGTAATTATTCATTAATGATGGAACAGTATTCTAAAATGTGACTGGAATATGTACAAAAGCTGTCTTCCTGTCACGGTAGACGGATTCACTGGTTCCTTCTAGTCTTGTGTTTATGTTGTTGTATGAGTGCACGTGTGTAAGAGGCGTGTGTAAGGGGCGTGTCTGAATGTCATTACCCGATCCGCTCCAGCTGCTCATCATTACATCACCAGCTGCAGTCGATCTCACCATGCTACTTATACTCACCGCTGTTCTCTCATCTTTGTCAGATCGTTGTTTGATGTTTCCCTGTCTGGTCTTCCGGTTCGTGTTCCTGCCTGATGTTCCTGTTCGTCGTCTTCCCTGTGGATTTTGTCGTCTCACCGTCTGTCTGCACTTCACCGGATCTGGCCATCAAAGTCCCTGTGTCACCATTTCCACCAGCTGACTTACTGTTCTGGGACTCTGTTGCTATAAATAAATACTGTTAACTCGCGTTTGCTTCCTGTGATCAGTTACTATGACACTTCCTAATGCCTTCCCTTTTCATTTTATCCAGAGTGCACTCATTCAAGTTATTTGGGGTGAGTAATTCAGTCGTTTACCATCCATCCCTGAAAGTACATTTAGTCCAATAACTATGTGCAACTATGTTCTTTATTTTTATCAATGCCTTTTTCCACCAATAGAGCAAAACCAAACGTATAGTTGACGATGAAATTGTGAAGACAGTTGAACTCGTAAAAAAGAATCTCATCAATTACGATGACACTGTCATACATAAGGAGGGCTTCTGGGGACAAGTGTGCATTGCACTTGGCATTGCAAACACCAAAAACAATCGATATAGACTGAAAATGATATTTAAAAAGGTGATATTTTCTTTGTTTCACTGTCTGTCTTTCAAATCATGATTCCTGATTTCAAATTATTACAAATTACACACACACAGATAGAGAGAGAGAGAAATATAAAACACCTCTTGCTGATGATCACCAGTTATGAAGATTGTTATATTGAGCTTATAACACCTTATTTTCTTATAAAAGTTTCTCATAATTTCTCAAAAAAATGCAGCAATGTTATATGTTTGCTTGGCATTATATTTGTTTAGTTTTTTTCAATATCATACACACAGTCACAGCAAGACCTAACATCCACTTATGTCAAAGCGCCAGCCAGAATATTCCCCATCTCCATTGCCGTCTGAGGCCAGTGAAACTGCTGCTGATGACCATGGACACAAATCTCCAGAGCCAGTTAGTCATGTGCTTTGTAGTGTACATGAGAAAAAAATTCATTCATTCATTGTTATAGGAGTAGAATAATTGTCTAAACTCTTTAAATCATCTAAATCAACAACGTGTCATTTTTGTGTGTGTGAGTGTGATGCAATCTTACCTGGCCAATCCTATATGAAATTAGATTAGTGTAAAAAAAACATCTTTACAGGACAGATGTTGCAGTAACATTGTATTTTTTCATTAGGGCTCCATTAGTTATCCATCTGATGAAGATGGATTTATTAAAATCCGCCTTCCAAAGAACCCATCGTTCTTTTTCATTGAAAGAAACGAGTGGGACAAACTAAAGCAACATAGGAAAAAAAGAAGCTTTAAAGGACTACAGTGGACCAATGTTATTGCGAAAGGACTTAGGACCATACATCCGTACTGCTCCATCGCTTTTAAAAGGCACAGACTGAAGGGTTTGGGTTTGATGCAAGCAAGTCCTGAATTCTCCTGTCTTGGATACTGTAGGTTTGAGGATTGCCCTGTCACAGTAACAGTTACAGTTGATACTGAAGAGAACCTCAAGGCTACAGTAGAGTACCAAGGTGGACATTGCTATCACAATTTGACAGAATTAAAAAGAAGGCCTGTAAGAGCAAATGACAGGAACACACTGGGTCAAGACTTACAAAGGCAACCCCCACGAGCCATGTTTCTTGACAAGCTGTATAAAATCCCTGATGATGTCATGGAGTCTGGCTGTAGGGATGAGGCTCCAAGTCGCGATGTGCTCAAAACAATATCGTGGGAAGCACATGAGCAATGAGGCAATGAGGTAATAAGTCTTCAAATAATGCTAAAAAAGAAAAAAGACAGTCCTGATGAGGTCCTTCAAAAAATCATGCTTCAACCAAAAGGTGTTTTACTGTGGTCACAAAGGGGAATAGAAATTTATCAGGAGCGATGCCGGGAGGACATTGTCTATCTCGATGCCACTGGCAGCATCATGCGAAAAGAGAAGGGCTCTCCTCCTTTCTATGTTTATGAGTTGGTGGTCAGGAATCCCCCAAAAAACTCCTCCCCTTTACCTGTTGCTACTTATCTGACCTGTGACCACACCACAGCCTCAGTTACATATTTCTTAGAGGCGTTCCAAACTGATGTGGCAAGGCACTTTGGAAGGAAAGGTATGCGGTCACCCATCATGATCCTTTGCGATGGGTCGATGGTGTTAATGCAGACTATATGCCTATCATTTGCCAAGAAAAATCTACAAGACACCATTAACCACTACTACAAGATAGCCAGTGGAAAAGGAACAAAGGAAGATTTTGAGGTGCCCATTCTTCATCGTTGCCTTAGCCATGTAATGAAAAATGCCAAGGAAATGTGCACAAAGTTGTAAGTACCGTACATTAACAAAGTAGTGTTCGTGACATTCCTTTTTTAGTGACAGTTGCTAAGTGTCTGAAGATCTTTATACAGACTCTATGTGATGAATGACCTTTTATTAATGTGCTCGCACAAAAAACACCACAGCAACATCTGTTTTCCTTATACCAAAACATAAGAACGGCACTGCCAACATGACCTTTGTAAACTGACCAATGTGAACTGGTCTTTCCAAAATGCACACAATTTAAAAGTCTCTTGGCAGTGTGGCCTCAGAATTCCCCTACATCGACTCTGTCTGTGAAATGCTTAGAATACTGATGTATTCAATACATTTCCAATAGAGCAGCAAGTATTAATAAAGGGGAGATTGGATATAATATGCACAAGTTGTAAAATTGTATTGTTACTGTTACATATTACATTGCAGTACATAATTTTGTTCTTGAACCTAATTATTATATTCACAGTGCGCCAAACCACTACCATCTGGCCATGCATTTATTTGGTGCCCTCACAACTGCAAGCACTTTAAAAGAACTAGATGAAATGGTTCAAAGTGCTGCAGTTGTCTTCTCAAGTCCATCCTGTGGGGCCAATGTTGAAAAACATTTTAAAAACCTGCAGTCTTGGCTGCAGAGAACAGGGAAGACATTGGATGTGACTACCAACTCCAAAACTGATGCTGAGGACTTGAAGGTAAATGACAAATCTAGTTTTACATTGTAACGTTTATGGTTTTATTTAAACAAAGATGTGAAGAAATAATTCTATTATCAAGTAAATTTACTTTAAAGAAACAGTAATTAAGTAAAATTTCTTGCATGAAAATGTACTTAGATACATGTCTTAGGGACAGCAGCTATGTTTTTGAATGTGCTTAAAGTCTTTGTTACGCTAATATATATTTGAAATTTATACTATATTAACACTATTTTAATACTAATACAATAGTAGGATAACATAGGAAAAACAAGCCCTTTTGTCAGTACAGAAAGTAACTGTAGTGAGTTTTGTCTGTAAAGACTAACTACTGTTATTTACACAAAAAATAATTAAGTACCTGCCACTCAAACAACACAACACAGCATCATTTAATAGAATAAGACAGAAAGAAATATGAATTCCACAGAAACTGCAGCCTCTAAAACATATGTGACCGATCACGGAAAGTAGGGACACAAGTCGGTTTTGGGGCATTTTGAGTTATTCACAGATTCTGAAAGTGTAGTCTCCAAGCTTTCCAACAATGTGTAACACATGGAAATCTGATAATATTTGGAGAAGTTGTGGCCATTTGAAGGTAGGCACACAAAAAAGCTAAAAGGGGATAAAACGGCCTCAAAAGATTGTGCAGTTCTCACCTCTCTCTGCTGCTGGGAGTGACAATATGTCACGGGGACACACAGGAAAATAGGTAGATCCAAATGCAGTATGGCAGTAGGTATTTATTAAAGCATAATCCATCTCGTAGTCATCCAGGCAAGGTTCAAAGCCCATGTTAGCAATCCAAATACAAATAAACAAAACAAGAAACAGGCAAGGAACACAGAACTCAGAAGTGTGGTGACCATATACAATGACTCCGTGACAAGGACAGAAACAGACAGGGTATTTATACACAGAACTAAACAATGTATAACAGGGAACAGCTGTGTACAATGATGACGGGGAACAGCTGAGTGCAATGAACAGTGGTACAGACAAGGATTGTGGGGAATGCAGTTCCAGAGTGAATGGTGACAGTATGGGGAAGAGACCTCTAGTGGACACCCGGGGAAACACAAACCAGACACTGTGACATAACCCCCCCTCTACGGAGCGGCTACCAGACGCTCCAAGACCCACAAAAAAACAAACAAAACAAGAGTCCAGGAGGGAGGTGGAACGGTGGAGGATCGGGGGCCAGGTCCATGGAAGGGAACAGAAACGGGGGGTGATGGTTTAGCCGGCGACCAGGGCGAAGCAGACAGTCCATCGGGCGGCCAGGGCGAAGCAGACAGTCCATCGGGCGGCCAGGGCGAAGCAGACGACCCATCGGGCGGCCAGGGCGAAGCAGACGACCCATCGGGCGGCCAGGGCGAAGCAGACGACCCATCGGGCGGCCAGGGCGGTGAAGACCCCTCGGGCGGCCAGGGCGGTGAAGACCCCTCGGGCGGCCAGGGCGGTGAAGACCCCTCGGGCGGCCATGGCGGCGACGACCAGGGCGAAGACGACCACTCAGGCGACCACGGCTCAGGAAAAGGAATAGACACCGGCTCAGGAACCGACACTGGCTCCGGCTCAGGAACCGACACTGGCTCCGGCTCAGGAACCGACACTGGCTCCGGCTCAGGAACCGACACCAAAACTGAAACAGCCACAATAACAGACACAAACACAGACACAAACACTGGTTCAGGAACAGATGCTGGCTCCGGCTCAGGTACAGCAGACACTGGCTCCGGCTCTGGAACAGCAGACACTGGCTCCGGCTCTGGAACAGGCACTGGCTCTAGTTCCGGCTCTGGAACAGCAGACACTGGCTCCGGCTCTGGAACAGCAGACACTGGCTCCGGCTCTGGAACAACAGGCACTGGCTCCGGCTCTGGAACAGCAGACACTGGCTCCGGCTCTGGAACAGCAGACACTGGCTCCGGCTCTGGAACAGCAGACACTGGCTCCGGCTCTGGAACAGCAGATACAGGCATGTCCTGGATCCGTGCCAGACGCTCCAGATAGTCCAGATCCAAGAAGGCAGACGGCACTGGCTCTGCCTCCGGCTCTGGAACAGGCATTGGCTCTGCCTCAGACTCTGGAACCGGCAAAGGCTCTGTTTCCGGTTCTGGAACAGGCACTGGCTCTGCCTCTGGCTCTGGAACGGGCACTGGCTCTGCCTCCGGCTCCGGCTCTGGAACAGCTGACACTGGTTCCGGCTCTGGAACAGCAGACAGCAGCAGGATCCGAGCCAGACGGTCCAGGTCCAGGAAGGTAGACGGAACGTGAACAGTCTCTGACTGGACAGACGGAACGTGAACAGTCTCTGACTGGGCAGACGGAACGTGAACAGTCTCTGACTGGGCAGACGGGACGTGAACAGTCTCTGACTGGACAGACGGAACGTGAACAGTCTCTGACTGGGCAGATGGAACGTGAACAGTCTCTGACTGGGCAGACGGGACGTGAACAGTCTCTGACTGGGCAGACGGAACGTGAACAATCTCTGACTGGGCAGACGGAACGTGAACAGTCTCTGACTGGTCAGACGGGACGTGAACAGTCTCTGACTGGTCAGACGGGACGTGAACAGTCTCTGACTGGGCAGACGGGACGTGAACAGTCTCTGACTGGGCAGACGGGACGTGAACAGTCTCTGAATGGGCAGACGGGACGTGTCTTCTCCTCCTTGTCCGCGAGCAACTGGGTGCTGTTCTCTCCCCGGAATTAACCGGGAGTGCAGCATTCCCATCCCTGATACGAGCACACAAAGCATAACACTCATCTAACGTCATGCGTGGCTCCTCCTCCTCAGCTTGATTCCTATTCCGCTGTCTCCTCTCCCTTTTCGTGATTGAGGAAAAATCACAAAAATTCATACCGCTGGATCTATAAGGTGACGGAGTCATTCTGTCACGGGGACACACAGGAAAATAGGTAGATCCAAATGCAGTATGGCAGTAGGTGTTTATTAAAGCATAATCCATCTCGTAGTCATCCAGGCAAGGTTCAAAGTCCATGTTAGCAATCCAAATACAAATAAACAAAACAAGAAACAGGCAAGGAACACAGAACTCAGAAGTGTGGTGACCATATACAATGACTCCGTGACAAGGACAGAAACAGACAGGGTATTTATACACAGAACTAAACAATGTATAACAGGGAACAGCTGGGTACAATGATGACGGGGAACAGCTGAGTGCAATGAACAGTGGTACAGACAAGGATTGTGGGGAATGCAGTTCCAGAGTGAATGGTGACAGTATGGGGAAGAGACCTCTAGTGGACACCCGGGGAAACACAAACCAGACACTGTGACACAATAGGGGTCATTTACATCTCATTTAGATAAGCCATACCCCCTGTAAAGCACAGGGGGGAGCAAAAGGGTCAGGAAAATGTGCCATCAAAGATTAAAAAAAGTTTGCAAACAGGTAATAAATAAGGCGAAAAGGCTCTAGGCGAATCTAGAATCCAGGCGAAAAACAATTGTGCTGCCCCTCTATTTGCAACGTATACCAGCAACAACACACAAAGACCAATATGCCATATACATAACGCAAAACCAGCAACAACACACAAAGACCAATAAGCCATAGGCCTACATATAACGCAAATAGTGCGCAACGCGCGTGTGCCCAAAATGTCAACAATATTAAAGTTTATGCAGGAGGCAAATGCCTGCTGCCATTTTTCTTTAAGCAGTCATGACAGGAATTTTCCAAATAATCACATTTTACCTCCTCAAATTACTGTTGCAAATCTCATTACACCACTTTCTTATGTGCGTAAAACACACACAAATGAAATGTCCACAAGCACATTATATCATCAGCAGATTCAGCATCTTAAATAACAACTAAAGAGCAAATGAAGCTTAACTTACGTTTCAGCGCGCACGGCGGGCCTTCATCGCAGCAAAGGTCTTAACTGCATCCTCCATTTCGATTCTCTGTGCCAGTTCATGTTCTATGGAGATTGTTGCCAGTCCGTTAAGTCTGTTCCCTGTTCACAAAACGTTCCCTATTCAAAGCAATCGGGACGTCACATATGAAACAGCCAGCCACCGCTGTCAGCGAGTCGCCGTATTCAAGCACCGAGGGCGCGCGCTCCGCACCCATACCTCCGGTTCAGTTTCCCGAGCCCACGAAGTGCGGCGATCAGAACCCGGTGGCCATTCTGCCCCTAGCTGTACATGTAAAAGCATGGGAAGCGATTCCAGGGATATCAGAATGCAAAGGGGCCATAGAACCGGTACCTCCTTCTCTGAGCGAGTCAGGCTTTTACAGCCGGTTCTATGGCCCCTTTGCACAACAGTTTTGCCATTTCAGCGCGGCTTGTCGAAGAAGTACTTCAAAACATTTTCGGTGTAACTGCCACGGTTCAGCTCTTCTGCGACAATCTTTGCGGCGTCCATCTTTATTGAATTTTGATATCAGATAGAGCCGGCCAGAGCGCAGCATAATAAGTAGCCACGCTGTTCACTTGGAGGGCGGGGGCAAAAGCCGGCTTATCCAGTATGGAAATACACACAGACAATGACACGCCACGCCCCTACTGCATGCTAAAATCTCCGAAAACAAGCCGATTTCAACCTCAAAATGTAAGCTTTTAAATATACCAATACTGCTATCTCAAACATGGAGAGGCTTCTTCGTGATTTCAACTAACAGATTCTGCAAAAAATTGAAATTCACCAATTTTGAAAAAAAAAAACGCTTTCTCATTTTGCTCGAAATTTGTGCTGCCGACTTGTGTCCCTAGTTTCCGTGATCGGTCACATATAACAGTATGGTAACAATTTTGGCAGCATTTTTAAATAACTGTTTACAACTGTAATTTTTCCTTGTTGATGAAGGGCTGATGTCTTCTATTTAATTGTGCCTGAAGTCCTACAGTTTACAGACACACCTCTAATAATAACAACACATTGTTACATTACATTTAGGACATTAAAGGAGCCAACAAATTTGCAAAACGTTGCAAGGCAATTATTTCCAATGCTCCACTGGACAGGAATGGAGAGCGCAATGTGTACTTCTGTAAAGGCCTTATCAATCACCTCAGCAAGTATCTTCTCCCATATGCTGGATTGTGGACCGGGATAATGCTAGGTTTGCCATAATTAATCAAAATATCGCTATTCGGATAGAAAAATCTGGGTACGTTTTCTGAAAATACATGGCTTCTTTTCTTTTTGTACAAAGGTGACCTTGGACGACATGGGACAGGACCTCATTATGAGCAGAGCACTAGGAGATATAATGTCCTGAGAAAGCTCAAAAGACAAGTTATTATAATATATTTATCATAACATGACCTCTGTCTCAGTACTATTATTGTTTAAATGATAAATTATGTTATGAATTCACCATTTTTTATTTCTTGCTCAGAACATAACAGAGGACAATAAAGCACAGGGAATCATGGAAAAGAGCCAGTGGGACTTAAAGCACATTCGTTTCACTTCTGGACGGCTCACTAGGCTTGATGACTTTGTGGCCCGCTATCAAACAAGTCACACCGCTCTCCTGAAGGAGTATGAAGACTCTGAAAGAGTTTTCAGAAGAAAGGTTTGAATAATTGTATTAAATGTGTCATTGAAGATATGATGGGTACCAGTTTTTATGGAAAACTATATATACAGAACATTATATTTTGTATGTCATCCCATTATATGTATTGATATCTAAACCAGCTCTACAAAGTTATTTTAATTCTCTTTATGAAGACATACAGAGTGGACGAAGAAAAATGGAAGGAACGCCAGCAGAAAAAGAAGGGGAGATATGTAACTCCACTCTGCAAGCCATTTGTTTTCAAAAAATCAAACAAGAAGGTATTCTTTAAACGTAATAGTGTGATGCATACTACAGAATTAACAGTAACAATCTTATTCTTAATACCCCACTTGGTAACACTTTATAATAACTGCACAGTTATTAGTTTAGGTTTCTAGTATCAAACTATCTAACTGATAGCAGTAACTTTTAAAGGTTATTATTTGTATGACAAGTAAAAAGAAACAATATATTTGTTAAAAAAACAGAGACAAAAAAATGTATACACATTCAATGTATATTTATCAATGTGTAATGTTTGGTTGAAATTTATGGCATGCAGCTCACCTCCTTGTGGAAAAGAAGGGACGCAGAGGTTGTGGTTTCTGTGATCCCCACCCAAAACACAGGACAAAACATAATTATTCGCCACAAAGAGCTCCGTACACTTCAACCGCACCGGTGGCTATGTGGCGAGGTATAGTGTGCATCTTATTCTCTTAAAAATTAAGTTATACAAGCTGTAGTTAATTTTTTAAACTATAAATCTGTAGTTAGAAAAGCTTATACAAGTCAACGTTACATCATGTCATGACTGTTACTGTTATTGGAATAGCATCACATAGTAAACAACATGTAACATCTTTTAGAAAAATTTTTTTATAAACAAAGTAACACTTTACAATAATGGTCTATCATAGGTACATGAATAATACAGGGCAAATGAGTTGTTCTATATTAACACTTCAGCTATCATTATTAACAAATATGGAAACAAGATTAACAATTATAAATATTTTAATGATTTTTAGAATTGACTGTATTAGAATTAATAGTACAATTATTTAATCAGTTCATCCAATGTTATTTACCCATGTGTTTTTTGGGAATGTGTTTTTTAGATTAAAAATTAAAATATCGAAATGAATGGTTGTAATACAACACAAAAAAAACTAACTAATTTTCACAAATTACAGCAAATCTGACTGATGTTAATGGGTAAATTGCAGTTTTAATTGTGTATCCTTATAATTGAAACAGATATATGTTTGATGTCTTCTTAACATTGTATTCCTAATTTATAATGCAACTTAAAATAAATAAAAACATTTCCCCAACATTTCTTATGTAGATAATTGAAGGCCTGTTTCATCTTGCTGTCAATCAACTGGAGATGGGGAACTCCATATACATTCTCAATCACGACACAGCATGGGTGATTCTGAATGGGGACAGCACGCAGATTGCCCGGCAGAGTTTGTCAAAGGTGATCACAGTGGCTGGACTATAGTGTGAATATGCATATTTGTGTGTGTGTTCGCAGGGACTAATATTATAAGGCTTACACATGAAAAATAATACATAATCTATTGCAAAATTACATCTTGCTTTAAAAAGGTAAATATACTTAATGATGGTTTAAAATGCAAAAGTAATTATTATTTATCTTCTTCATTAGGTCAACTTGAACAATTACCACGCAATTGTTTCATTTGTGAACATCAACAAGGTCCACTGGAAACTTCTGGTGAGTAGCTGAATGAGATCTGTCATTATTTACAGTGTCTGTAATATTATTAAAAGATGTACATTCTCCCCACTTTTCATTTTCAGTACATAAATGCGGTCAACCACACAGTGTACCTGGTAGATCCCTCCAAAAGTTACTCAGTGAAAACTGATTCCATTCATGCAGCCAAAAAATTCAGGTATTCTTTGTATGACTCATTACATCCTCAAGCCACATTCTATGGCTATTTGCCTGTAGTTTTGCAGCACTGAAGAGATTTCGTTCCCTCCCCACTAATAAGGGGTCCACCTCTTTCCATTTAAATTGTTTGCATACTTTAAGGTGTTTATACTGTTAGTATAATTTATTATCCATATATGTTTGTTTTTCATGGTGCATGTTAATGCCCATAGGGTTTTATTACTTTGTAATCTTTTTCATATGGACATTGTGTAATATTTCTTTAAGTAATGGATGTTGACCTCGCTCCAGCTAAAGAATTTATGCCAGTAGCATAAGCCCTAAAGGTTGGAGCATAACATAAATTAACCTAACAATGAGTGTCTCCTGATTAGGGGCATGCAGATGATGTTAGGTTATGCTGCTACATTTATTTAATATTATTTAATTTATTCAAGTATTTACTGACCGGTTTGCTTAATGGTTAATCATATCAATATTTAAGGAGACATTGCAAAGACTTTGTATTACAATAAAGTAATATATTTTATTTACATTTCATACCTTGTAGATAATAGCTGATTACTTTTGACTGTTGTGTTGAGTTGTGTTTTTTTTTTGTATATACTCTGAAATTAAGATTTAAATAAAATTATTTGGGTGTACTTAGACTTTCCATAATAATAACTATATTCTTAAATGTTTAGAATGTGAAACCATACTTTATGTACTCTTTTCCTAATTAATACATATTCGCGTAATACATCGCATACAGTGAGTACCCAAATATGAGGAAAACGATCCATGGCAAAAAAGAGTGGGAGGACATCAAATGGAAAGGAGGAGTTCTGAAACATCCATTCCAGCGGGATGCCAGTAGCTGTGGGGTCATTGTCATCTTGGTATGTGAAGTGTTTTAATACCTATCTCTCTGTTTTTTTTTTCTGTAAATTAAGTTAATGTGTGTGTTTCAACATTTTATACACATTGTAGTGTATGACAGAATACAAAATAATTGGGGTTTTGTAAATGCTAACATGGAGTCTGACACAGTCCAGATGATGCTTTTAAATATTATTGTTTGTTTAGATGGCTAAGGAAATAATGAGGGCATTTCCGGCAGATCCAGTTTTAAATTTTGGCACATCAAAAAAGGACATGGCACAAGAGCAAAAAATGATGGCTCTCCAGATACTGAAAGAATCAGGTTTGTAAAGCAAGTATTTGTCTGTTGTGTAGAGTAATACAAAATAAAATGCAGCTTTACAAAATATACTGTAGACAGCATTCAAATACACAACGCAGAAGTCAAGTGTAAGGTAAAACAGTAGTAGAAAAAAATATTTTCTTGGGTAAAACTTCAATGAAGTAATTTGAATAAAAAAATCTGTGATGCAGCTTTATAGGAAATTATACAGTTATAAAAGGAATTTCACAGTGCAGTGAAGACAGAGTTCAGACCATTTAAGAGTTGCCACTCATAGCCAGGTTGTATACTATTACATTAAAGCCACCACAAAACGTAGGCTTGTCAGGGTAGTATCACAGCTTAATACAGCTCAAAAGATACAAATCTATATTAAAATCAAATATCTACTACAATCGTACAGTAGTCACACAGATTTATGTAATATGTCTCTCTGCATTAGGGGGTGTCTGTTACATTTAATAACACCTCCATCAGAGGTGAAACAGACCTACGTAAATTTGCAATTTAGTTTTAATGATTACATATAAGTCAAATGACCACATTACGGCCTATGAAGCCGTGGTGACCAGTGATTTCGGGTCAACATATGGGAGTTGGTAGCCACAACACAGAACAGATTATAGCTGTTTTAAAAAACTACAAGAAGCTGTAAAGATTTCAGTACAGAAAAAAAATTTTGTATATTTAATTGCTAACACTTTATATTACAGCCTGGAAAGTACTGCATAATTAAGATTAATTTACAGCATAACTTTAAGTGATTATATAAAGTACTTGCATGTAAGTATAAGGGAACAATATGATTATGATTATGATACAACAATCTTGCATTTGGGAGCAGATGTTTAAGTTTGGGCTTAAATGCTATTTGCATTTTACAGTATTTTTTAAAAATACTTGGAAATATACTCTTGTTAAATGTAGTTACAGGGTAAGTACAATAAAAAATACTGACAGACAATCTTATAATACTGACTTGGAAACCTTAATATATTGGTCCCAAAATGTGATTGTTGTATCATAATAGTAGAATAAGTATCCCTTAGATCTATAATACTTACAGTATATAAAAAAAAGAATTCTCCTGGTTGTTACCCTGTTATTCCCCAAACTTCACATGTTGTTCCCTTAGACTTACATGTAAGTACTTTATAGGTACACTATAATAACAATTACATACTGTAAAATCGCTTTAATTACGCAGTACTTTCTGGGCTGTAATCTAAAGCGTTACCAATAACTTTCACCAAAGAATGTTGTTCTTTGTAGCGTTAATCAATGTTAATAAGAGGCAAAACACAGACACAACAGCACAGTAATACTGATGTAATCTGGTCATAGATATACAGTGATATGAAGAGGTTAACAAGAATGAAAGGGATGTAAATGGACTTTATTAATGGTACTGTCTTGACACCAGTTACACATTGTTATTTTCACTAGAGGTTATACAATATTAAGCCTGGTTTAAAGGGTGCATTTAGAAATAACCTGAATATCTCGTTGGTTATGGTTTAGTACAGAACAAATGAAATCTATGCAGTCTTTGCAGTATGGAATGTTAAAATTTTAAGGCTTTTCAATTAAACAAGGACATTGACATTGAGCTATAAACACCTTATGTTTGTGTTACCAATTTATTTCTGTTTATACTTTAATATTTTAGTGTTTGAAGAGGCCAATAACTGTGCCATGTGCTCACTGAGAAAGCCAAGTGGAAGTGGGCCTCCTATGACAAACTGGGTATGTTTGTTTTTTTTCACTTGTGAAAGATGAATTGGAAAGTAAAAAAGCAGTAACAATATAAAACCGTGGATCCGTGTTTGTAGCAGATTAGTGATATTTCCAACTTATTACTTTCTAGATCCAGTGTGATACCTGCGAGAGGTGGTACCACGAAGAGTGCCTGGGCATGAGTGAAGGGGAACTGGAACAGGCCAGAGTCAACGACTGGGACTGTATTTTGTGCTCTTAGAAAAGAGATTTTTATTTTCATTTAAATTATGCTATTTTTATTTTTATTGTAAAATATTGTTGGTAGTTCCAGTCTGTGTCCCTTTAAAAAATTTGTGTAATATTGAGTCTTTTTGAAAATAATTTGTAAATAGCCATTAAACACATTTTAATGGCTTTCACATTTCACAGTTTTTACATGTGAAATTCAACATCAGAATCTGTTGTCATTTCATATGTGACACTGTGCTTTTATTTTGTAATACAACATCAGAATGTCCTGAAACAGGTCTGTAATAGCAACTGTGCAGGTGACACGGTGATAAGGTGTACTCTCTCTGAAATTGGGCAGTGTAAACTAGGATTTTTTTTTAATGATTTTCTGAATGTATAGACACAACAGTATATTATTATTTTAGGATGGATAGATGGATGGATCGATAGATAGATAATTATAAATAGACAGATACATAATTATAGATAGACAGATAGATAGATAGATAGATATAGATAGCTAAATAGACAGACAGACAGATATATAGATAGATAAATAGACAGACAGACTGACAGATAGATAGATAAATAGACAGACAGACAGATAGATAGATAGATAATTATATACAGACAGACAGAAAGAATAAATTAATGTGAAATAGCCTTCGCCGGAAGATTAATTGTTTTGAATCCAGATGACGGTCTGACGGTCTTACCGTAATAGCTAGTGTATACGCGCACCACGAAATATAGGGGTGGCTAGTTTGACCGCTCATTTCGAGGTGGGGGCTGGCTTTACCGCAGCTATTGTAGTGATAAAAAAAAAGAACTTAAATCGAACGCGTTTCTGATTTGTTTATGTCTGTCGGCTAACTTACATAAACATATCAATGTTGAGAAAGCAATCACGTCACTAGTTTTAAATATGCAACTTCGCCGGCTAATGAATGCATAAAAGTGACCAGCTGGATATATAATAATGCAAATAGATGGTAACAATTGCAACATAAAACATTCGGGTCAGGTCTGCGTGTGTTTTTGTCACATTGTTTAAACCGCTTGACTGAGGTAAATGTTAGAGTCCTCTCAGCCTCGACGGCAAACATACTTCTGTTCTTTCTCTGCTGATGCAGCATCTAGTCAACAAATTAATTACTTTATAATGAAATGGCAATATACTTTAGTGTTATGTATTCATACTGTTTCGCTGTCGGTGTTTTAAATGCGCATCTGAAGTGTCAGCGCTCTCTGTGCTGCGTATTCTCTCCGTTCTGCACGCAGCCTCACGTGCTAATGTAAACAACTCAGCCAGGCAGTGATAGTTTGTTATTTGTCCTCTAGAGGTCGCTCTCGCTCTGTATAATGCCAGCAGTCTCTTGTCAGCGCTCTCGTACTGTGTAATGACTCCGCACACTTCTCAGCTGCTCCAGCAACGGACGCAACCCGGAAAAACTATCGGTGTGGATTTTTGCCGATAACGATAGTTACACCAATCAACTATCGGTGCCGATTAATCGGCAAAACCGATGAATCGGTTGATCTCTAGTTGAGATAATAACAGACTATGTGGAGATCTTAGAGAGGGTGCAAGAGTTTTACGGCGAGCTATATAAGAGAGGATGTGTAGATGAGGCAAGCATAGGTGAAGTATTAAAGAATGTAGAGAAAGAGCTCGGAGAAGAAGATGAGAGATGGTGTGATAGAGAGATAGAGGAAGAAGAGGTTATAGCTGCAATAGAAGGTTTAAGAAGCGGGGAAAGCCCGGGAAGTGATGGGATAGGGGCAGAATGGTATAAATTATACAAAAATGAAGTAGTACAAATACTTGTGGAGGTATATAAGGTAATTGAAAGAAAGGAAGTAATACAGAGCAAAATGGTAGAGGGAGTGATAACCTTGGTTCATAAAAAAGGAAAAAAATTAGATCTTGAAAATTATAGGCCGATTAGTTTACTAAACACAGATTACAAGATACTCACCAAAGTTTTAGCAAATAGGATGAAAAGAGTAATAAGGGATATACACTCACCTAAAGGATTATTAGGAACACCATACTAATACTGTGTTTGACCCCCTTTCGCCTTCAGAACTGCCTTAATTCTACGTGGCATTGATTCAACAAGGTGCTGAAAGCATTCTTTAGAAATGTTGGCCCATATTGATAGGATAGCATCTTGCAGTTGATGGAGATTTTGGGATGCACATCCAGGGCACGAAGTTCCAGTTCTACCACATCCCAAAGATGCTCTATTGGGTTGAGATCTGGTGACTGTGGGGGCCATTTTAGTACAGTGAACTCATTAGTGATGGGTCGTTCATGAACGATCCGTTCATTGCGTCTGTCACGTGACAAATGAACGAAAGACTCGGAAGGTAAATTAATTATGTTCCCTGTAAATTATTTTTGACTGCATTATAATGATTTCTTTATTCAGAATATGATCAAGATTGCATAGGTGGATGTGTTCGGGGAATTCGGCGGTTAGAAGTATAACGTTTAAAGCCACTTGAATGAACGAAATGACTCGAAAAAAGATTCGTTCATTTTGATGAACGAGTTTGAACAGGAGAGTCAGTAAAATGATCCGAACTTCCCATCACTAGAACTCATTGTCATGTTCAAGAAACCAATTTGAAATGATTCGAGCTTTGTGACATGGTGCATTATCCTGCTGGAAGTAGCCATCAGAGGATGGGTAAGTAGTATTAACATATACGTTGTGTCAAAAATGGTGATTTATAACATGATTTATGGTTCTGAGTTGTGCTGCGCTTCTGATTTATGATGGGCCGCTGACAGGCTCCGGTATGTCTAGGCTGAGCGACGCCGTGTGACATCCTCCCGCGGTGACATCCTGGTTGAAGGTGTAAAAGAAAGGTGTCTGGCCCATGGCCTTCCTGGTTTATTGGCCGTCTACCTGCGCGATAGTTGTTATGTCCGTGTGTATTCTGTCTGCTGGGGATGTCCCAGGCGTTCACACTTCGTCAAAGCTGCGTGTATAAATGTATGTTGAATGCGATTCGAATACAGTCACTGAAGCGCCGTGTCACGCGTCACAGTCCTCTGCAGTATTTTCCAAGCCAGATTGTCTTGTTGGAAAACATGAGTGCAAGAAGATGGAAGCCAGTCTTAACAGTAAGTGTTTTTCATTATTTAGTAACGTTGTTAAGGAAGATTATTTATTTATATGAGTGTCGGTGTTCTATTGCGTTACTTAAGGTTTTATCTGCCCGCTTCAGATGGGGATAGTTTGAGTCTCTTCGATCTTGTTGAGGAGATTAATTTCCTGAATCAAGCCAGCGGTATGTATAATTATGTTTAAACGTTGCATACGTTGTGTGTGTGTGTGTGTGTGTGTTGGATAATGTTTTGTTTTGTTTTCGCCAGGAGGCGTGGCTGCACATAGACTACACAACGTAGGTACCTCTTCACGAGAGAGCTCGGAAGCACTTGCGGACGGTAATGTTAAATGTTTGTTACGCCCGTGTGTTTAAACAGTATTGTGGATGTATAAAAAATACCTTATCTTCTATGGGTTTTTGTTTTTACCAGGGGTGAAGCGGGTAACGATCAAGGCCTTAGTACATGCACCTCAGCGATGTCGCGAGTCTGGTAACGTAGATGTTACGCCCCTCGGTAAGTGCTTTGTAATTTGGCTTTATCAGACATTATTATATACTGCTATGGTTTGTTAAATTTATTTAAAAACTTTAACATATATATATATTTCCAGATGGTTTATCAAACGTTGTGACGTTGTGGGGGGGGGGGGGGGGCGGTGTATAATGTGTCAATACGTTAGTTTAGAACTGTTGATATCATACATCTGCATTAATTGTTGAAAAAACATAAAACACAAACCCTAATATCTCTTAGAGTAGGCGTTTTATTTATAATTTTAGATGACGACAATGGAGAACTGTGTGTAAAAAGTGTAGACGTTGATTTTTTTAGCCTGCTGCTCCATCTATAGGGGTGCACTAGTATTACAATGTCTGTTCCATAAATGTTAGCCTGGTCTTATTTGATTGTTTGTTTATATATACATATATATATATATATATATATATATATATATACATATATATATATATATATATATATATATATATATATATATATATATATAACACTACGTATTGTTTTTAAGCTTACAATAGTACCAGTCTGATTTTTATTTTATTTTTAGTCTTAGAAAATATAGTTATTATTAATATTACTGTTATTATTATAATATTAATACACATTTGTACTAACTTTTTGTTTTCCACCACTTTTCTACTTCTTAACAGAGGCGGTCGTAGTTCCCGATATAAATGATGTTCAGAGTTGGAGTGATGGTCTGATACAATCGTGGGACGACTGTGTATTTACAAACGACCCTAAAGAAACACTGCAGTCTGTACCATCCAGCGATCGTGTGGTGTCCGTGGAAGAATCCGACCCTGAACAGCTGCCTTCAAATCAGGAGGCTTACAAACGGGAATCACAACCCAATATAGACAATCAGCACATAGACGGACTGATACAGGACTCTGTCAAGACCGCATTGAATGCCTTCGAGGTACGTTTTGACAAACGCCTTAATGCCATTGAGAGACGTTTAGATGCTTATGAGTCAACACAACAACAACAGGGAATTTGGATTAAACAAGGCATAGCGGCGTAACGGTTGCATAGTGGCGCTATTCAAAAAGTAGCCAGAGAACAAGGCCTGACTACAGAATTGTTAAAGCAACTTGTGCTCATGCTTAAAAAGAAACTTGGGTGAGTTGACAAACGTTTTATATATATATATATATATATATTTTTTTTTTTTTTTTTTGGAATACTATGTTTGTTTGTTTTTTCTTGTTTTTTTTTCAACATTTGTCAGACGCTGTGTGTAATTTTAGTCTGACTGTATAGTTGTTTGTTAGGTAGTTTTTCATTCTATCTTTTTCAGTGTATGGACACAGGGTTTATTATCCATAGTTTTTAAGGTATGGCCACATGTGATTTAAATAAATAAAATAAAAAGATCTGATTTAAAAATGCCTAAACGTTGTCGGGAGCCAGATGGTTTTGATTCGGGTCCGGTAGCTAGGTTTAGACGAAACAATGGTAGTGTGGTGCCCCTTGAACAGTGCAGTAACACAGAAACATTGCTCTATTTAATACAGACTGTGGAGGATATGAATAGGTCTGAGTCTTCAACTGGTACGTTGGTAGAATTATTAAACATCGTGAGATCAATGTCCGATGAGGATCCTGAACCAAATAATGATTTTGAACACGTTGTAAATACCCAACAAGCAGGAGAGGTGTTAGAACCTCCTCCAGAACCAATTTCTGCATTTGATCATCTTGTGTCTTTTCACCAGTCAGGAGAGGGTCCAGGTACCCAGACACATCGCACACTCAACCCTGATGCGCCCAATATGGGTCTCACAGATAGAGATATAGAATCACTTGTAACAGTGGGTGGTGATGTTAGTGGGTACACTGTACTGCCGCGAGCTCGGTTCAATGGTCTGGAAATCCACAGGATTATAAATTTGTGAGAGATATCTTCGACAGATTTAGCAACCTACACAGTGTTTTTACATGACACACTTTCTGAAATTGTGGAGTTTTCCAGACTGTTAGGCGGAGACGGCTGTTTAATCAGCATCACGTTGAGGGGGTCGAGTTTGACATCAGATGTTAGTACACTTTTGATGGGTAGCAATGGTTATAGTGTAGATCTATTTATAAACGATCTTGAAAAAATAATGCAGAGCAACTCTGACGTCCAGTTTGATGAGAGATTGAATTTAAGACTGTCGATAGCGAGAAGTAAACACGGCGGCGTTTATCGAAAGATCCGTGATCTTGCCCACAATGAAGTGATTACCAAAAACAGACTTAATCTGTTCTGTCCCACGAATATTTCAAACAATCTTTGTTTTGCAATCTGTCTGGCACATTTCCTAAATCCTCAGGAACCACACGTAGAGCTAGAGTCTGTAGCATCTTCAATACAGAAGTCAGCTGGCTATGGTAATCAATACAAGATAGCGTTTAATGACATCAGACGGTTTGAACAGATGCTGAACGTTAAAATAGTTGTCTTCTATCGGTCTGATACGGGTGTTTTGGAGAAGTATACAAACACAGACGATCCGCATCCTAAAACAGTATTTTTGTACCTGCATGACAATCATTATTTTATGATTAAAAATCTACGTGCATTTATTGGCACCCCATACGTGTGTGAGTTCTGCCACCGAGGATTCACCTGTAGGAGAGATCACAGATGTCGGTACATCTGCGATGTCTGTAATGACCCTGAATGTCATAAACAACCCAAGAAGCCAAAACATTGCGGTGACTGCCTGCGGTACTGTAAGTCTGACTATTGTTTTGAGATGCATAAAAAAACAGTTCGAGGTATGCAATACGCGCAGTGCGATGTGACTAAATATTGTGGTAAATGTAATAGACGTTACCATGTCAGCGGTACTGACACAGTACCCCAAACCCCATAAATGCCCTGCAGATCGTTGTGTGCACTGCGGTGAGAGTTTGGTTACCGATGGGGTGCATCAGTGTTTTATCCAACCAGTTAAGCCGGAGATGCCGAACGATCGTTACATTTTCTAAGATTTTGAGACCCGTTATGAAAATGGTAAACACGTAGCCAATTTTGTATGTGCTATCACGTTTAATGGTGAGGAATTCGTGGCTGAAGGGACCGATTGTGTGGATCGTCTCGTAAAAAAATTCAGACAACCACGTTACCTTAATTACACATGGATTGCGCACAACGCATCCGGATTTGATAATTTCATACTTTTGGAATACTTTACTAAGATGGGGATTGCTCCTAAAATCACAATGCAAGGCTGCAGGCTAATCTTAATGTATGACACAGCTTTCAAGCAACGTTTTATTGATTCGTACTCATTCATCCCCATGCGTCTGGCCAAGACACCCATTGCGTTTAATTTGACTAATGCTGAGAAGGGTTATTTTCCGCACCACTTTAACCGCATTGAAAATGACAACTACATAGGCCCGTACCCTGACAAGAAATTTAACGGGTATGCGACAATGTCGAAACAAGACAGGGCATCGTTTAATGATTGGTACAATACCATATCTGACAAAGTGTTCGATTTTAAAAAAGAAGTCGCGCTTTATGGTAAAAACGATGTCGTTTTGCTGAGGGAAGCTTGCATGAAGTACCGCGACGAATTCATTTTGTGTACAGGCCTTGATCCATTTAACTACACCACTTTGGCAGCAACATGTATGGCCACGTATAAAACACACTACATCCCAAAAGACACAATAGCTCTGACACGTAACAATGCATACACCAACCAGAACAAGACTTATTCAAACATCTCAATTGAATGGCTTGAGTTTGTCCGAAAATCGCGGTCCATAGATGTTCAACATGCCCTTAACACCGGTGAGGCGTCATTTGGGAAATACTATGTGGACGGTTTCTATGACGACGGTGTTGTGAAAAAAGCATTCGAATTTCTCGGGTGTTTTTTTCATGGGTGCGAGCGCTGTTATAACTCCAATGATATAAACCCATTATCAAAAGTGCCTTATGGTGTTCTGAGAAGACAATGTGATGACAAGATTGAAATTTTGGAGCGCGCGTACGGTCTTCAGGTCGATGTGATTTGGGAATGTGATTGGGTCCGCGCCAAGCAGACTGACGCAGCAGTGATGGATTTCATGTCCACTTACAAACACACTGAAAGATTGAAACCACGTGAAGCTCTATTCGGCGGCCGCACTAACGCGTTAAAACTGTACCACAAAGTTGCGGAGGGTGAGCGGATTAGGTATGTTGACTTTACATCACTATATCCCTACTGCCAGGCTCGAAAATGCTACCCCATCGGGCATCCTGAAATAATACACAAGGATTTTCAAAACCTTGAAGATTATTACGGGCTCGTCAAGGCAACAGTCCTTCCGCCACGGAAGTTGCTTCACCCCGTACTACCTTATAGGACCGGAGGCAAGTTAATGTTTCCGCTTTGTAGGACATGTGCTGAACATCAGAACCAGACACACACTTGTGTGCATACTAATGAGGAAAGATCAATTCATGGGACCTGGGTTAGCATTGAATTGTTAAAAGCCGTTGAGAAGGGTTATGTAGTGACAAAAATCGATGAGGTCTGGCATTTTCCCCAAAGCTCTGAAACATTGTTTCGTGATTATGTTAAAACATTTTTACAGTTCAAACAGGAAAGTTCAGGTTTTCCAAAAGACGTTGTGACCGACGCCGACAAAGAATCTTATGTTAGAGATTACTTTGAGAAAGAAGGGATTAAGCTGAATCTGGACAAGATTGAGTTTAATGCTGCACGCAGATCCATCATGAAACTACTTCTTAACTCTTTGTGGGGGAGGTTCAGTATGCGCGAACAGCTACCAACAACCGAAATACTAACAGACCCTGAACAGTTTGCCCGATACATTTTTGGCACTGAGTATGACCTCAAGCATTTCTCATTTGTGTCAGACACTGTTGCAATCGTTCAGTGGTCTTACGCAGATGGGAAAGGCACCCAGACTCGTGACATTAACGTATTTCTCGGGGCTTTTACAACAGCCCACGCACGGTTAGAGCTTTATGATCTTATGGATAGGTTGGGTGATAGACTGCTTTATTGCGATACAGATAGTGTTGTGTTCACGTCTAAAGAGGGTGAATATGAGCCCCCACTGGGGCCATATCTAGGCGACCTTACTGATGAAGTTGGGGATGGAGACCACATAGTGGAATTTTCCACAAGTGGGCCGAAAAGTTACGGGTACCGAACTGCTATGGGTAAGGTCTGTATGAAGGCCAAAGGCATCACACTGAACGCTGTAAACTCTGAGACCATTAGGTTAGACACATTAATTGGTCTTGTCGATCAATATGTGAGGGGGCGGGGTGACAGTAATCACATTCTCGCATACACCGACAGTATAGTGAGGAACAAAAAGCAGTTCACATTGCACAACAAGTCAGTTGTGAAAAAAATTAAAGTTGTATACAACAAGCGTGTACTGCTACCCGACCTAACTACACTACCATATGGCTACTGACAACGTTTTTGGGCACCGGGGTGCGCTAGACCCTGATGGTTTTGATTTCAGATTACAACATCCATTTTCATGTGTGTTAAGTGGTCCCTCTAGCTCAGGAAAAACATTTTTTGTAAAAAAGTTGTTGGAAAATGCTAAAAGTGTAATTTCTAAAAAAATTGAAAACATTGTGTACATTTATGACTGCTGGCAACCTATGTAGGATGAACTGTTGAAACTGTATGATATTAAATTTATTGATGGTATCCCGCAGACTCTGAATGATGATCGCTTGTTTCCCACCAACAAGACAAATTTTGTGATATTGGACGATGTTATGAAAGATGCTAGCAGCAATTCAGAAGTTGAACGTTTGTTTACCAACTATGTGCACCACAGAAGCTTGAGTGCCATATATATTGTGCAAAACTTATTTTTTCAAGGTAAATCCAGCAGGACTATCAGTTTGAACACTAATTATTTGGTATTGTTTAAAAACCCTAGAGACAATACCCAAATTAATGTGTTAGCGCGTCAGATGTACCCCAGGAACACAAAATACTTTATGGAGTGTTATGAAAATGCGACCAGCATCCCTTTCGGGTATCTATTGATTGACTTTAAAGCGAAAACGCCAGAACAGTACCGTCTCAGAACAGATATTCTGTCACAACATCCAGTTGTGTACATTCAGAAAAGAAAACATTGACAGAGAGATTTGAAAAAAAAAAAAAATGTCTGCAAGACTTTTAAGAAACCTGCCTCTTTTAAAATTGTTATTAAAAGCCACGCCTAAACAAAGACGCGTTATTTTAGAGGCGGCCGCAGACGAGCTCATTGTGACATTGTGTGAAGTAGCTCTTAACGTAGTCCATGGTAATATTCCGCTAACACCACAACAATATCAGAAACTGAAGAGAAGAAGTGAGATCAAATTTGTCGCAGATAAAAAGGTTGGAGTTAGACGCAAAAGACGGTTAATCAACCAACAAGGAGGATTTCTACTACCTTTGTTAAGTGTCGCAATCCCGTTTATAACCAGTTTGGTTACATCTAAATAAGTTTGGTGATGGAGTATGCCGAGAAGATGTTTTTAGTCCCGCAACACCAGTTGGATAAGCTGAAATCCTCTAACACCCGTGAGTCTATACAACAGGTTGTGGAGAATGACCTGGACATGACTATAAGAAATATTTTGCACAGGTCTGATCTGGATCACCATGAAAAAGCTAAGATGTACACTGGTGTTTTGCAGAGGTTTTTAACACTCACTAGACAAGGGGATAGGGAATCCGCCACATTAACATTAAGTCTACCACAGCCTAGTAATGTTGAAAAAGAAGACCCACCCACAACAGGCCATGTGAGTGCCCATGACGATTTGGGTGATTTTGCAGGCGAGATTTTAAAGAATATTCCGCAGAGGAGTGTGAAAAATGTTCGTTACATTTTAGATAAAATGTCTAAAACTAAAGATGTTACTTCATGGACTGAGTCGGGAGAGTTTGTGTTTAGAGGCAGAACAATCCCTGGTTCACACATGCTTGACTTAGTTAAAAGCGTCACGGCTCCACAAAAGACTGCTGACGAGCGGAGACCTAGCGGGTGGCACGAGTTTCTGGAGGCTTTTGCTAGTTTAAATCTGCCATACTCTGTGGTACCAAACCACAATGTCAGACATGCAATTAACTCTTTCAAAACCAAATCGACCACGACTATATCAGGACCATCTAAGAGGAGTAAGAAACAGAAAGCGCTTCCAGGCACCCCGATACATTCAAAATATCCAGAAGACCTCGTATCCAATTCACCCAATCTCGAGCAGAGTCAGTGGTTAAGTTTTTAATCTCACACTTTGTATGTGTTGTGTTCTCATTTTCTCTCTTCTTTTTTTTTTTGAGAATTTATGATGTGATGTATATGTAATAAAAGAGGTATTAAAGAAACAAATTTGTGTTCTTTAGTTGTTTTTTTTATTTTTATTAAAAATATTAAGCATGAGACATGAACATTTCACCCATTTGTACACACTGAACACATTTGAAAACATTTTCACTACATGGAGCTTGTTTTAGTTTTCTCACAAATGCTGACACCTTTTTGTCATTTTTAATAAAATCGTTGGTATACAATTTCAGCACATAATCATAATCAAATCCCTTTGCCATGTGGTAGAGAAAGAACACACAATGTTGTCCACAGGTGTCTGATGAAAAATCTTGGACTTGCACAGTCGAATGTAGTACTTGACTAGAGTTGAGCTTTAAAAAGTTTTTGATAATCGGCGGAAAACCATGATAATCTGGCTTATTACCGAAGCTGTCGAAAAAACATCCTACACCATCCTTGTTTATGTAGATAGCCAACCAGTGTTCCCCTGGGAGTCATGAAGGATGTGTATTGATCAAAACCATTGCTGGTAGTTTTCTTAAAGGGGTTTTTGGTAGATAGTCACATGGTAGAACTCCAAGAAAATAAGTATCGCATGAAACCTTATCCATGACAGCCGTAAGCTGTACAGTGTTCATTTGAGTGTATTAGTAGTAATCAACCAGGACCTGTCGGCGATTTGACACCTCAATCAAACTATCAAACAAAGCATAAACAATTAAGTTAACCGTGCGTGGTAGTGGCTGTCTAAAACGGGCTTCTAGTCTAATATTGCCACTTTTGATAAGCGATACGTGCTGGCTACACTCCTCATCTGGTGCGAAATTGAACGCGTAGAGTGTATAGCCGTGCAGAAAATCCTCTCTATCGATACATAGAGGCTGGTTTTTAAGATGCCTTCCAGAAGCCAGCGCTAACTGGTAAAACTCCCGCACTGCAGAACCATTTTCATATTCAGGTTGCAGGGGCTTCGCTGGGTACTGTTGCCCATCCAGATAAATGGCCAAAAATTCTAAATCATAGTTTTTAAACGCAAATGGGTTTTTATTATAGGCACCCACAAATGCATCATTATCAACCATAGCTAGAACCAGAGATTTCGGTAGAGTTCCTAAGAATAAGTTTTCTTGATTGCAGACACGTGAGCGTGCAGGTATTGAGAAGTTTTTCAGACACACTCTGTCGATGGGGTATTTGGCTGTGGTTGAGAGTAGGGCTTGTGCATGACCCAGTCTCACAGCTGGTGACACAGACACTTTTTTCACAAATAGCGATGCAGACAGGATGTTTAGTTTATAGGCTGTAGCGTTGCTCCTCATCAGGCAGAATTCATCTTTACCTCTAGTCATTCTAATTTTAAGATCTAATCCATTAAGTAATAGTTTTTCCTGAAAGAAGATATCACTGTGAACAGGTGCGAGTAGTTCGACCACATTACTAGCATTGGTGAAGGCTGCTCTCTTTGTCAGACCGTGATTTCCCCCAGCAGGGTCAGCCACATCCATCTGACCCGCCGTGTCCTTGTAAAAGAGCCCTGCTGAGAAAAGCGTTTCAAGGGCATCTTTACCATAATTGGTGAGACATTCTATCATACAGCGGTATGGATATGTGCTAGAACTCTGTGATATAAGCCGATCTCCAAGCGATACATCCACTTGTGAAAAAATCGTAGCTCCAGGATAGTTAACAAGACCTACGGGATCTCCGTCTGCAATATCCGTCCCGTCAGCATTAGTGATTTTGAGGCGCAAAAAAACTAATGTGTTGTTTAGATCTATGTAATCCTCTCCATTCCCCGCAATAAAAAATTCCAGCGGAGATGTGTCAGAAATCGCTGATAATGGCGGAACTTCTATATAAGTGTTTTTTTCAATTGCTGTTTGAGTTAGTGGTACAGTAAACAGATCCAGTTCAGTCTAAACACTCTTCTGACATGTTGTGTAGTAATGCCATGATTTAAAATATTGTTTTAACAGAGCTCCTTGATCTTTTTGATGCAGTACGCTTAGTTGTCTCCTTGCGGTTGCGTTTTACAACTGATGATTTCTTGGGAGGTGGTTTTGTTTTCTTCGGCCTCTGGCCACTCCTCCGTACCCCTGGTGGCCTAGATGCTCTTTTGCGAGCCATTACCATTAGTCCGGAACCGTCTTGAGCATCATAGGTGTTGTTAAAAGATCTTGATAACGTATTACTAACAACGTCACTTAGTATGTTTTTTGCAGCTGATTTAAGATGCGGCTTGGCTATGCTAAATCCTCGTTTTAGTAGGGGTATAGCCATTCTAAAGAGGCCTCTAAAAAGGCCCCCCAAACCGGCCCCATACATAACTCCGCCTCCTGCGTACCCGGGGAGTCCGCTGCCTGCCTGATTCTGGTAATAGGCAACGTAACGCATAGGGTCAACATTGTGATTGTTGAAATATACCATTTTAAACAAAATGTTTTACAGGCCTGAAGTGAAGTTTAATGCACACTTTCCCGTAAGAAAATGGGACGTGTTGATTTTGATCGTCCTTCACTTCTATAACAATATCTGTGATGACTGATTTGTTGATAGACGCGTAGTGGGGTTTGTCGTATCGAACACTGACAGTGCTATTGTTGTCCCCGGTTATTTGTACACACTCCAGGAGCGGCACAAAAGCATCACCCACGGATTGGTAGCGGATAATGTCCGTGTAGATATAAAGAGTATAGAAACCACCGTGAATGTCCGCCTGATGCATTGCATATGTTACAATGTCCTTTTCAAAATTAGTTTTTTCAGGATTTGTTTTTTTGCAGTATAGAATCTCCTATAGGGACGCCTGGTTTCAATCCTAAAATAATGGCTAGTTTTCCATGGAAGGTCATTGAAATGTTAGGTTTTGCTTTCAGAAATACTTTGTTTTTTACACGGTCATAACCGAATACCCCCTGAGGCGCTACTAAATCATTTATCACACTAACTAGAGATGGGACATTGTCGTAATACCCTGTTTTTATTGGTATGCGTAGTTTCGATAAGCTGATCTTCTTCACATCTACACCATGGCGTATGCTATTAGTGTACTTTCCACCATCGGTCGTGGTAGGTCCGAAGTTTATCTCGAAAACGGCGTCGTTGCTGTTAAAGGTGTACCAGCTTCTAGGATATTCAAGTTGAACAAGCCCCACCTCCCATTCTCCTTTTATATTTATAGGGGTAGCCAGTCTTGTTCTATAATTAGAGATTTTATTATCAGGGTATACAGACAGCGATGCGTTGCAGGGTAATGTGATATAAAATCCACCCTCAGCCATGTCTGGTTTTTATACAACTGTATGCCTCCTGTGTGCGTGCATTGTTTTTATGGCTTCTGTACATCAACTAATTCTTTCTGGTCGATCCATGACGCAAACTTCGCTGGCCATCCGAGCCACTGTACCAACACTAATGTTTTGCGACCCTTCGTCTTCTTATCTAAAATTTTTTCAACTTTAAACGTCTTGTTTTTACTGACAAATATTTTTTGCAATTCTTCCGCATAAAAAACACCGTTGATAACATCCCCGTCGTAATCACTCAATCTGTAAACGGGGTTCTCGTGGGATACACTGTGATATAGTAAAATACTCTTGTGTGTAGTTTTCCTCATACCCTTTTGCAAACGGTCCTCTGACTTTAGAAATTCGAACCACGTCACCAATCTTGTATTTAAATACGGGCTTAACACTATGTGGTCTGGTATCACCATATAGGTTACGTAGCACCACAGACTCATTTTCTTTCCCCACATCAATCGGCCTCATCTTGATGCTTCTGTGATGGCTCGCATTGTATCCTTGTGTAATGTCTTGAAGTATGTCGATGTAACGTTTGGAGTTTGTGGCAGTTAAATATCTCCACATTCTACCTTTTAAGGTTCTATTAAACCGCTCGACAACACATGCCTTTAATTCTGTGGCTGTTGCGAAATGGGCTATATTGTATTTTTTTGTTACGTTTTGAAAATGTTTGTTAAAAAACTCCTTTCCTTTATCTGTCTGTAATTTCTGTGGTACACGTCCCTCTTTCAGTATGGATTCAAAAGCTTTAGAGACCTCTACACCACTCTTGTTTTTTAAAGACCTTGTCCAGGCATATTTACTAAACAGATCGATGCATGTCAGCAAAAAATGGTTGTTGTCATTTACCGAGGCATATGCAGACAAATCGACTAGATCGGCCTGGAACTGCATGTCGATACCGTAGACAAAAACCCGATTCCTTTTGTATTTTAGTGGGGCAGTTCTGTGTAGTGTAGTGTATATGCATCCTCGCCTGCGAGCCATTCTGAAACCTCTTTATCGGTTAAACGAACACCCGTTTCTTTTAAAACAGCTTCTTTTAAGCGTTTTTTCCCCCCTAAAGAACCAGGGTTAGAAGGCGTGTAATAAGTCTTTTTCATTTCTTCTGACATGTTTCCACTTCACGCTACACAAAAGAATAACACAGTTGGTTTAAGTAATTTGGGTTTTTATTTCTTAAAACAGTAAAAGGAAACAAAAGGTATCATACAGCATCAATGTAGTGTAAAAATTTTATAGACATCACAATGTTTTTTTCAAGAATGTAATCAACCAGTGTTTCAATAATTTCACAAACATCAGTCTGATTGTTTCTTGTCAACATGTCTACACATAGATCAGTCACATATGTACACAGGCACAATATATCAGCTATTCTAATACAGCTGCCGCATTCAGTCATCAGGTCTAAAATTTTTCTGATAGTCACACAAATTGGTTCCCCAGCATTAAAGCATAAACGCATCATATCTGTCCATTCATTTGACACAGTTCTTACAACAGACATTTGTTTCTTGAGGTTTGTAAAACGATTGGTATCAACAGCACATCTGTTTACAGTAACAGATACATTGGCACATTCATTAATAATCTTATACAACAAGCCTGTCATCTCGCATCTAATACGTTGTTTAAGTAGACACTTTGCCAGACCAGTTGCAAAACACGTATTCCCCATGGCTGTGTTGCTGTCAGGCAACTTGGACAATACCTTTCCAGCTGTCCACAGCGTCATAGACAATTTGTTCGCTGCTGACATCCACAACTTTCTCTCTGACTTCACGAAGCTTTTCCACAATGAATACTTCGTCACGCAGTTCATGTAAAATAGCCTCCACTGAACCTTGAATCCTCTGGGGGTGAATCCTCAAACCACAACGGACCAATGCTTGAGCAACTATGTGCTTAAGGTCCGGTTTCACCAGATTACGTGTCAGTTCCTCAAAGTAGGCGTCAAAGAAATAGGGACCCGGTTCAAACAAGCAGGAGTGTCTAATCTGACTGGGGTGATCCACTTCACAACCCAAACAGATTTCTTTCAGCTTTTTGTTGATGACATGTTTACAAGAGCCTGTTTAACGCCCTGCTCAGGGTGAAACAATTTAACCTTTACAGAACTGTAACGGTCATACATGTCGCACCATCTAAACATCTTGTCAATGCATGTAAATACGTTGTCAAGCATACGAACATCTTTCCACTGAAACAAAAATTTCATGTCGTAGCACGAGTGATGCTCAGATTCACGAATGGGCCACGCATGTTCGCAGAGCTTGGTCTTGTCGTAGCAGCAAAAAATATAAACACAATCGTCTGGTAACTTTTTACTATGGTCTCCGACCACACGAAATCTTGTGTCAGGAATTGTGCCATCCCACTCAGCAACGTACAACGGATCATCACCACAGTCGTTCAAATCTCTCCAAACGTAGTTGAAAAACAGAAACCAGTCTTTGTTGTGGAAAATCACACATGGGGTCTGCGATGTAAAATCGTCTCCAACATCTGCTGTGTAGAGTCTCACAGTACGCATCACCTTGTCAAACGCATATCTCACCACACGACCACCACACATTGAGAAATCCCGTTTCACAAGAGCAGTGTCCTCATGAAGAAACTTTGTCAAGCTAACATTTGGCTTTTTCCTTGGTGCAAAAGTTAGATCTTCTCTCATTTCAACAGGTCCTCTTGTTGGCGAAATACACATAACCTTTCTAGGGGTTTTAGGAGTTCTCGGATCAGCCATTGTATCTGGAAAGTTGTAGAATGTCTTCTGTGTTCAACAGTGTATCCCCTAACCTTATTTAAAACATCATATTCAAGATGTAGTGACGTAGTGTGAAAAGGCATACCTTTAAGGAACACACCATAAAAATTTTTTAAAAAACTTCAATGGCAATTTGTGAGGTGTGAGTTCATTAAATCAGTCGGAAAAGCCAGTCAAAAGTCTAATTTAACACCTGTTTGATCTGTTATTGTCTTTTACACCTTCAACCAGGATGTCACCGCGGGAGGATGTCACACGGCGTCGCTCAGCCTAGACATACCGGAGCCTGTCAGCGGCCCATCATAAATCAGAAGCGCAGCACAACTCAGAACCATAAATCATGTTATAAATCACCATTTTTGACACAACGTATATGTTAATACTACTTGGGTACATGGTGGCCATAAAGGGATGGACATGGTCAGAAACAATGCTCAGGTAGGCCGTGGCATTTAAATGATGCCCAATTGGCACTAAGGGGCAAAGTGTGCCAAGAAAACATCCCCCACACCATTACACCACCACCACCAGCCTGCACAGTGGTAACAAGGCATGATGGATCCATGTTCTCATTCTGTTTACGCCAAATTCTGACTCTACCATCTTTACCATCATCAGTCTGACTTGAAGAACGAACGACTCAAAACCAAAGAGATTAACTAATCATTTATCTTTCCGGTACAGACAGCATAGTCTCTATGGGACTCACAGGAAGATCGAAAAACTCGAACCAGACGAACTAATCATTTCTCTTTCCGGTACTGACAGCAAAGTCTCTTCTTCTGCTGCAGTCAGTGCATTTGTGTGTGGCTGCTGTGTCACACCACACGGCCCACAGACACTGACGAGTCGACATCGCCGACTAAGTAACGTTTTGAAGTTCGAACCCGAAGACACAAGAGGCAGAGAATCAGGAGGTGAGGTGAACTAACAGACTGCAATAGCTTGAACTTAAGACCCAACTAATCAATTAACATTTCAGTTTCTTATAATTTGGCTTTGGCTGCATTACCCTATAGTTTATTTTTATTTATTTCAAATGGAATCCACATTTTCGTAAGTAGGCTACTAGATTTTTTGGGCTATTTAACATGACATTTTAATTATATTCTGCTGAAATGAACGAAATGACTCGAAAAAAGATTCGTTCATTTTGCTGAACGAGACTCAAAGATCCGAGTCAGTAAAATGATCTGAACTTCCCAACACTAATTCATATAATCTTTTGTTATTTTAAAGGGAGTGTCTGTCCCTTCTATATCCACACCTCCTATACTCATTATTTCTGATTTATCTACATTTATTTTTGCACCTGACGCTTTTCCGTATGTTTCCATACATTTTCTTATTCTATTTATACTCTCTATGTCCTTGACTGTAAATGTGGTATCATCTGCATACTGATGAATTATGCTCATTCCCCCATGTGGTATTTGAATTCCTCTTCTCTTTATCTCCTTTAATCAGTGTTGGCAAAGGTTCTCCTGTTATTGAGTATAGCAATGCCGACAGCGGACATCATTGCCTGACTGACCTCTCTAAAGGAAATGGGTCAGTTAAAACCCCCGTTAATCTTCACACAACTTTTGCATTATCATATACTAGCTTTATCCATCTTAGAATCCTCTCCCCAAATCCAAATCTTCTCATTACTTGCTCCATGAAACTGTGCTCTACTCTATCAAACACCTTGTTTAAATCCATAGATAAAATCAAATCCCCATCCTTCCCCATGCTTTCTACTACATCTCTTATTGTGCAGATTGTGTCTGTGGTATCTCTTCCCATTATGCTGAATGCTTGATTTGGTGATATTATTGTCCCCATTACCTTTTTTATTCTATTGGCTAATGATTTTGTTAATATTTTATAGTCTGTTTAACAGACTCAACGGTATAAAAACCCAAATATTGGTGCTAACATATCAACAAAAGTCTTATAAAACTCATGTTACACCATCTGCTCCTGGGCTTTTATTCATTTTTGTTTGTTTTATTGCTTCTTTTATTTCTTCAATGCTTGTATCTCTTGCACACATATTCTTATCTTTGTTCAACCTAGCACGTACAGTATTTAAAACTCCATCCACACACTCCTGTTTCACACACTCTTTCTTAAATAATTCCCTATAAAATGACTCTACCACTCATGTCATCTCCACATTTACTTTTACCCCTTTTTCATTTTCCAGCTCACTAATATGTTTTTTCCTCTGCTTTTTTTCCTCTAACTTCAGAAAGAACTTTGTACTTTACACCCACCTTTACTGTCACAGCAGCATGGTCACTTATTATTTCACTCATCTGGTCACTCATTTTTCACGTATCTTAACATTTCCATTTTAATTAAACATAAATCTATTTGGCTTTGTTTTAAACTTCCCATCACCATTTGCCTTCAAGAAAACTCTCTTTTATAAGGATTCTCCTCTCTCCAAGCATCAACCATATCTTTGCTTTGCATCAATTCATTTAAATATTTCCTAGACACGTCTGATTTAAAGTTCGCACTGCTTGACGCATCTAGTCTTGTGCACCACACGTTGAAGTCTCCAACCACTATACATTTTCCTTTACATAACGGCTTCATTTCTTTGAAGACTTCTTTTCTTTCAGTTTCTACATTAGGTGCATAAATATTTATCAACCTAAATAGTTCATTGCGAAACATAAATTATATTACTAACAATCTTCCTTTACCATCTTTGCTGTACATTCTGCACTCTATCCCTCTTTATCAAAATCGCCACGCCACAAGCTTTTTGATTTCCATGGTTAACAAAAATATCATCTTATCACAATTTTTTTATATTGCCCATTATATCTTCTGACCAATGTGTCTCTTGTAAACAGATTATGTCTGCTTTAAGCACTCCCTTCACCTTCTCAAACGTATTTACTTCTCTTAAGCTGATGATACACAGGGCAACTTTTTGAGCAATGTTGCTGGGCAATCTTGCCGAGCGATTGTTGCTTGGGCACTTTCCCATTGAAAATGGGCAATACATTTCTATCTGTATAATTTAGATCGGTCGTGGGCCCTGTGTCTCATCTGGTTGCCCGTTGACGCCAACATTGCCCAGCAACATTGCTCAAAAAGTTGCCCTGTGTATCATCACCTTTAGTCCATTGCTGTTCAAGCAGGCAATGTTCATAATGCCACACATATCATATATTACAGTTTTAAGGAATCTCCAACTCATTTCAGTAAATCCAATTTTTTTTTTACTTTTTTGCAGTATGCTCCTCCATCCCTTTTTTCTTTCTTTTCTGCATGCTCTTTTCCTCACTTGTGTCCATCAGGCAATGTTCATAATGCCACACATATCATATATTACAGTTTTAAGGAATCTCCAACTCATTTCAGTAAATCCAATTTTTTTTTTACTTTTTTGCAGTATGCTCCTCCATCCCTTTTTTCTTTCTTTTCTGCATGCTCTTTTCCTCACTTGTGTCCATTTCCTCCCCCACGTTTAACCCTGGGTTCTCTGGCACCCCCTTCTCTCCTCCCCTTCCTTCGTCCTTCTCCTTCATACTTTTTGTACCTTGACTTTCACCGTCACCTTTTGATGTCTCTCCATCTCCTTCTTCCTTCTCTCGTTCCTTCAATATTTCCGTTTTTCCGGCTCTTAGACTTATCTCTTCACCTAGTTCCGAAACTTTATTTTTTTGTCCTCTCTCTCTCTGCCGTAGTCCCGAGACTGCCTTTCGGCCTCTCAGCCGCTCTCTCTCTTAGCAGCTCTCCGTTCTGCTGTTCCTTCTTTTTCACTCCAGGTGTCCCTTCTCACCTCTTCTCCAGCTCCAGCTTCCTCCTCCTCATTCTCCTCCCCTTCATCCACCTCGTAAAGATCCAATGACTTTCCTTCGCTGTCCTCTTCTCCCATCTCCGCCTGCGCTTCGCACACACACAGTCCATACCTCATCTCACACTCCTTGCAATTTCCCTACTTACACTCTCGTGCATAGTGTCCATGTTTGTTAAGTGTACCGATCACCACTCACATTCTTCTCTTACTTTATTCAACATTTCCATCATGGTGATTCTGTCCTCTCCCTCAATCTCCACCAGCACTGTTAGTCACTTCTTATAATTCCTTCTTCTTTGTTCATCTTCAACGCCATTCTCTCTCACATTTCGCTTGTCCAATACTCTTCCCTTTTCCATGTTGTCGGCTTGCATTTTCGCCCTCTCGGCAACAGAAGTATTTATCCCCAAACAGCAAAGGCCGTTTGGGGAGTAAATAACTTCCAAGATTTAAGACTCCTTATTTGTTAAAAGGATATTTTACAACAAAACCCAAAACTCAGCTCTTCCAAACAAACACTCTCCACCTGTTCCTTCCACTAGCTTAACCACTTCCTGCTTCCACTAGGGCGTACCCAAGGTGGTATGGCCGTAAGCGAAAACTGCTGCCAAAATTGGGCTATTTAAAAGGTTAGACCATTAGTGAAGAAAACGAAGAAGAATTTTTGAAAAAACTCAGAGAATCTTTCAGGCTTTTTGAAGAAGATCAGGGTCTCTTTTTTTGTTTTAAACAAAAAAGCTTACAGCACCTGGTATTCCCAGGCGGTCTCCCAAGTACTAACCAGGCCTTACCCTGCTTAGCTTCCGAGATCAGACAAGAATTCACAATTAGGGGACAAGGACGCACAACCCACTCGAACAGTCACAGCCGAATCACGTAACAAATACATTCATTCATGGATAACACAGATCTGAGGGCAGAGTAGCCTATGATACAATTTGTTCAAAGCAAGGTTATTATAGTTTTGCTTTTTTAAATTAGTTTTTATTTTAATTTCGTTTTCAATTTTGCTTTAAATTTCAGTTTAGTTTTAGTTAGTTACATTTATGGTTTTGTTAGTTTTAGTTTAGTTTTTATTTTGCAAACACATTTCTATTTAGTTTTTATTTTATTTAGTTTCAGTTTTAGTAATTACAGTTTAGCAGCTAACAGAACACTTACAGTGTAGACCAAAGAAAGCAAAGCAAGACATTTATTTTCAGCAAAATGTAATGTTTGGAGTTTACAGTTATCTCTTGATAAAAATAACAAGGGTTTGAGATGCAAAGAAGAACCAAACAAGTGCACCTTAAATTTACATAATACATGATGAACATGCATATGAACAAACATACACATTAAAGATTAAATCTTTTTGAGTTTGTGTGTATGTGTTGAATATTAATTCAGCAAAAACAGACTAATACAATCTTAAAAGTTGCAAATGTGTGCATGTGTGTAGTCTTAATATTACTTGCACTAACAGACTAGAACAATCTTCAAGTGTGTGCGTAGTGTTCAATTTTACTTTAAACAAACAGACCAGAAATAAATGTCCAAAATGACCAAATGTGCATTTTGCATTGGATATAATTGTGGTCTGTGTTTTCTGAAATAATTTCAGTAACAAAATTTTTTTAAGAAAAAACTTTTAAGAAGACTCTTTGTTCCAGGGAGGTGGTCATTCTATTTCTCAGTCCAGATGAAAGCTGTCCGCAAACAGAAAATATTCTTTCTACAAAGGCTTAAGATGCAGGGGCACAGACCAAATCTATTGCAACAGGTGCAAGCTTTGGATACACAGCTACCCGTCCTTGCCAGTACTCTAGTGGCCTGACTCCAATGTTGTCTCGCTTCACTTCATCTAGGTATTTTTGCATTTCATGCACTGCACTGCCAGAGTTGTCAACTGGATTCACCTGGTTAGTAGTGCTGAAGATCTTTGTAGCGAGGAACGAGTATTTCTGAAGGGTTTTGTTGGTGGCTCCAGAAGTTGATGGTGGTTCACATGCATCATCTGTCATTGAGACTGAAGTTTGGCTATATCTTAGAGCTTGATCCAAGACAAATATCTCTGCTGCTCTCTTTAGATGCTGCATCTCTGGGGATGTAAGAGCTAGGGAGACAGATGGGTCAATAAGAGATGCTGCACATGCTGCTGGATCAAACTTTGCATGTGTAGGATCAAGTATGCGACCTCAGAAGGACTTGAACAGTTTACTTTTCCATGGTAGTCTGCTGCAGATGTGCTTCCAGATTCAGCAGGGCTGGCTGAATTCAGGGAGATGAATTCAGGGATTCATGGGATTCTGATTCAGGGAGAGGTAGGGTACAAGAGGACATGGACCCTGAGAGCCAGCAGAGGATTCAGAGTTTGGAGGATCAGCGTGATGTGGACATGCAGGCCAGAATCCAAGCGTTGGACCCTCAGCAAAGGGATGCACTCATGACAAGACTCCCTGGCTTGATGTTTGATATGTTGGCCTTGCTGGAGGATTCTCAACAGCCGAGAGTCCCTAATGGAGGTGTTCTCCAGTGGTGCACCTGTTCAAACTGCCGGGAAATGAACACTGACCTTGAGAGACTGCTGCAGGCAAACGCCAGAGACCTGTGTCAGTAACATGGCCCCTATGCGCCTGTATATACTGGCCTGGAACAACATATTTGCTATTGAAGATGACCAGGAGCCAGGGGTAGAGCAAAGGCAAAATAGACACTCAGCCTATCGCCAGTTTGTGCTCTGGCAACACAGTCGCCTTGGGGTGGGCAACAGAGTTGTCGTCCCGAGCTGCTGTGTGTGGCGAATCAGAGACACTTTTCCAGACCCAAGGGCACAGTATATGGGTTTCAGGGTTTGCCGGATCATGAAGAGAATAATAATAGTTAGAATTTTGCTGTAAATAGTTTGTTCTATTTATCCTTTGCGCTTGTTTGAAAATAAATACAGACGTTTTTCAAAAACAGGAAAAACTTTTATTTTCACACCTTAGTATTTTACGCATGGTACGTGCGCACGCGCACACACACACACACACACACACACACACACACACACACACACACACACACACACACGGCATTAACTTTTGGGAACACATTCACCATGAGTCACATGTGCCCCAACTAGCTCTGCTGTAGGGGGTGGCTGTTTGTTTGTTTGTTTAGTTTATTTATATCAGGACAATGTGCATTAACACATTAAAAGTAACACGAGCACAAAAAAAACTACAAAATTCGACTGCTTCACGGCATACGTCACTTCCCCCACTTCCTCAAATTCTGAAGTGAGAGCCCAACTAGCGTTTGATACCCGTCTGTATGTTGTTGTCATGGGCGAAGTAACAACTAAAAGGAAGAAGGCAAAGGTTTTGTCAGAGGAGACTAAAAAAAGAAAAAGGGAGAGTGACAAATTAAAAGGATCAATATTGGAGGGAGAGCAAGACAGTTTGAAGACGGTGAGAGTGCGCGCGCGCGACAGGCTCTCTCTCTATGCTCGTTCTTTCAGTAACGTGCACCCTATCACAAGCGCAGCAGTCAGTCATCTATAAAGTGTTTATAAATAAATCAGGGAGTCAGGGAGCTGACTACCGCGCGAAATGTAAAAGGCTGAATAACATGGCCTGGCCATGTTACGGAATCTATCTGGTCCTCCATTTATCTTCATGAATCAAGTAATGCTAGTAGAGTAGTGAATTATCAATCTGGTAGCTACACTAACATGCTAGCTTACAATGGTTATAATAAATAATCTTTCAGGATAACTATCCTAATGTCTGCAGGCTGATAGTCATGTTTGTTTATTTATTTTTCTGGTGAAAATGTCTTGCCTCAGGCTATAATGCAAATCGATTTTCAAATTTGCAGATTCATCTATGGTAGCTTGATATTATAATATTGACGATATATGGCTATTACCTACCACACAAACATTGAATTAAATTAGCATATCCGTTATGTAAAACAGTAGACAATAGGAAATATATTGACGCTGTCTTGTAAACGTGAGCTACGCGATCTTTTGACGTTTGAAAAAAATAAAACCCATGAAATTATATGCATATGTTTTGCTGAAACATATGCCAATGTACCTGGGATGAAGACATTTCACACGCAACGCTGGCAGTCTGCCCGCGAGTACTCAAGACAGTATCGGCTTGTCAACAAATGTACGTGTATCCCCTGGTGTAACATGACAGATTTTACGACAGTAGTAGAAGACAATACTGTTTCCCAACTGTAGGGGGACGCCGAGAGCAAAAACCACAAAAAGGACATAGTGCTGCTTTAAAAATATGGCTGCACCAGATTTAGCACTATGCTAATTTCCATCTGTAGTCCTACACAATTAAGATTACCTGACAAAGTTAAAATTGCATAACAAAGACAATTAACATATAAGAGTTATATAACAAAGACGGTTAATACAATATAAAAAGGCAACTTACTAAAGCCCCTTTCACACAGAGATTCCGAAAAATACACGGATAAAGCGACCCGAGATCTGACCCGGGTTCGTTTGATTTTGGTGCATTCACACTGCCAGTGATTTTCCGGAATCAGAGAGTGCATTCACACACAAGCCGTAAAAATCCCGTAAAGACTCGTGACGTCAGGATGTGACGTGTAAGGTACGCGTCGAAGAGCGGAAGTGTTTGCATTATTTTAAACAACATGGCAGCTGATCGGGCATTAGATGTTGATGTTCAAACTTTGTTGTTTATGTTTAACATGTTCCGTGGTCAAATTACAATTCTTTTTTCGATTATGACTTCTTTTCAACGTGTTAATTCGATAAGGAATACGCTGGAAGAAAAAATGGCAGAGAGTAGGAAACAAAATGAAGCAGCGAGACATAAAGCACGGAGACGCCATCGGATGCTAAAAGCTACAGTTCTTTGTACACGGCTCATGCAAATGGGTGTTTCGAAGAGAAGACTGTGGATGGTACACAGACCTCAAGGGGCTGTGTGTTGGTCAAATGTCCTTGAAAAGTTCAACGAAGATCAGTGGCAGCAGCACTTTCGAATGTCACGGGACACGTTTGAGTTTGTTCTGCAACTTGTTGAACTAAGCCTACTAACTGGAGAAAGCCCCTTGAACCACGCCATAGATTGGCTATTGTTTTGTGGTGGTATGCTACCCCTGGCGAGTACCGCACAATCAGTTGTCTTTTTGGTGTCGGGCTATCCTCTGTTTGTACACTGGTTCACGTAGTCACTGCAACATTGAAGAGAAAGCTTTTGAAACGCTTCATCTCCTTTCCCAAAGGAGAAGCTCTTCAAATGACTTTAAATGGGTTTGCTGAACGCGGGTGTCCTTTGTGTGCTGGTGCCATCATGAAGAGAATAATAATAGTTAGAATTTTGCTGTAAATAGTTTGTTCTATTTATCCTTTGCGCTTGTTTGAAAATAAATACAGACGTTTTTCAAAAACAGGAAAAACTTTTATTTTCACACCTTAGTATTTACACACATACTAGGATGGTTGTGGAGAACGCCTTTGGTCGCCTTAAAGGTCGTTGAAGGTGCTTGCTTAAGCGCAACGATGTCAACACTGCTCTGATGTCTGATGTTGTTGCTGTATGTTGTATTCTGCACAATATTTGTGAGCTGAACAAAGAAGTTTATTTGCCTGACTGGAACATCACAGAAGTTTTGCAAGAGCCTGATCAAGAAATGTTTCATGGGGTGGGAGGGCATAATTGTCAAGGAATTAATGAGGCTATGATGTCACTCTTTTCATGACTCGTGTGTAATTTACCTGCACAACCAAGTTTTCAATAAATATCTATTGTAAAACTATTCAATAACTTTGTCAGTTACTTTTTTACCTAATTGATACAATGGAGTGTGATCACAGATGATATATAAAAAAACAAAGTGAAATATAATTTGAAAAACATTTTATGCACATTTAATCATTTAGCTGATAGTCCGAGTTAGCCCAGCATTTTTTGTTTTTTACATATATATAGAGTAGTGTAAACAAGAGTTAAATAGAGATGAAAAAGCTGTGAATCCAGTAGTTTATGTATTTCAATTAAATGAAATCTTTTTAATATTTCTCTTTTTTTATGTATAATTTATTTAGTAATATGGCACAGAGCACAAAGTTATATTGAAAAAGCAGTAAGTGTTGAACAAACGTTTATATGCAAATAAAACTTAAATATACATTATATGAAACAAAACAATGTGTTTAATGTGGAGTGCAAATACAAATTAGAGCACAGATGTTTCTGTTAAAGAAAAAAATATATATTTTTAAACACTTTAAAATATACTATGACTATATACTATTCCTAATCCAGCTGTAGAAACGAAGAGGATGACAACGGCGTGAATGTGCTGTTTTCCGTTTCTTCTGATGTGCTTGGGATATTGAAGCGGGTATGGTGTAGGGGCACATAATAATGTGTGAGTGCCGGAGCTGGCATGTGGCGTAGGAGTTCACCCAAAAAACGGTTTTGGGTCTCTTGTAGCTCACGCAGCATCAACATCTGCCTTGCCAGTTCATCTTCCCTTGCAAGACTCGCCTCCCTCCTCAGTCGCTCCTCGTATTCCCTCTGCTCTGCCAAACGAACACGCTCCCTCTCCTCAAAATTCCTGTCCATTTCAAAAAAGAGGTCCTTCACCTCTTTCACAATTGTTTGAGTCCTGGATAGGGGCTTTCTGGCCTTTTTAGCAGGAGGTGGTTGAGGTGATTCTGAAAATACAAACGTTGTATTATTAACCAGGAATACACACGTGATGCATGGCAGACAAAACACAAAGTAAAGATTACAACCATGGGGACATTTTAAAACAATTAAACTTGGCTTGATGCGTGAACACAGTGATATTAGAGGACCAACGTTACTATAAAGCTTATTTATTAATACTGTATACTATATAAAGGGAAGAATACGCTTAATATGAAATTTTGCACTTTAGATTTAAGTGAGATTCTGGCTTCATACGCTTTTTTCACGGTAATCGTTTTAGAATGTCCCCAGCAATATAGCAAATGGTTATGTAGCTCACCTGAACGTATTTCTCGAGGGTTTTCTTCAGTGGTCTCCGGACTGGAGGCAACTGAGGTCAAGGAAGAAGTAGAAGAAGAGGAAAATGCCGAGGAACTAAACAGTTCTGGTGATAACTGCTCTTCGTCATTTCTACATGAAGATGAGTCAGGCAGGGTTTGCCGAGTGGCTCGTTCCCCATATGCTGTAGCACAGGTTGTATAAAGGCAAGTCTAATCTTCCGCTACCGCTCTTTCCATTGTAGTCGTGCACCTGGTGAAATTTTTTACGCAGAGTCTTAAGTTTACTAATGATCTGCGCTTTCGATCGCGAGAAACCACGCTCGATCAGTTTTTTCCAGATTCGGTCATAAACTAACGCATCGCATATCGTTCCCTAGAGCTGGCGATCTCAGCTTCAGCACGGATAGAAAGGAGCTCCCGGGTCTCTGCTTCATTCCAGTTTGCAGACACATTTTTTCGTTCTTTCTTGTATCGATGACGAACACAAACTTTAACTTTCTTCTAAGAGCAACAGCGTCGCACGATAAATACGTCATTGTGATGGCACGTGCGTCATCACTAAGACGACACCCCTTACGGCAATGGTCCTGGCTTTTGTTCACACAGCGCGCGTTCCCGGACTGATTCCGGCAATGTTACTAGGTCCCCTACCCGGCATCAATCCCGGGAGCAATCTCAGGTCGTGTTTGCGTTCACACAAGGTGTTCTGGCAATTTGCCGGCAATTTCCCGGGATCAACGCGCTGTGTGATAGGGGCTTAAGAATGTAATGTAAAAGCCATCAAATGGTACCCACAAGGGTATCATCTGATCGTCAAAATACCCGTCTGGTGCTTTTAGTTTGAACAAGACTGGTGATCTAAAAGCCAGTCTTTGATTGCCCGTGAGAAGCTGTGAAAATCTGCATTGTTCTTTAGATTGTCTGGGAGCCCATTCCATTCTTTGATGGCTTTATAGGAAAAGGCTGATTGAGAGAAGACAGACTTTCTTTTGGGAACATTGCAATCACCCCTGGACACAGACCTCAACGCTCTGTTTGTTAGTTCAGAGCGTAGCTGTACATATGTTTTTAAAGGGGGTGGGGCAACATCATTAAAGGGTCATGAAACCCTAAACCAAATTTTCTGAGATATTAACAGAGGTATGTGTGTTGAACACCATTGAAGACAATGTTAGTATCTGATAGATTTAATAGTAGGGTGAAAATGGTTAAATTTTAGTTTCTTTCCGCTATTTTCGTCTTCCGGGTTTAAAATCTTCATCGTGTCCACTTCAGCACTGTATAGTGCGTTGATGACTCATCGCTCTCTCATAATTATTAATGAGACTGTGTTTTCATATCCAATGAGAAGACGCTGTCTCTTAATTATTCATGACACCACGTGGATCTTTCCAATGACAGACATGTCAAACTGTGATATTGCGTAGTAGAGGAGACAGACCATCATGGGACGCAAGTGTATATTTTCATGGTGCAGAAGTTCAAGTGGGTTGAATATGTTTCCCCGCGATGCTGCCAGGGCTAGACTCTGGCTCCGGGTGGTTGGTTGACCATCAACCACAGACGCATTTAACCTGTACATGTGCCGCAAACATTTTACCCGAGAGAGCTTTGAGAACTGGAGAATGGTGGACTTCGGCCTTGTTAACGACCAATGCAAGTTACATCTTGCGAGTAATGCGGTACCACGTCCCGAAGACTTTTCTATCCCTTCAGAGGTATGTGTGTGTCTAAAATATAACCCTGGTTATTTTACTTGCCTTTTGTTAAATAAGCGTTCGTTATTAAAATTTTAGATATTTCAATAATACATCAATTGTATGCTTAATTCGTATAATTAAATATATGTCATATATTTAAATTTGTTTGGGAAATATCTCTTTGGAAATGAATTTGTCTGTATTTGTCAGCCTACACTGTGTTGCGAGATGGCGTGTCGGAACGAACAGCCCGCCAAAAAAGATGCTGCGTGTCAAACCCATCCAGACATGAAGCACGTCAACCCAACATCGCTGGAAACCCGAACGAAGGAGCAAGAGTATGTTGTACACTTTACAGCAGGTGTGCCCAACCCTGCTCCTGCCGATCGACTGTCCTGCACAGTTCATCTCCAACCCTAATCAAACACACCTGAAGCAACCAAGTAAGGTCTTCAGGATCACTTGAAAATTAAAGGCAGGTGTATTTAATTAGGGTTGGAGATAAACTGTGCAGGACAGTCGATCGGCAGGAGCAGGGTTGGGCACCCCTGCTGTAAAGTGTACAACATACTCTTGCTCCTTCGTTCGGGTTTCCAGCGATGTTGGGTTGACCCCTGCTTTACAGTATTGAGCAACAAAAATAGTTATCAGCTACATAGTTTTTTAGATTATAGTGTATTAGGTAGTGATGGCAAAATGAGGCTTCCTGAACCACTGAGACCTCGCAGCCCATTGCTTCACCAAAAGGTTCATTACTCGAAGCTTCATCTATCTAAAATGGAGATCCGTTGTCAACCATGTACAAGATATCCATGAGCATGATGGGAATTCCAAAGATGCCAGCATCCTCCTCTTGTTGGTGACCAGGCAAGACAGTGGCTTAAACCAAGTAATGAACCTTTAACATTAATTGTAATTTAATTCATTAATTTTTGTATAATGTCTAAACTAGTGATTTATCAATATATTTTGTGTTTTTACTTTTTTATTTTACAATTAGGTACTGCTGCATGTGAAAAGCTCACTCAGGTCATCTTGGCACCCAAGTTGCTGAAAGATTTAGAGAACCTAAGTTCTGACTTCCAGATGTCAGGACTGGAGTCACATCACAGTCTGATCCTCAGGTTTGCACCAAAGAGTGTGGCATTCTCTTTTGTGGGGATGTTGTGCCGGCATGTTCTGGTTTTTATTCAAATTACGTTGAATTGCATTCTAATTTTTCTTACAGTTTTGTATTTATTTGTTTTTTACACACAACACTCTGCGTTTTATATTTTCTGACTTTTTAGGACTCAACTTGCAGCCATGCACTACAACGAAAATAGCGGAAGACTACAAGCAACAACAGCTGCAGGGGAGCTCTGATGGCACATACAGTATCCACGCTACAGAAGAAGAGAGTACACACTACGACTTCTGAAAAGAAATCCCACATTTGGTATTATCTATCTGTCTGTCTTTATCTATCTATCTATCTATCTATCTATCTATCTATCTATCTATCTATCTATCTATCTATCTATCTATCTATCTATCTATCTATCTATCTATCTATCTATCTATCTGTCTGTCTTTATCTGTCTGTCTTTATCTATCTATCTATCTATCTATCTATCTATCTCATTCAAAATGGTGATGAGTCTGCTTACAGACTGCAGGTTGAACAGCTGGCTGTCTGGTGCAGTTATAACAACCTTTAGCTGAACACGCTCAAAACAGTGGAGATGATCGTGGACTTCAGGAGGAACAGCCCAGCACTTCCCCCACTCACCATCATGAACAGCACTGTGGAAGCAGTGGAGTCATTCAGGTTCCTGGGCACTATCATCTCTCAGGAACTGAAGTGGGATAATCACATTGACTCCACTGTGAAAAAGGCCCAGCAGAGACTGTACTTCCTTCGCCAGCTGAGGAAGTTCAACTTGCCACAGGAGCTGCTGATTCAGTTCTACTCAGCCGTAATTGAGTCTGTTTTATGCACTTCCATCACTGTCTGGTTTGGTTCAGCTACAAAATCAGACATCAGGAGACTACAACGGACAGTCCGGACTGCGGAGAGGATTATTGGTGCCCCGCTGCCAAACCTCCAGGACCTGTACTCTTCCAGAGTGAGGAAGAGAGCAGGTAAAATCACCACAGACTCCACTCACCCTGGACACCTCCTGTTTGAACTGTTACCGTCAAGACGGCGACTCAGATCACTGGCCACAAGAACATCTCGGCACAGGAACAGTTTCTTCCCACAGGCCATTTCCCTTCTGAACAGTTAACATATCTCCCAAGGCATATGCCTGTAAGTGCAATACTCCCACTGTTTAGTGCAATATCTAAAAAATTCAGGTGATATTTTATTTTAATTTATTCATACTATTTAAAATACTGTAAATATGTTCATAATCTGTATCTGTAAATGTTTATTCTGACAAAACCCAACTGTGACCGTATATTTTTATAGTATTTTCATATTTTTTTTATAATTTTATTTGTAGAATTTGTATTACTATGTTTCTTGTATCTGTATTTGTATATGTCCACTGGAAGCTTCAGTACCAAGAAAAATTCCTTATGTGTGCAAGCACACTTGGCAATAAAGCTCTTTCTGATTCTGATTCATTCTGTCTATCTGTCTTTATCTATCTATCTATCTATATATACCTCTGTCTGTCTTTGTCTATCTATCTATCTGTCTGTCTTTATCTATCTGTCTGTCTTTATCTATCTATCTATCTATATCTATCTGTCTGTCTTTATATCTATATCTATCTGTCTGTCTTTATCTATATCTATCTATCTGTCTGTCTTTATCTATCTATCTATCTATCTGTCTATCTATCTGTCTGTCTTTATCTATATCTATCTATCTGTCTATCTATCTGTCTGTCTTTATCTATATCTATCTATCTGTCTGTCTTTATCTATCTATATCGATCTGTCTGTCTTTATCTATCTTTCTGTCTGTCTTTATCTATCTTTCTGTCTGTCTTTATCTATCTATCTATCTATCTATCTATCTATCTATCTATCTATCTATCTATATCTATCTGTCTGTCTTTATCTATCTTTCTGTCTGTCTTTATCTATCTGTCTGTCTGTCTTTATCTATCTATCTATCTATCTATCTATATCTGTCTGTCTTTATCTTTCTGTCTGTCTGTCTTTATCTATCTATCTATCTATCTATCTATCTATCTATCTGTCTTTATCTATATATATCTGTCTGTCTTTATCTATCTGTCTGTCTTTGTCTATCTATCTATATATACCTCTGTCTGTCTTTGTCTATCTATATATACCTCTGTCTGTCTTTGTCTATCTATATATACCTCTGTCTGTCTTTGTCTATCTATATATACCTCTGTCTGTCTTTGTCTATCTATATATACCTCTGTCTGTCTTTGTCTATCTATCTGTCTGTCTGTCTTTGTCTATCTATCTATATATACCTCTGTCTGTCTTTGTCTATCTATCTATATATACCTCTGTCTGTCTTTGTCTATCTATCTATATATACCTCTGTCTGTCTTAGACAAAGACAGACAGAGGTATATATAGATAGACAAAGACAGACAGAGGTATATATAGATAGATAGACAAAGACAGACAGACAGATAGATAAAGACAGACAGAGGTATATATAGATAGACAAAGACAGACAGACAGATAGATTGTCTATCTATCATCTATCTATCTGTAAAGTACAATTTTTTTTTTATGTTCTGCACATGTTGACAGATTGCAGGATCTGCTTTTTGAAACTGTGTAGGAGCAGCCACAACTTTTTCAGGAATCTCTAAAAGGACTTCAAGTTCCTGACCACCTCTGTACACCGTTTCAAAGACCTGAAAAGAGTGAAGCTGTTGCACAACACACGTCACGATTTAGACCACCTTCTGTCTGTGATCAGTTGTGATCTAAAGTAAATAAACAAATTACATGGACAAATTGCAATGTTAAATTCTTTATTTTATTCAATTCAATTCAAATTTATTTGTATAGCGCTTTTCACAATACATATTGTTTCAAAGCAGCTTTACAGAAAGTGCATTTCAGAAATGTACATAGTAAAATACAGTTAGTTAATCATGTATTAATTTAGGGCATAACATATCGCCGGCGTTGAGTCATCTCTTCACAGGTTTCGAGTCGTCTCTTCACAGGCGTTTAGTCATCTCATCGCAGGTGTTGGGGCATCTGAAGTCTCCATGAGAGGCTGGATACAAACTGGAGCTGACGAACGCTATTTACCTCGGGACTAGCGTCCCGAGATAACAGCAGAAGAGCAGATGGGAGATAATTAGCATAGCTGCTGTTCATAATATTAATATTAATGCATTCGATCTGATTCAAAAGTAGTATAAAAGGTAAGCATTATGTGAATGCTTGGCTAAAGAGATTGCGTCTTTAATCTAGTTTTAAACCGGGACAGCGAGTCTGAGCCTCAAACAATATCAGGAAGGCTATTCCAGAGTTTAGGAGCTAAATGTGAGAACGCCCTCCCTCCTTTAGTGGACTTAGATATCCTAGGAATGACCAGAAGCCTCGATTTTAGTGATCTTAAAGAACGCGATGGATTGTAGGGCGATAGAAGGTCCATTAAATACACAGGAGCTAAACCATTTAGGGCTTTATAGGTTAGTAGTAATACTTTGTAAATGATACGGAACTTAATTGGTAACCAGTGTAGAGATGATAAAATTGGTGTTATATGATCATATTTTCTTGACCTAGTAAGAACTCTAGCAGCTGCATTTTGCACTAACTGTAGCTTGTTTATTGAGGATGCAAGACAGCCAGCTAATAAAGCATTACAGTAATCTAGTCTCGAGGTCATGAATGCATGAACTAACTTTTCTGCATCAGAAACAGATAGCATGTTACGTAGCTTAGCAATGTTTCTAAGGTGGAAAAAGGCTGTTCTTGTAACATATGAAATATAATTTTCGAAAGACAAGCTGTGGTCTAGTATAACACCCAGGTCTTTTACTGTAGTGGATAAAGTAACAGGACATCCTTCTAAATTAAAGTTGTATTGTACAAGGTTTTGTGGGTAGTTTTTTGGACCAATAAGTAATACCTCCGTTTTATCTGAATTTAGTAGCAGGAAATTACACGTCATCCAGCATTTTATATCTTTGAGACACTCTGTCAATTTAGATGAGTTAGTGTTTTCATCTGGTCGTGATGAAATATATAATTTGAGTGTCATCAGCATAACAGTGGAAATTAATTCCATGTTTTCTTATAATATTACCAAGTGGCAGCATATATATTGAGAATAGCAGAGGGCCTAACACCGATCCTTGCGGCACTCCATAGTCTACTGACGTTATCTTATTTTTCCCCATTTAAACAGACAAAATGGTAAGGGTCTGATAAGTACGATCTAAACCAGCTTAATGCCTGTCCCTGAACACCAGTGTAGTTTTGTAGTCGATCCAAGAGTATTTTATGATCTATAGTGTCGAACGCAGCGCTAAGATCGAGTAGAACTAGTATTGAGATACAGCCCTGGTCAGAAGCTAAAAGTAAATAATTTGTAATTTTAACTAGCGCAGTTTCTGTGCTATGATGTGGTCTGAATCCTGAAAATCCTGAAAATTTTTCAGAGATATCATTTTCTTCCAAGAAAGAGCACAATTGAGCGGACACAACTTTTTCTAGTATTTTAGACATAAATGGAAGATTTGAAATGGGTCTGTAATTTGCTAGGTTATTTGGATCTAATTGCGGTTTCTTAATGAGAGGTTTTATTACTGCCAGCTTGAATATTTTTGGAACATGACCTAAGAATAAAGACGAGTTAATAATATTGAGAATAGGCTCTTCCACTGCAGGTAACACTTTCAGTAGTTTAGTGGATATTGGATCTAATAAACATGTTGTTGGTTTAGATCTAATGATAAGTTTATTTCGCTCTTCCTGTCCTATAGTTGTAAAGCGGTGTAGTTGTTCTTGAGGGCCGATAATTGAGGCTGAATCATAAGACACCATAAAGGATTGTACATTTACAATTGTGTTTCTGATGCTTTCTCAGTGAAGAAATTCATAAAAACACTACTACTATACTGTAACGGAATATTTTGCTCTGGTGATGTCGGTTTATTTGTTAGTCTAGCCACGGTGTTAAATAAAAACCTTGGATTATTTTGGTGATTTTCTATTAGATTGCGGAGATGCTCAGCCCTGGCTGCTTTTAGAGCCTTTTTATAACGTGACATACTGTCTTTCCACGCGATTCTAAAGACCTCTAAATTAGTTTGTTTCCATTTACGCTCTAAGTTACGAGTTTCTCTCTTGATGACATGCGTAGCACTGTTGTACCATGGTGCTTTAGTTTTCTCTCTAACCTTTTTTAATCTAATTGGTGCAACAATTTCTAATGTACTAGAGAAAATGGTGCTCAAACTGCTAGTCATTTCCTCTAGTCATCTGTTTGTTTGGGTTCACTGCGCAGCTGAGATAGATCAGGTAAGCTATTTAAGAATCTATCTATAGTGGTTGGAAGGATTGTTCTGCCTGGTCGATAACGTGGCGCAACATGACAAATTTCAGCGGTACGTATTATGCAAGTTACCATGTAATGATCAGTGACATCATCACTTTGCGGTACAATATCTATATCGGTTGGATTGGTTCCATATGATATAATTAAATCTAGTGTATGATTTAGACGATGAGTGGGACCACTGACGTTTTGCTTGACCCCAAAGGAGTTTAATAAATCTGTAAACGCAGCCCCTAACGCATCATTTGTGTTATCTACGTGTATGTTAAAATCTCCAACAATTATTGCTTTATCGACATTGACCAATAGATCTGAGAGAAAATCTGCAAACTCTTTTAGGAAATCAGCATAGAGCCCTGGAGGTCTATATACAGTAGCCAAGGCTAGAGATAATAGGGATTTCTTTCTTACATCTAAGAGCGTAACATTTAGCACAAGTACTTCAAACGAATTAAAACTGTGACCTGTTTTCTGAGTAACATTAAGAATATCTCTATAGATTGTTGCAACACCGCCGCCACGACCGATCAGACGGGGCTCATGCTTATAACAGTATCCTGGTGGAGTAGACTCATTTAGACCGAAATACTCATTTGGTTTAAGCCAGGTTTCAGTAAGGCAAAGTACATCGAAACTATTATCTGTGACCATTTCATTTACAATAACCGCCTTAGGTGTGAGCGATCTAATGTTTAGAAGACCTAGCTTTAGAAATTGTTTTTGTTCACTGATATTGAGATTTTCTGGTTTAATTACAATAAGATTTTTCCTAGATCCTACAGTAGATTTATTGTTTGGCCTCACTAAACGAGGAATAGACACAGTTTCTATATAATGTTCTACACTACTTGTATCAATTAACCCTCTTTGCTTTTCGCCAAATGATCTTTACAGTGGAACTGAATCAACACTGAACTGACTGAACAACAGCCAAAAGTTATCTCTGTAAAACTGCTTTGAAACAATCTGTATTGTATAAAGCACTATATAAATAAAGGTGACTTGACTTACTGTATTATAATCCCTGGATTAGCTTTGGGAAGTAAATCTAAGCCAATTTGCTTTAATTTCTAGCTAAAGCAAAAGAGATGATGTTGAATTAACAGTGCGCTCATATATCTTTACGCCACAAGAGGGCAGTATACACCAACATATTGCAGTCTTCTTAAAAGCTGTCTGTGTATGTAACATGCAGTATAGTAGGCTAGACTCAGGTAAATGAACCAGAAGAGGTTAGAGTGTTAACTGTTCTTGACATTGTTAATAATACTTACTATAACATTCTGAAATCCATATATATCTGGGAGAACATTATAAAATCAAATACTGAAATACTTCAGTTTGCACTAGATTCAAAGAAATGCAATTTAACATTGTACAGAGATCTTATTTGCCCCCAAATAAAAACATCTCCCCAGTGTCCTACTGTAAATGTCATAACAGTATCGGTCTTTGGGAATGTCCATTCATCTCAGATGTGTTCGTGAGAAGCTATCAACTATATAAATGGAAGGTTACTGCTCCACCACTCGTGTGTTTACTGTGCACATTACCCTCTTCATTTCTGGAGAATTCAGATGTTTTTAAAATTTGACTGATGTTGGGTTGGAAACTACTTATGATTAAATTGTGGGTAAATCACTTAAAATGTCTTGGCATTGATTACAAGTTTACTATGTATCCTCAAATGCTACTGTATTTTTGTTATCACATGATTGTACTCTCAATGCTGATTATTCTGAAAATGTAATACACATAAATAATATATATATATATATATATATATATATATATATATATATATATATATATATATATAAAAATAACAAAAAAAACTCTGAAATCAAAATCACTTGCTCTCCCCTCAAACACATACAAGTTCAGTTCATACAAGTTCTTGTACAAACATTGGTGTTGACACAGAAGACGACCTTTGCAAAATGAATTTTTGGGATTTAAAAAATATTAAACATGACTTTCTGGGACAGCAACATGCTGTGAATTATTGGATGCAGAAAGCATTAAAGCAAAATAACTATAGAGACTTTAAATCACACTTCTGCCGTTTGTTTAGGGAATCACAAGGTTGCTCTTTTTCCTCTTCAGCCAATGTCATGTTTTTAATTCTGCACATTAGTGAATTGTAGTGTTTGGTGTAATAGAACTGCTGTTCAGCTGTGAGCTGCTGGTTATCTGTCGGCTGCCGGAAGGGTTGAGATCCACGTGTCTGGTGTGTTATCAGAGGCCCAGGGCTGTGTTCACTGGATGGAGATGTGTTCATCAGAGGGAGTGTGTTCACCGGAGGGAGTGTGTGTGCTGCCGCAGGACACTTCGATAAGCTGCTCTGATAACTGACACAGCAAACACAATTAATTAATGAGCCCCAGAGAGAAGCATTCAACTCCTGGTTTAAATACATGAAATACATTTAAAAGTGTAGTTGTTGAAATGTACATAAGGTAGAGATTTGTGGACACTTTAATGATTTTAAAATTTGTAGAGTAAAAATTTTAGTTTTTATTTTGAGGTGAAAAGATTAAATAAAAGGAGACCCTTTTTTTAAACACACACAAATTATTTGGATGGCCTCTTTGAATACTTCACGTGTGCTATGACAACTAAATCATCAAATGTTTCCCAACCTGGTCTCATAGGAAATACGTACCTCTGCACACTTTTTTGCAGCGCCACAAATATGTACCACCAGGTACGTATTGCTACAGTTTTGAAACTCAAACGGCCACTGGGGTCACTAAAGAGCGACATTGTTTATTCTCATGGCAGTTCTTGACATAGTCATGAAATATAATCTATTGATTCGTGAACGTGACTTTCCCCTTTTTTTGTGACACTCAGCACGACTTTCAATCTAATGTAGCTATTTCTGGAGGAAGTATATTTTGCTGGGCGGGAGCAGTCGACAAGCTCCTCACACCGGGCGCAGCAGAAACAGTGTCGTGTCTCGCACTCCCCCTCAGAAAGAATGGGACACGGCTTGGCGCTCTGAGGCTAAGCCTTCGAAGGGTAAAACTGAAGGGTGAAACGGATCTGATGACAGTTCTTATCGCTAAGAAGACTTCATCTAAGATAAAGTCCTGACCCTACCAGCGTCAGGATGCTGAGGGCAGTCCCCACCTTGAGAGAAAGGAGTTCACCGCATTACATGGTGCCCATTCTCTCTCGGTGCCCTCAGGGGCCCGCTCTGCCAACCCTGCCTTTATGCCAGGGCGTAGACGGTCCCAGTGAGCATTTTCCAGAGGGGCGCTCGCTCCCTCTGAGGAGGGGTTTGGAGCAGCCAGACCAGTTGTTCCCTGCCGCTGCGCCATTACAGGGCGCTGTGTCTGCTGCTCGAATTATTCCAGAGGCCAGTCTCGAGAGACTGATACCCTTAGTAGATTTTCTGGCAGAGTGGAAAAGCTTTCCAAAAATATCTCAGTGGGTCCTGCAAACGATAGAAAACGGTTACGCTATACAGTTCAGGTCTCGGCCACCTCGATTAGTAGGGGTTCTGCCCACAGCAGGCTCTGGTAATGGAACAGGAGGTGAAAATGCTCCTGCAAAAGGAGGCTATAGAACGGGTTCCTCCTCCCAGCAAGGAGTCAGGTTATTACAGCTGATATTTCATCGTTCCAAAGAAGGATGGGGGGTTGTGTCAAATTTTAGATCTGCGCCTGTTAAATCACTCTGTAGGGAAGCTCAAGTTCAAGATGCTCACTCTCAAGCAATCGTGTCACAAATCAGATCCGAGGACTGGTTTGTCACGATAGATCTAAAGGACGCGTACTTCCACATTTCCATCCTTCCACAACACAGGAAGTTCCTGAGGTTCGCTTTCGGGGGGAAGCGTTCCAATATCGTGTTCTTCCATTCGGCCTAGCTTTGTCACCCCGCACATTCACGAAGTGCATGGATGCGGCCATAGTCCCTCTGCGGCTCCAAGGCATCCGCATCCTAAATTATATCGATGATTGGTTGATTCTAGCTCAGTCAGAGCTTCAGGCGGTTTGGCATCGAGATGTCGTTCTCGCTCACATCAAAAAGTTGGGGTTGAGACTGAACACCAAGAAAAGCGTGTTATCTCCGTCACAGAGGACCTCTTTTCTGAGGGTTATATGGGATTCAACGACGATGCAGGCACGCCTGTCGCCTACTCGTATCGCTTCGATTCTCTCAGCCGTAAAGCAAGCGAAGCTAGGCCAGCTGCTCACTGTAAAGCAGTTTCAGAGACTGTTAGGTCTAGGGGTGCACAAAACGATACACAAAACTGATGGTTCGGTTCTTCCCACGGTTTTGGCGTCTCGGTTCGGTTCAGTGGGGTGGGGTTTAAAAAGCTAAAGTTGCTTTTTTTGTTTGTTTTTTTTAAACAGTGGTTTAATGAAAAAATATTGTCTTTGTCTTTAGATGAATTCAATTACAATTAAAAGTTTTGCAAGGATTAAAAATAAAGAAGATCTGCTAATGCTGTAAACTATAAGGAGCCCGATCATTACTTTAACATTAAAGGTTAACAACAGAGCCTAGACTTTTAGCCTAAATTCAGATGCTATTTATCATTTAGATATAATAATCAACACCCAGCATGTAAGGGCCACCCATTGGCCCAATGACGGAATCCAACGGTGTGGGCGAAGGGATAATGCGTGTAGGTCTTTTCAGTGTTCCAGTGAAGTTCACTTAATTTATTAGAATTGTAGTTTTAATATTATTTTAGCTCTACGCTTAATCTGACTCCAATTTTGAATGATAATCAAACTTAGATCGTATTTCTTCTTAGGAAATAATCATAAATATTGATTATGAGTTAATGTAGATCTTTGATTATTCTGGGCATTTCATAATTTCAATATATTCATCCATTAAGGGACCCGATGCCGCACAGAGTCACACGGCCCGGGTTCACGTGGATCTCACGGACACAGTCTCGCCAGTCTGATCTTGGTCAGAGGGTGCAGGGTTTGCTAATTCCTCTTAAGTCGGTCGCCTACTGCTTACTCATAAATAAAAGTGTCGTTTATTTAGCCACTTCCGTACAACTTGCCAAGTCAGTGATAGACAGTAATCAAAAGGTTTTCAGATGACGTGCCTACTGCTCCGTTCATATGCGCCTTTAGTTTAACCTATCCTGGACACAGATCTGCGGTAGCACTAGCCTCCTCATAATTGTACAGTAATAATAAGACTGCCCTGTTACCTAACCTTAAATACCTAGACCAGAACAAAAGGGTTGTACCAATATTTTTCAGAGTTTGCTTTGAGTCAATTTCTATACCCCAGGGGGTAGCACCTGGTCTCAAGGGAGAGGGGAGATATCTTGAAAAGATATCATCAATGGAGGAGAACAGAATTCTCTTAAGTTCTCAATGTTTCTTATGATCTCAATGACTGCAATGAAATTAAGACCATTTTACCAATTGCACTGAGACATTTAAAATGAAACCAAACATGAAAAGGTAAAACAATGGATTCACAAGATACATCATATGTGATATATAGGCATTCTCAGTGAATTTTTGGTTACTTGAATCAGGGGGTAAGGAAGGGAGGAGGGAGAGGGGGATGCAAAGATAAGGAAGGAGAAACGTTTGGACAGGACAATGTCCTGTGTTCTTTCTTTGCAATCTTCTGTGCAGGGTGCACTGTATTGCTTTTTTTTGCAGGAGTTTTATCTCAGTTTTTGTTTTAGCAGGAAAATCAGTTCTTACAAGCACATTTTATGAAAACATGTAAACTGAACATAAGGCAGTTTTTGCATTAACTTAATTAGTTTTTACTCTAATTCATTATTGAAATATAATAATTTACACAGTTGCTGTCATTTTCATGAAATATATTTTAAACATACATTAAATAATCAAGATATCATTAACAGGTTAAGTAAAATATAGCCTAATATGTAGGCTAATATAGTGCATTTATTTAGTGCAAGAGTTCATTTGGATGACTTGCCTGCTGAGGTAAATATAATGCTATGGCAAACTAAGCTGTTTTATTGACGTCTTTCCGCTGCTGAAACACTGATTGAGTGATAACACGAGGTATGATGCCTTTCAGTAAGTATACTGTATCTTTCAACATACCTTCAGGTGTCCATTCATGTTTATTCTGTAACTGAGGAAGAGATGATCGCGTTTATTTGCGCTCCGCACTGCCGCTTGAAATGAGGAGCTAGTACAGTGACCTTTCACGCCTTATCAAAGAGTGCCAAAACGGCATTTATTGTTTGAATTTCATGATCAAATAGACAGAATTTGAAAGATTACTCCTTGAGTATTATCGAAAGTAACAAAACACGGAGCTTGCTATTATATGGTGTTAATGGTGGTTACGGTTAAGGCTACAAAACTGAATTTGTTGTGTACACATAAGACATGAGGTCCGCTGGGCCGGGGTAACGGGGCGGGGCGTGTTCGGTATGCCATGACAGTATCGCGATACGTATCGTGGGTTCTGTATCGCGGTTTTTCGGTTCGGTTTGAATATCGTTTCACCCCTAGTTAGGTCTGATGGCAGCAGCATCCAACGTTATACCTTGCGGCCTGCTGTACATGAGACCGTTACAGTGGTGGCTCAGCGCTGCCTTCGTGCCCTGGTCATGTGGAAAGAACCTTGGTTCCTGTCCCAAGGGCCCGTGCTGGGAGCTCTCTGTCATCGTGTTACTCTGACGACAGACGCTTCTCTCACGGGCTGGGGGGCGTTCAGGAGTGGTCGCCCAGCCCAAGGTCTGTGGCAGAACGTCTCAGGTTACGTATGTAACCCTGGTTCCCTGAGAGGGAACGAGACGCTGCGTTGAGACGGGGTGGGAACGCTCTGCGTGATTGCGTCGTGAAGCACGTGTATAATCAGTCCAATGGAAGAGCTAGACGTCATAGGCAGGTGACGTCATAGACCAGGAAGCTATAAAGCACCCCTGAAAACAGACCGCGACAGGTTCTGATAAGCCTGAAGCAAGTCGATCAGGGCATGCAGGAAGTATGGCAGGAGAACGCAGCGTCTCGTTCCCTCTCAGGGAACCAGGGTTACATACGTTACCTGAGACGTTCCCTTTCAAGGGAACTCGAGCTGCGTTGAGACGCGGTGGGAACCCCATACCCACTACGCCATAAAGACAAATGCCCGTTCTGTGTGAAGTCTTGCGCACACTAAGAAGCAAGCAACCTAGCCCCAGGAGTGGAGAGGTCTAAGTCATAAAATCTGACAAATGTATGTGGTGAGGACCAGCCTGCCGCATTACAAATATCCTGAAGGGAAACTCCCGAAATTAAAGCCTAGAGGCAGCCATACTTCTGTAGAATGGGCCTGAACAGCCATAGGGTGAAGGCTGTCTGGCCGCTTCATAAGCAAGTGAGATAGCCTCAACTACCCACTTGCTCATCATCTGTTTAGATGCAGGGCAACCTATCTTAGGTGACCCGAAGCAGACAAATAATTGTTCTGATATAAGCCACTGAGCAGCTCTGTGGACATATGCATCCAAAGCCCGGACAGGGCATAACAGATTAAGTTTTTCCTGATCTGGGGTATTAATGGTGGAGGACAGAAGGCCTGCAGCACAAATGACCCGCACATTCAGTAGGGACCTAGAGATACAACCTGACCTGGGGTGAAGAAATACTATCACCATACCAGGTGCAAATCCAAGTACGTGCAGGCCTCAGCCTCATGTACCACGGAGAAGACGAAATTAAGGATCTCTCCTCAGAGATAACCCAGCAAAGAAACATTCATTACAGAAATCAAGTACTGTACCAACAGGGCAGAAACAAGATTCAGAAGGCGTTCTCTGAACCAGTCAGAGAACGGTTTCCATATCAATGCATATTTAGTCTTCTCGTGGAGGGAGCACTAGACTGGAGTATGGTCTCCACGACCTCGGTCGAGAGACCTGAGTCTATGAGCTGGGCCCCCTCAGAGGCCGAGCCCACAGTATCCAGAGCTCCCAGGAGCAAAGATATCGGGAAATGCGTACAGTTGTAGCGTGAACCACACCTAATACATCACATCCAGTCCAAGCGGAGCTGGATGCATGAGGGAGAACCACAAAGGGCAATGCATTGTACAAGCGATACGAAAGGTCGACTTGAGTTTGACCTAAGTTCTCCCTAAGAAGCTCCACCACCTCGGGGTGAAGTTTCCATTCCCCGGGCCACAGCCCCTGCCTCAACAGGATATCTGCTCTGATATACGAGACCATCAGTGTGTTGTCCGGACCCTTCACCGAGCAACCACTCATGATTGCCCCCGACTTGTGAGGGAAGCATCCGTCGATAGCATTATGCGTCGACAAGAAGCCCCCAACACTGGGCCTGGGCGAGGAACCATAGGTTCTTCCACATGACCGAGGCACGAAGGCATAGCCGCGTGACCTTGATCATGCGAAAACGGATTTCCCCTCAGAGAAAACCCCTTGGTCCTGAGCCACCACTGCAGGGGTCTCATGTACAGAAGGCCAAAGGTAACTACGTTGGACGCAACTGCCCTGAGCCCCAACCAAAGGCCTTTCACCGAACGGCCACTCATGACCGCCCCCCATCCTGTGAGGGAAGCATCCGTCGATAGCGTGACGTGTCGACAAGAAGCCCCCAGACTGGGCCCTGCGCGAGGAACCAAGGTTTCTTCCACATGACCGAGGCACGAAGGCATAGCCGCGTGACCTTGACCATGCGAAAACGGATTTCCCCTCGGAGAAAACCCCTTGGTCCCGAGCCACCACTGCAGGGGTCTCATGTACAGAAGGCCAAAAGTAACTACGTTGGACGCAACTACCATGAGCCCCAACAGTCTCAGAGACTGTTTGCAATGAGTGACTGACCTAGTTTTACATTCTTTATGGCTGTGAGAATCGCAGAAATACGTGCAGGAGACAGACGTGCTTGCATTGTTGTCGAATCCCATAATACACCTAGAAAGTGGTCCTCTGAGCTGGGAGGAGTACACTCTTTTGGTGTTGAGCCGCAACCCCAACCTCCTTATGTGGGACAGAACGACATCTCGATGTTGAACTGCCAAAAGCTCGGACTGAGCTAAAATCAACCAATCGTCGATATAATTTAATACGCGAATGCCCTGGAATCTCAGAGGAGCCAGAGCTGCATCCACGCATATTGTAAAAGGTGCGGGGTGATAACCTAGGCCGAATGGAAGAACCCGATACTGGTATGCTTCGCCCCTGAAAGCAAACCTTAGGAACCTCCTGTGATGAGGATGGATAGATAAGTAAGCGTCCTTAAGTCTATTGTGACAAACCAGTCCTCGGACTGAGTCTGTGACACAATCATATTTAGCGTAAGCATACTTTGAACTTAAGATTCTGAGACCTGCTGTTTAATTGACGCAGGTCTAGAGTAGGACGCAACCCCTCATCCTCTTTCGGAACAATGAAGTAATGGCAGTAAAACCCTGACTGTCTGCCGGGAGGAGGAACCCCTTCTACAGCTCCTTTTGCAGAAGTGTCAGTACTTCCTGCTCCATAACCAAAGCCTGCTCGGGGTCCACCACAGTGGGGAGGACCCCTAGAAATCTGTGCGGACAAGAACTGAATTCTGAACCCCTTTTCTATAGTGTGCAGGACCCACCGAGAAATATGTGGCAGTAGTTTCCACGCTGCCAGAAATTCTACTAGGGGAACCAGTCTCTCAAGACTGGCCTCTGGATTTGGTTGAACAGTCACTACGGTGCCCTGAAGCGGCGAACCGGCAGGGAACAACCGAACTGACCGTTCTACGACCCTCCTCGGAGGATCGTATGGGGACGCTGACACCTCGGTGCCCTGAACGGCGAACCGGCAGGGAACAACCGAACTGGCAGCGCTGCGACCCTCCTCAGAGAGTCGCACCCCAGAGGGCGCCGAGGAGAAACGGTTTCTCAAAACGGTCCCTGCCCCGGAGGAGCCCTCAGAAGCCTGATAGCCTCGTTTTTTTTTTTTTTTTTTTTTACGACAGGACTTCCTGTCTAAACTTTATTAGAGATGACGACAGTCCTCAGATCTTGCCTACCTCTAAATAACTTAGTTCCTACGACCCTCCTCGGAGGATCATTGGAAAAAGCAGGCACCTCGGCACCCTGAAACGGCGAACCGGCAGGGAAACCGAACTGACTGCTCTACGACCCCCCTCGGAGGATCGTTTGGGGACACTGACACCTTGGTGCCCTGAACGGCGAACCGGCAGGAAAACCGAACTGGCAGCGCTGCGACCCTCCTCAGAGAGTCGCACCCCAGAGGGCGCCGAGGAGAAACGATTTCTCAAAACCATCCCTACCCCCGGAGGGGACCACCCTTTAGAAGCCTGATAGCCTCGGCGTCAGGGCTTCCTATTTGTCCAAGCTTTTTTAGAGATAAAAACGTCCTCAGATCTTGCATATCTCTAACTGGCTAGACTGCTACCGCCACCCAAGTCCCCCGATTGTGGAGGAGCCCAAATGGCGATGCTCGTTTGCACTCAGTGCTGCGAGGAGCTTAGTAGACCGAGACTGCTCCGCCCAGCAGTCTCAGGAACATTAGATTGGTGAGGAAGAAACCTCTGGAACGCCGCTGAATGGTTTATTTCTTTGTTTTTTCTTTATTTTTAAATCAGAAATACGTATGTATATATATATATATATATATATATAAATATATCACTCCGTGGCCACCAGCAGGAAAACAACCGAACTGGCCGTGCTGCGGCCCTCCTCAGAGAGTCGCCCCCCAGAGGACGCAGAGGAGAAACGATTTCTCGAAACCGTCCCTCCCAGTATAGTTTATCTCTTTCTTTGTTTTTGCACGACGCAATTCTCGAATAGCGTCAGTGCTGACAACCTCACATTCATCCATGTCTTTATAATTTACCCAGCGCTGGGTAACGTCGGGGTTAAAATAATGACGCCGACTCGGGAGAGAGAAAGCTAGTAAGCGTCTCTTTAACCCGAGGCACTGTCATACCATGATACTTAATACCCATAGCCTTACTATAGTTAGACGTTGGGCATTAAACACATAAAATAGAAACCGGCTTATTCCACGATCTCGACACCTCAGTGTGGTGTGGAGATAGGGAAAAAACGGCAGTCCCCGACAAGGAGGCTGAGATACAGAGTTTTTCTGTTTTTAGATATATTTCATCTAATAAACTCTTTTACTCTCATAATGTTCAGCTGGCCAGAAAATATTTAACTAGCAACAGCACTAGATAAACCTCCTTTTAAAGCTCCTCTTTATTCAACAGAGTTATGAGCTGACTTATTTATTCATTTATTGAAAACTCAAACATCTGCCTTTTTCTAATATCTTTATTTGTTTTGTTCTCTTTTTCTAAACAAAACACTAACGATACCAATTCCTCGGAACTGGAAATCGCCAGCACTGGATCTGGCAGGTGAAAGCTGAGATAGGGCGGGGCCCGTCCCAACTCTCGCTGTCAGATCCGTTTGCGAACCCCAAAATGCGAGTCGCCGCCGTGCATCGGCAACAGCGGGACCCGCACGGGGAGCGCGAACCGAAACGTCCTCCTCGAAGAACGCCCGGCGGAAGCGGAGCGTCCTCACGGACAGCTTCTCGCAATGCTCACAGTCAGCCCCCTCGAGAACTGACTGTGGCATGCTCCACTCCCAAATAGTAACAAAAAGCTGATGTGTGTGTCCCCACCCGTGATATAACGTGGGCAGGGAACAACATAAAGCTGCTTGCTCTCTTTTGCCATAATATATATATATATATTTCAACTTGACAGACAACAATAAATATGACAAGGACAGAATACACAGATCGCTTGCTGAAGGCGCAGAAGCTGTCGCGGTCTGTTTTCAGGGGTGCTTTATAGCTTCCTGGTCTATGACGTCACCCGCCTATGACGTCTAGCTCTTCCATTGGACTGATTATACACGTGCTTCACGACGCAATCACGCAGAGCGTTCCCACCGCGTCTCAACGCAGCTCGAGTTCCCTTGAAAGGGAACCATCATCTCTCGTGGCACATAAACTGTCTCGAAATGTTGGAGGTGTTTCAGGCACTGAAATACTTCCTCCCAGACCTGAGAGGCCACCATGTGCTTGTTCGATCAGACAACACATCGGTGGTCTCTTATATAAGCCATCAGGGGGGTCTGCGTTCGCGCCCCTTATACAAACTGGCTCACCAGATCCTCCTGTGGGCCCAGGGGAAACTTCTTTCATTGAGGGAAATTTATATCCCAGGGTATCTAAATCAGGGGGCAGACATCCTGTCGAGGCAGGGGCCAAGGCCCGGGAAATGGAGACTCCACCCCGAGGTGGTGGAGCTCCTGTGGAAGAGTTTTGGTTGTGCCGAGGTGGACCTATTCGCTTCCAGGGAGACGTCACAATGTCCACTGTGGTTCTCCCTCAGCCATCCAGCCCCGCTGGGGTTGGACGCCATGGTGCAGGCGTGGCCAAGGTCACGTCTGTACGCATTTCCCCCGATCGCTCTGCTCCCAGGAGTTCTGGAAAGGGTTCGCCGGGATGGGGTCACTCTACTGTTGGTAGCCCCGTACTGGCTGGCCCGAGTACGGTTTGCGGACCTAGTGTCTCTCCTCGACGACTCTCCTCTGGAGATTCCGATCAGGAGGGACCTACTCTCTCAGGCGAGTGGTATTATTCTTCACCCTCACCCAGAGCTGTGGAAACTGTGGGCTTGGCCTCTGAGGGTGCCCAACTCATAAGTTCAGGTCTCTCAACCAGGGTTGTTGAGACCATCCTCCACTCCAGAGTTCCGTCCACAAGGAAGTTATATGTGGAGAACACCGGTTGGACCCAGTTAATGTATAGTACATACCTCATTAAGAAACCATACTATGTGCAGATAAGCAGAAGAACCCAGAATATGAACGCAACGTGTTCCTCCTATAGAAAGTCACGTAAAGCGTTTTCTTTATAATAACGGTTTTCAATGGGAGGAAAATTAACGTTTAATTAAACGCGTTGGGTTCATATTCTGGTTTCATCTGCTTTTCTGTAGGCTATACAGTAGGCCTATGCTTTATTTATAAGGTGTGTATAGAATTTGATATTTTAATATAACTGTCTTAGGACATTAAGCCGTTAAACGTTTTTCATGTTAAGCGTTTTAGAATGTATTTTATCCGCGCACACAATTTGAAAAGACTCAAACGGACACAGAGACACAGACAGAGTGAAAGACTAGATTTTTTTCCTCTCGATCGGGTAGGATACAAGTGATTTCAAAACATTTCAGCCGGTTCTAATTTGATTTTTGGATGCTGTGAACATGTTTAGATAAACTGTCTCTCGAGTTCAGCGTTTATTGTTGTTTCTGCAGTTAAAAAGACAAAGTTGACAATTCTGGCTATTCTTTCGATATTTTAATAATTTCTTTATTTTTATTTTATTTATTGATCACTCAGGGTTATCTAATTTAACTGTTTATGGCTTGTGTTTTGAATATATGTTCCCCTGCACTTTGCACACATTTGTTCTGCATCTTGTGACTTGATTCGGACTTATTTCGTTTTGTATTTTTTTTATTAGAAAGGTATATTCTGTTCTAATTTAATTCTGTAAATTAATTGTTGATTATTTTTCGGTGCATCGATGTTGCGCTCTGTACTTAGAGCCTGCTTGCACAGGCAATTTAGCCGATTTAATTTGATTTGCATGTGAAATGCAAATCCTGTCTGCAGTGTGGCCTTTCTGCAGTTATTTATGTTATTTCTTAGTTTTATCGATCCGAAAAGTTTTTATTAATTTTCTTCTATATCTTTGTGTGATGTTCTGTACATCGCGGCTTTAAAATGTTAAAGCCCCGCCCCCTCCCCAACCCCACACACATGATTCGACTATTAGTCGACTATAGGGAAGACTTGATGATTCTGATTCAACTATGACAATCCTTAGTCGGGGACACCCCTAGTATATACATATATATATTATATATTTACAATCTTTATTTATAAGCTTTGAGTGTTTTATTGGACTCTTTTTGCTGTGATCAGAGTAGTCTGGACACTGCACGAACGATAGCCCCGAGCAGTTCTCCTAGCAAAGATCTGTAGTAGACAGAAAAAACAGATGCTCACACACCAAAAATAGAGAGCTCTTTGAAGACAAAAGACCTGACGATACACCTGTGGCTCATCTAATTATAGCCTTGAGTCGCAGGTGCGCGCAGATGACGTCACCGACCGAGGCTATATTACCTCCGTGTCGATTCCATCAACGTGTTTACACACTATATTCACAGCAGGTCACAAGACGTTCCCAATGCGCTAAGCAGCGCAGCATCGATTGTAGCTTTTGAAAGAGAACTAGGGTTACATACATAACCGAGACGTTTCTGTGCCATCAAAAATAGAACAATTATACTATTTCTATAAAACACCTTAAACATACCCGTTTAAGGCTAAGGTGGTTGACAATATGGTAAAAGGAGGATTCAATAAGAAGAATGTAGTAGGAATACATGTAAAAACAAAAAAGGACATCCACAAATGTTCTGCCAAAGAATCTGAAAACATTTAAGGGTGAATAAGTATTATAAAGTTGAGGGAGAAATCTACATCACCTAAGTTTACTTATTAAAAACAGAGTTTCCAATCATACTAATCTTTTTAATATTGTTTGGTGTGACCACTCAATGTCACTTAAAGCTACACTGTGTAACTTTTTTAGTTTATTCTTAGCTAAAAACACTTAGTTCTTTCAAAAATATATGTGCTCATTAATGTATATGTACTTCGTTCAAGTAATAAAGTATTCTCGTAAGAGTATAATATGCCATTGAAAATACATACGGGTAAGGGGTTCTAATGTCGGTCGCCATGTTGCCCCTCCATCTTGAAAGTACATTAGCCAAAGAGGGACATACCCGTTAATTCAAGCTTCGCCTTTCACTCATGGACGAGGTCGAACTGGAAGCCATGTTAATCTTGGACTACATTGGCCACCGTAGGAGTTAAAACGAAATCGGAATTGAGAGGAACAGAAACTAATATTTACTGGATGGTCATATACCTTTTCACCGCTAGATGGGGGTAAAAATCACACAGTGTAGCTTTAAGGGGTCAGGTGTTAAAACCCAAACCAGCAAGTAAAAATAACGTATTCAACCATTTTTAAATTTATGATAATTTTCTATCGATAGGAAACAAAAGCAACAAGTACATACTTACTGTACATCAGTTCCTCATCAGACCTTTGCGTGCACTTCTTTATAGCCTCAATGTCCTCTTTGACTTCCTTAGTCTTTTGGAAAGTCTAGTATAATTATACTAGTATCTAAGTATATCTAAGTATAATTACTGGAAAGTCACACAAACCTTTGGCAATACTGAAAGTATTAGATACTAAGTATGTAGAACTTATCAGTTGACTTTAGTCAGTTGAAATTTAACCTTCATTGATGAAATCTTTATTTTTACTTAACTTCAAGTACCTTGTAGACAAGTACTTCAGTGCAGGTTTCTTTTTTTCGCTCAATCCATCCTCTGGCATGCAATGTGATCATATCTACTCGTGCTGTAATGATGAAGGGATTAAATGTGCTTTTCAACTAGTGGTTAGTCACCAAGTATGATGAATGAAAGAAAAAATCAAAATGGCTGATATCGACACACGACGTCAGTGCAGAAGAATATATCTCGGATGCGCTCATAAATGGCGATTTGTTGAATGTGTCTGTGTCTCATCTTTGCGGGGACTCTCCATAGATGGTTTTTATACTGTACAAACTGTATATTCTGTCCCCTTACACTCTCTGCATTTTTACATTTTCAAAAAACATTACTATGTATGATTCATAAGCGTTTTTCCTAATGGGGACCCAAAAAAAAAGTCCCACAAGGACAAAGTTTTCGGATACTGCCATCTTTGTGGGGACGTTTTGTCCCCATAACATATAGGTTTTAGGACTTCCGTTGCAAACTTGTTTTGAAAGACTACATAAGATAGAGGTTTTCCTTAGTTTTGGTTTGGTTTTCTGTCAGTATGTTTAGTCATCGGTGTTCCTTTCTTCTCCTTTTCCCTCCAATAATCAGTTGTCACAAACACATTTATGATCACACCTCTTTGAACTTTGAGTTAATTATCATTGTGTATTTAAGTCCACATTCATTTTCCGGTATTGTTTGTACCGGCCGTATTGTGTTTCTCTCGTGTGGATTACCGGTCTTTACTTTGTTTAATAAAAAGAAGCCTAAACTTCTCTGCCTTCTCTCATCTTCATTTGACCAAAATACTGATGTATTGCAGTCTGGTGTTGTCACCATATGAAAACTGAAAAGAAACTTGTAGTAGCCTTCCTTACTGATGGTGAATCTGGTGTTACTTTCTGAAGTAGCTCTGTAAATCATATTATACAGATGTCAAATCTTAAAAACAATATTCATGAATCTGACAACATAAGTTAAAGGCTGCAGGTGTTTAAAACGAGCTGAAAATCAAAAAAGTATTTAATTTCCTTTTGAACTGCACAGATACTCTCCGCCATTACATCAACACATGATTGCTTTAGCACACGTGTTACAGTGATGGGTTGTTCATCTTGGTTCTTTGGGTTCAGATAAATGGACAATGAGGAACCCGATGCCTGCCACAGAGGTGTTTGTAACACACACGCATGTGAAATCTGCAGGTTTATCACCTGTCTTTGTGACTGCGTGCTGCTGTCTTAGGACGCCTGGCTATACACTGATGACTGACTCTGAGAAAATAATCATCATAATCACTCATCCTTCACACACACACACACACACACACACACACACACACACACACACACACGTATGTGACAGGCATAAGTCTGTCAACATACAATCATGTGAATAATGGCCTACATAAGTAAATAAAGTCCAGTAGATACTCTCCTGAAAAAAACAGAGATCTGAATGCCAGCGTATCCCAAAATGCGATTTCTGGGTAAACATTACCTTTCCTCGGTCAAGAGAAATTAAATGGATCTCCTTTCAGCTTCCGCTCAATGAAAACATGTCTTTGCCAACAAAAGAAAACTTTATAAGTGGTCCATAATTCAAAGGGTTGAAAAGGCACTATAACAAAAACAACACAATGTAATGACCCGTGGCCTGTTGCACGAAGCCGGTGTCAGTTTTTACCCAGGTAAGTTCACGTTCAGTTTGAGCGCACTGAGTTTTCGGACTCATGAAGGTGGGCTGGTTTTGAACGGGTTTCATCGCTTTGGTAACTTACATTACAATGCTTACAGATCGCAAACCCAAATTGGACCAATCAGCTTTGAGAAAAGTCACAAATGTAACCCTGTAGCCATGGCTTCACCATTTTTGAAGAACCCCATTGAGATCAGAGCACAAATAATAAGAAGGGCACTTCAGAGGGAAAGAGGATTTGGGGACAGACACAACCCCCTGCCTTTTCTCAATGAGCATCTGTATGAAAGATATCGGTTTTCAGACAATGGTGTAGTTTATCTATGCCGGCTTCTTGAGCCGCACATTAAAAATCGAACCCGCCGAAGACACTTACTTACTGCCCTGGCTGTTAAAGAGGGCTTTTATAAAATTGCTGGTATGATAAAAATAATATATATATACATACATACATATATATAATATATTGTAATATATACTTCTGTGTACTTCTTATAGTGTGTAGTTTATAAAAGTATACTTTTAAGGGTACTTTAAGAGTACATCGTTTACATATAAATTTTCTTTAGTTTTGCAACTAGGTGAGTTTATAGTATACTGATAGTTTACTAGTTATATACTTTAAACCCATTATTTTGAAGCATATTCTCAGTACTAGTTTAATAGTTTTCATACTGAAAGTAAACTTATATTTTCTTAAAGTACAAAATAATATATGAATAGTAAACAATAAGAAAAAAATCGCAGTTTGTGCTATTTTACATAAAAATTACATTAGAAAAAGGACAAAATATTTTTTATTCAATGTCTGAATTGTAAATTCATTAACAGTTAGTACAAGTACATTGGTATCAGTATTCTTGGAAAACATACTTGAAATGTACTTAATAAATGAACTTGAATAATACTTTTGTAACAGCTGTCATTCATAAACGTCAGGCTTTTTCCTGATTGGTTGTTTCAGCTAAATGTAGCTTTGGGAACATGAACTGAACAGTAATGGAAGCCCGTGCTGGCGGTGCGTGTAATACAACTGAAGGCCTGACAGGAGCGCTGTAGCTCCACTGCTGAAAGACTGCAGCAAGATAGAGACTCAGTGAGGGACAAACTTCAGGTTTTGGGTTCGTGGCAAGTTATTGAGCTACTGTTTATAAACTAGACAGTTCTGGTCATGCATGATAATGGTCAATGCCGTGTTCTTATACACAAGTAACTAGATGAACAGGTGTTTCATGTCACAGCTGTTTTTATATCACAGCATCCATATAGAGAGAAACGATACCTACACGTCAGGGACTAGCATTTTGTGGATGTAATGTTTTATGATTTTTAAAAAAAATTTTTTTTTTTTTTTGCTCTTAATATTACTGTAATGTAGTATTCATTTTATTAAAGCAATTAGATCCTTTAAGCGTGACATATTGTGAATCACGTCTAAGATTGCCATGACTGTACACTACTGAAGGACTCCTGAAGTTCAGTGCTGCTCCGAGAGGCTTGATCCAGATCTAATCACACACACCTGATCCAGCTCAACTACACATGCACAGTAACTCTCGAAACACCCACACGAATGAACAACTGCAGCAGTGTCCTTCATCTGGATGAGATATGATCACTCTCTCTACTCGAATGGTGGTTCAATGCTTCATTAGATTTCCCAAACATCCTCATTTGTCATTAGAATTTTGCTTTAAGTCTTCCATAAAACTTCCAGGAGGACTTTTTTTGAGTTCTCAACAGTAGTTGAATAAAAGTGTTCAGTTTATAGCGAGTGAAGCTTGGCTGCTTCTAAAACAGCAGAGAGGACCTGAGGTGCCATTAGTGGCTTACACACAGCTGGAAGCCATTCCAGAAACATGGTGTGCTGGACGCCCTCTCAAACCACATGTTTTCTCTGGGTTTTCACACTGTTCCCCACAATCGACTCGCAACGAGGAAAACGCTGATCTCATATTGTTATCTGGCTAACAAGGAGAATCACAAATAAGAGAGGAGCAATGCTATTTTGGATGAACATGCTATTGTATACAAAATTGTGGATTGAGGTTTTGTAAGTGGTACAAACTACACCGTCAGTTCTCAGAGGCATTTGGTCAGAAAGCCAAGAGTAGTGCATTATCAGTGACGCCATAGTCTTAAACTGCTGAGATGCATTTAAAGTAATTGTAAAACCACATCAGTGCATTTTTACTACGTGGACTGTGGTTTTTAATAACAGCCATTAGATATTTAATTTGCTGCATCTAATCAGCCAGGGTGAAATTGCAATGTTAGATTGAAGTCGTATGTACTCCAAAACTCAAGCAGGGCCAATTCAGATGGACCGATACCAAACACACCGAGTTACTTCAAATTTAGCTGGTGCAATGTTTTCCATTAGCCATAATAAAATGGGTGCTTTTTTGTTTGTGCTTTCTTTTATAAAATTGTCCGTGAAGCACATTAATGGTGTGTGGCCGACCACATAAATCACGTAGAGAAGTGTACTGTGTACTAACAGTGCCAATTAATGTATTTCAGCAAGTGAGTTTAAATCATCTTTGATGAGTGAACGATTTCAGAAGGATTTTTATCTAAATGTTCAGTTTAGCTGTGATTACAGTGGTTGAAGTGCAAGATTACAGAAACTCATTACTGTTTGGCTGACCATGGTAACTTTAACTATAGCTGTTGTGTTTATCCTCATTCTTATCAAGGATTATTGTGTACTGTCGTCAACTGTGACCAGTGGGAAAATATTGGACGGAATGGAAGTACTGATATATTAATTATTTAAGCATGATTCATGAGTGTTATTTTGGTATATTTGAGATACTATTATAGGTTTAATAATATTTTTATTCAGGCTTTATGTAATTTCCATTTCGCATAATTCTAGTAATTTTGTTGTTTTTGTCATTTTTATTTTAAATATGTAATTTTCATTTGAGCTGTTTTTAGTACATTAAAGTTGCCTTGAGAACTTGCTGACATATTAATCACATTACATACAGGTCCTTCTCAAAAAATTTGCATATTGTGATAAAGTTCATTATTTTCCATAATGTAATGATAAAAATTAAACTTTCATATATTTTAGATTCATTGCACACCAACTGAAATATTTCAGGTCTTTTATTGTTTTAATACTGATGATTTTGGCATACAGCTCATGAAAACCCCAAATTCCTATCTAAAAAAATTAGCATATCATGAAAAGGTTCTCTAAACGAGCTATTATCCTAATCATCTGAATCAACTAATTAACTCTAAACACCTACAAAAGATTCCTGAGGCTTTTAAAAACTCCCAGCCTGTTTCATTACTCAAAACCGCAATCATGGGTAAGACTGCCGACCTGACTGCTGTCCAGAAGGCCATCATTGACACCCTCAAGCAAGAGGTAAGACACAGAAAGAAATTTCTGAACAAATAGGCTGTTCCCAGAGTGCTGTATCAAGGCACCTCAGTGGCAAGTCTGTGGGAAGGAAAAAGTGTGGCAAAAAACGCTGCACAACGAGAAGAGGTGACCGGACCCTGAGGAAGATTGTGGAGAAGGACCGATTCCAGACCTTGGGGGACCTGCGGAAGCAGTGGACTGAGTCTGGAGTAGAAACATCCAGAGCCATCGTGCACAGGTGTGTGCAGAAAAAGGGCTACAGGTGCCGCATTCCCCAGGTCAAGCCACTTTTGAACCAGAAACAGCGGCAGAAGCGCCTGACCTGGGCTACAGAGAAGCAGCACTGGACTGTTGTTCAGTGGTCCAAAGTACTTTTTTCGGATGAAAGCAAATTTTGCATGTCATTCGGAAATCAAGGTGCCAGAGTCTGGAGGAAGACTGGGGAGAAGGAAATGCCAAAATGCCTGAAGTCCAGTGTCAAGTACCCACAGTCAGTGATGGTCTGGGGTGCCATGTCAGCTGCTGGTGTTGGTCCACTGTGTTTTATCAAGGGCAGGGTCAATGCAGCTAGCTATCAGGAGATTTTGGAGCACTTCATGCTTCCATCTGATTTCATTTTTCAGCACGACCTGGCACCTGCTCACAGTGCCAAAACCACTGGTAAATGGTTTACTGACCATGGTATTACTGTGCTCAATTGGCCTGCCAACTCTCCTGACCTGAACCCCATAGAGAATCTGTGGGATATTGTGAAGAGAAAGTTGAGAGACGCAAGACCCAACACTCTGGATGAGCTTGAGGCCGCTATCGAAGCATCCTGGGCCTCCATAACACCTCAGCAGTGCCACAGGCTGATTGCCTCCATGCCACGCCGCATTGAAGCAGTCATTTCTGCAAAAGGATTCCCGACCAAGTATTGAGTGCATAACTGAACATAATTATTTGAAGGTTGACTTTTTTGTATTAAAAACACTTCTTTTATTGGTCGGATGAAATATGCTAATTTTTTTAGATAGGAATTTTGGGTTTTCATGAGCTGTATGCCAAAATCATCAGTATTAAAACAATAAAAGACCTGAAATATTTCAGTTGGTGTGCAATGAATCTAAAATATATGAAAGTTTAATTTTTATCATTACATTATGGAAAATAACTTTATCACAATATGCTAATGTTTTGAGAAGGACCTGTATTACATTGACACTTTAATTTTCATGACTTTAGAAACCAATACCATCATGCATACGTTGATTTTATAGTTCCCAGAAATTTAAAATACTTTGTACTTTTAATTTAAATGTTCTTGTAGTCTAAATTAAATTGTAAGGAGTAAAAACTATATATTTTTTTCCCATCAGTTTCACCCATATTTGTGAAAAGCACCATACACTTCTGTAGATCTACATGTTCAACACTGGGGAACACAACAACACAAAGGTGTTCATCTATATTACACGGAAACGATCTGAAGAGAAAACGCAAAAGTGGCGTTATGGGGGGGAAATCTGCGTGCATATGGTGACGCAAAAGTGTGTGAAATTTCGATGTAGTATGCACTCCAGGCGGCTAGGTGGCAATGTGAAGCACTGCCACACAACAACACCAAGTCCGCGCGCCTGCGTACAACCTTCCTTCTACTTCTCTCCCTAGTAGCGCGAAATCAAAACATGGCGAAGCGAACAGCAAAAAGACTCTTGTACGTTTATCAGAGCTGCTAGGGTAACTAGAAGGTCCGACGTATGGAAATAATCCGACATGTTGGTTGTTATTTTCCTGTACTGGCGCATGCCTGTGACGTACACGCGTACGCGATGAGAGCCACCGTGAGCAGATTTGCGTTTTTACCCTTTAGACGGGAACGCGACGGTGGAGCATTTTTAAGATTTCCACTCTGGAGGGTGGTTTCACTTTTTTGCGTTTTTAAGCCCTAAAAACGCCATCTCCGTGTAAACGAAAGGCACATCTGATAAAACATTTGTACGTTTTCACCCGCGAGCGTTCTGGTGTAAACAGGGCCTAAGTTTACAGAATTGTTTAGTATCACAGTATTTCATCCTATTCTTTTTTTTTTTTTTACTTACAAGCAGGCATATCCAGAGAAAAAAACCCCAAATATAATCTGAGCTCTGAAACAGAAGTGTACGTTTTATAGATACAGTGGGATTGTATCGAGCTGCTGTGGTCTATAAATGTAAAGCAATGTGCTCTATGAAGGGAGGTTATGTCTTCAGTTTTGGCAATGCAATAGATCTCATATATTTAGTTTGAGTCTCTACAAACAGCAGTGATGACGTACGGCCAGGTCAGAGCTCAGCTGAGAGTGTGGCTGTTTAAAACCAGTAAAAATAACGTCTGCTAATTAACAACAGCTGCACTAAACAAATGTCTGATCTAGATAACTGAAGATAAACAGCTGGAATCACTGTGACTAATTAGTGAGTTTATTCTTCGGATACATGAATAAATATACTAAGGCTATTGCTCATATTTTGGGTTAGTGATTTGAACAAACCACTAACTTTAATCCAATTCAGTGTGTAAATTGTCCTGTACTGTTTGTGCTACAGACATGAATGTTTGTTCACATCATAAGTGTCATTGAGCTGAAGTGTGTGCTGATGGACCTGAGACAGAATATCAGAGAGATTTGGGGATGAGCTCCTTTGACTCGGACCAATAAACAACTGACAACACACTACAAACTAGTGCACCGGAAAACAGGGTGACCACCATCAAACAAACCAAATGTGGGATGATTATAAGTTTGTGTGGGACAATGTGGGACATGTTACTAACACTAAAACATAACCTGAAACTGTTATATAATGTTCATCTAACGTGATAAAAAAAATTGTATTCTTTCAACTGATAAAAATTCTTTGTTCTTTAGTCCCTTCCAGAAAACACCATTACATCACAATGTAACATAACATGTCTTTATTTTATTTATTAACATATAATCAACATCAATGAGCCCAAAGGCAGCAGGCATCATGCAGATCACTATTTTTGAAACATTGCTGACCAAGTCCACCTAAAATCCAACAAAATATATAATGAACAAATAAGATATAAAACAACATGAATTTAGATCATTGACAGTAATATATTAAACCAAAAACTTTCATAGAAAGGATGTGAATTAAAACAACCACAGCAGGCAACAAGTTGATCAATTCTGTTAAATTTTCATTTTAATTTACCAAATTATCCATTTGTTTTCTGACAACACATGGAACGAATCAGAGCTCCACATTTTGTTTGACAGCCGTCACAACCAACTAGTCACCGTGTTTACTCCCTTCTTTTCAACCATTGGATAGGATTTTAAAAACGGCTGTTGTATTTGTACTTCTGACGAAGCGCTGTTAAATACAGGTGAAAAACTACGCCGCAAAAATAATAAATAAAATGCTTTCCTAAAAAGGCAAAAGAACGCATGCACGTTTTCTTAATATGATAATTAAAAACCAACAGACTGATGAAAATGCGGGACATTTTCTCAATATGCAACGTGCGGGACAAGGGGTTAAAATGCTGTGCGGTACAACGCAAAGCGGGATGGGTGCTCACTCCGTCACATTTTCCTTTACGCCTGTGGTCACGCATCAATACCCTCATCCAAATACTTTATAGTCTTGACCTCTGCCTTCTGTGTGTGTTCTTCAGGACAATGGTTTATTGGAGATTTGTTTTATTGATTTGCCAAGAATAATTATGCTCAAGACAAACAGCAAAACATATATGGCTAGATTTGTTGTAACATAAGCCATCATTCTGTTGGTTTTCTATTTCAGACTGAACGTTCATATGAAATGTGTACTAAAACTGCCACTGATTATATATTTTGACTTTGAATTGAGTTACAGACATTGTATCCTTACTCTCTTAGAAGAAAAGGTTCTATATAGAGCTAAAGGCTTCGGTCAGGAGCTTCATATAACCTTTAGGGGGTTTCCATCATGACAGACAGGACCGAGCAGGTAACATTTAATATAAAACAAAGTCTCAACTTTCAAATTTGGTCAGTCAAAGAAAATTAAACCATAAATAGGCCTACTGCTTGTGACCTGATGATCTCTTCCTTAGTTAATGTATAGCATAGCATGTATAGCAATAAACATGAATGAACATCAGAAAGACTGTTGTTTTAACCGCGGAAAGACGTCAGTACTCACTGTTTTTCACGTTCAAATCCACCGACATTAATTTTCTAACTCTCCTGACTACTTTGTCGGACAAAAATGGCGGATTAGGATTGGTCAGATCGCCTGAAATCAAATTGAATTGAGAGCTTGCAAATCAAAATCGAATCGAATTGAGAGCTTGTGAATCAAAATCTTTCACAGTGTCTGGTTTGTGTTCCTTGGGTTTTCACTAGAGGTTTCTTTCCCTGATCGTCACCCTTATCATGAACTGCATTTCCCATAACCCTTTGCCTGAACTCATCACTGATCATTGCACACAGCTGTTCCCACTCACATTGTTTGCACCTGTCTATTTATACCCTGTCTGTTTCTGTGTTAGTTGTCGAGTCCTTGCTTAATGTCTGTTTGCACTTCTGAGTTTCTTGTCTGGTTTGTTTCTTGTTTTGGACTGCTTTATATGATTTTGAACCTTTGCCTGGCTGACTACGGATTTGGATTACCCCAATAAACTACTGCACTTGGACCTAACCTTTTGTGTGTGTGTCGTGACAGAAGGACTCGACCATGAATGGATCCAGCAGCATGGGGCCCAAATCTTTATTTTATTATTTTGCCATGGTGGCCCAGAGGACTGAGGAGGATCCACCGCTGGTTCTGTCCAGCCCAGAGCCCTCACCGCTGGCGCCGTCCAGCCCAGAGCCCTCACCGCTGGCGCTGTCATTTTATGTAGTGGTGGTCCTGCGTGCCTGGGGGGCACACACCTCAAGGGTGGCTGTTCCTGTGTTTGAGCCGGCGTCTGTTCCTGAGCCGGTGTCTGTTCCTGAGCCTGAGCCGGTGTCTGTTCCTGAGCCTGAGCCGGTGTCTGTTCCTGAGCCTGAGCCGGTGTCTGTTCCTGAGCCTGAGCCGGTGTCTGTTCCTGAGCCTGAGCCGGTGTCTGTTCCTGAGCCTGAGCCGGTGTCTGTTCCTGAGCCTGAGCCGGTGTCTGTTCCTGAGCCTGAGCCGGTGTCTGTTCCTGAGCCTGAGCCGGTGTCTGTTCCTGAGCCGGTGTCTGTTCCTGAGCCGGTGTCTGTTCCTGAGCCGGTGTCTGTTCCTGAGCCGGTGTCTGTTCCTGAGCCTGAGCCGGTGTCTGTTCCTGAGCCTGAGCCGGTGTCTGTTCCTGAGCCTGAGCCGGTGTCTGTTCCTGAGCCTGAGCCGGTGTCTGTTCCTGAGCCTGAGCCGGTGTCTGTTCCTGAGCCTGAGCCGGTGTCTGTTCCTGAGCCTGAGCCTGAGCCGGTGTCTGTTCCTAAGCCTGAGCCGGTGTCTGTTCCTGTGCCGGTTCCTGATCCAGGGTTTGTTCCTGTTCCACCGCCCTGGCCGCCCGAGGGACCTTCACCGCCCTGGCCGCCCGAGGGACCTTCACCGCCCTGGCCGCCCGAGGGACCTTCACCGTGGGGGGGATGTTTAGCTCTTTGTCCCCCCCTATAGGTGTCCGAATACCCCCTATTCCGGGGGAAGTGAAGAGGGAATTGCGGGAACTAGGGTAATCGCAAAAGGCCCGAATACCCATGAAATAACAGGCATCTGTCATCGCAATTCACCCTACGATCCCTCCGAGTCATTATGCGTCCAATGGCAGCTTATTTGTATGAGCGTTTGTCCACGAATCTCCTATATGTACTTCCTCTGGTTCTCATAGTCAAGCTGAACAAAATTTATATCTCTTATTTTTTGGCACTAGTCCCTCACTTGTGAAGGCCTCCTTCCCTTTACCTCTGTACTGATAAAAAGTTGTCGGGATAATTCCGATTCACGTGGCTACGCGGAAGCGATAAAAAATTCTCAGAGCCACCAGGCACTGTTTAATGCAAATGAGGGGCCAGATCGCATTAAAGAAATTTATATCTCTTATTTTTTGGCACTAGTCTCTCCCTTGTGAAGGCCTCCTTCCCTTTACCTCTGTACTGATAAAACGTTGTCGGGATAATTCCGATTCACGTGGCTACGCGGAAGCGATAAAAAATTCTTAGAGCCACCAGGCACTGTTTAATGCAAATGAGCGGCCAGATCGCATTAAAGAATATTCTGTTAGAACGGTGTCGTGTTAGCGGCCCCTAAGTTAATAACTAATGATCGTTGCGACGGAAGAGAATCAATCAAAACTAACTTTAGCTGGACAATAACTTTATTCTAGAGCTGCTGTAAAGCCAAAACAATCTCTGTTACTTTAATTTCCTATCACTGTAAAGCTGCTTTGAAACAGTCCATATTGTTAAAAGCGCTATATAAATGAAGGTGACTTGACTTGACTTGGCTTGACCATTAATAAAATTATTCTGCCAATTTGAGCTTTTTGATAAGCATACTTTTTCAAACTCCTCCTAGACCATTTGTCCAATTAACACCAAATTTGGGATGTACTGTATCACCTAGAGACCCCGAAAACAAAAAGTTGTCAAAATAATTTGGATTCATCAAATGGTTAAGAAGATATGGTATAAGATAATGGCTACAAAATGAACAGGCTTATATCTTCTAAGCAGTTTGACTAATTAAAATTATTTTGAAAACTATTTGTCGTAAGTGTCTATAGATGATACTTGCAAAATTTAGTGTAAATCAGTCAAGTGGTTTAGGAGCAGTTAGAAAAATAATTTGTTTTGCCAACTCAAGATGGCCGACGGACTATGACATGTTGTAATAAATGTTGTGCACTAGAGGGAACCACAGGATAAGACATCTATTCTTTTTCCATCAGTTTAAATGTATGAATCCAAATCTCACAGAACTTCATAAACATGGAAAACAAGACATTCTGAGTAAATATGCAGTTTCATGAACTTCTAATGCTCGGGGCGCTAACAGCAATTCTTTAAATATTAGCCATTTATATCAATGGGATTCCGATATGAAGGAAGAACATTTTAGCTGAAACTCCTTCTCTCTGTTCATTTCTATGACGAGTCACACAGGTACTGGATACTCTGACCCGAACCAGTGTAAAAAAATCCCAATATAAACACTTATTAGAGCTGTACCGTAGTGATTCATGATGTATACGCTTATCATATACATTTTGTTTAAAGGAGTGGTAAAATGGCATTTTCACAAGATGTAAAATAAATCTCTGATGTCCCCAGAGTGTGTGTGTGAAGTTTTAGCACAAAATACCCCACAGATATTTTTATATAGCATGTTAAAGTTGTCACATTTTGAGGGTTTGCAAAAACGCACCGTTTTGTGCCTGGCCCTTTAAATGGAAATGAGCTGCTGCAGAGGGTGGGGTTTCAAGAGCTCTTGTGTGTAGCAGCTGCGATTACCTGACGCAGACACACTAAAATGACTGAAACTGTTCTGCCTTTAATGTTAAAACGGAGTCAGACAAAGATGGAGAGACTCAAGAAGAAGTGACGTAGAATGCAACAGGACGTCTCTGAATGCTTAGTTGATGAATTTATGTTGCTGATGTGGAGTTAACTATCTTCAATTAGGATATTCTGTCATGTTAATCTATAAATCGCTCGTATAGGAACTGTTGTGAGATGCACACAGTGACTTTTTATTGCATGTGAAAAGAAGGATGCTAAAGTTTGAGCTGACTCACAAATACACTCTTTTACAACAACTTTTCCTCTTCTCAACATGGACTGCGTGTCCCGGGGGCGGAGTTTATGTACATTTTAGGGTTGCTGATGTCACTAAACCCGGGAGGAATGTCGTGTAGTCCCTACCAGCCGTTTTTTGTAGTCCTTTTCTTTAAAAGCAAATATCTCCCTTTGCTTTGAACTTTGAGCGTTGTAACTTTGCAGATGTTGTTTATGCTCAAACAGCAACATTTCACACTAGTTAGAAAAGTGAAATCATACTTTACCACCCCTTTAATAAAGCCCAATATAACCAGCTTGCAAAAAAAAAAAACTGTGTAATGCTTATAGATCATTTAATGTTAAAATAACTTTTATTGTCAAGTCACCTTTAAGCGCTTTAAGTTACCATATAGTGCTTTTTACAATACAGATCGTTTCAAAACAGCTTTACAGTGATAACAGGAAAATAATGCAACAAAGATTGTTTCGGCTGTACAGCAGATCTAGAAGAAAATAGTGTCATAGTCTAGCTTAAGTATTGTCAGGATTCATTTTTGTTTTTGTTCCTACTTTCCCTGTGTTAAGTTCATGTTTACTTGGTTGTTGTATCTGAGGATGCCCTTGTTTGTTGACATAGTTTCTGATTAGTTCATTGATTAGTTTCACCTGTGTCTAGTTTAGTTCCTCATTTTGTATTTATACACCGTTTAGTTCAGTACTTTGGTGTTGCCTATTGAATGGTTGGTGTGTAGTGCTCCTGTGCTTTTTCCTAAGCCTTCCTTTGCCAAATTTTTTTTTATTATGTTGAGTAAAAGGACTACTGCATTTTTATCCAAGCATCATGATTTCCTCTCTTCTGTTATTGATCCGTGACATTTATATACCCTAATAATATTGAAAATATATGTCAAGTAAACAGACATCATTAATTATATTGCTGTCAATTTAAAATGAAGACCATTGTATTTGTTATATCCATCAATCCATTCATCTATTCGACAAACTGATCTGGAGTCCATCCCAACATCTCGGGCCACAGACAGAAATACATTAACTCTTGTGTGCTGTTCGTTTGCGGTTTAAACTGGATGTTTGGAGTCTCCAGAGACAAAATATTTGTTTTTTTTTTTTTTAACAAATGTAAGAGTCTTTAGAGTTTATCATTTATTTCAAACATCTTTTTTTCATATAATTCTACACATTTAAAGTGTGCCACTTCATTTCTGTCTATGTCTGTTTCATTTTGTAGGATGAATTTTGTCAATTTTCAAAATGGACAAAATTAATTTGATTCTAATCATAATGTAACACTATTGAAAAAATGGGTTAGTTTGTTAAACTTCAAAAAGTCACTGTTATTGTTATAATTGAGAATCCAACTGGAAAAACTTGTGAAAAGATGTCTTTCAGTTAGTCAAATAGTGGATATCTGCAGCCATCTACTCGTTAATGTGATAATTTTTTACTTTTAAAACTGCATTTTCTAAAAGATGGGCATAAAGCTACATATTTTTTCATCAACCAACTTTAACAGCCATCTTTAACAACAAATCTTTTCTTCTGTATTGTGATGTACATCTGAGTGTAACATTATTGAAAAAGAATAAATGTAGACTTGGTTCTATCAGGTTTTGATTGGTTGAGACGTGGGTGTGGCAAATGAGCGGAGTTTAAGAGCATTGAATGATGGGAGAATCCTGCATACGTCACCAGAGAGTCTGATGTTTCATCGGAAGATTCAGTTATAATACAGTAGCAGTACTTGGAATGCTTTTTTATTGCCTTATTTACCTATCTATTATTTTAGTAATAATTAGCATAAATTAGTACCATAAAAGCTTAAATGCTCAAAGTTCATCCTGTGAAAACCGGTTTAAAAATGGACATTGCTTTTCCATGGACAAAAATCTACTGAGTGTCTTCTTTAAAAAGAGACCAACCGTAGGTCTGTATTCCAAAGTATTTAAGTTCAGATCTATCATCTATGATCCTTAAACAGAAGGACTGTTTAATAATCAGCCAATGTCTATAGCCCTGGTACTTGGGACCTGAGGTGGGAATATATTGAAAATTAAATTAAAAAGTACATGTTTTTTGTGAAGTTTTCAAGCTCAAATCTGTCAGTCTTAACTGATCAGGTTGCATTTAATAGTGGATGTAGGACCATGAGGCTCAGGCACAATTTTTTTTTCTTAATTGTTATTATTATTTATTTTACGATACGCAATAAAAATGATTCGTTTTCAGCATTGCAGCTAACAGGTAGCAGGTTGAACAGAAGCCTCATTGAAAGCGAGTAATTGACAAATGCCAAACAAACACTCATAATATTTGTTCCTAAGCTTCCGTGTTTATGGCTCTTTTTTTTTTACAAAGAATTAATGACAAAAAGCCCTCGAGTTACAGATAATTAGCGTGAACAGAATATGGAGCAGTTAGCAGGCAGTGGTGCAGCGCTGTCAGTGTTATGAGGTGAGTGACAGAAAACAGCATGCAGCGCTCAGGGGTCACACTGTTACAAACACATATCATGACCAACCCTCACACTTATTGTGTCGTCATGGGACAGTCTGTCCTCTGGAAATATTAACACATGATCCCAAACTGCACACAAACATACATTAAAAGCAGTTGCAAGGGCATGACATGAATGTTATAGCTGTTATAGCACACTGTTTTGGTAAAATAAGCTAAAATGCATGTAGGAAAATATTGCTCATTCTTAATTTAGTCATTATTGATGTTAAATTAAAGTTGTAGGCTTTCTGTGTGACACATATGACACATGAATGGACCTCAGAGTCTCTAAATTACCCTCAGTTTCTTTACTGCTTTACTGTAATAGTTGGCCAGTGTAGATGCAAACCATTCTTAGGGCAGATCATATTATTGATATTACAGGGTGCTCACTATTATTATAACATACGAGTAATTTTCATTTTAGCTCATTTTATTCTTTACTGAAAAGGAACATTCTTATTTGAAAAACAAAAGTCCTTCCTATAATTTACATCGATAATTATGGCTACCTTCTTGATGAACTGATTATTAGAGAAGTTCAGATGATCTATGATAATGTAGGTGTTGTATGTGACTGCCATGTTGTTGCTACGAAGTTGCTAAGGTGTGTTTTGGATATTGATATTTAATAAATATCGGTTCAAGGAACGAAAACAAAAACTGGAAACAAAATCTAGTTTAATCTTTCTGAACAGAAACGCTTGTTTGAAATTACGATTAACTTGTTAATAATGTTATATTTTAATTTGGCAGTCAACCAATCATGAATTCAAATAGTAGAGCCTATGCAAATATGAGGTTGATGCATCCAACATCTCTCAGCTGTCGGATCATCATAGATTAGTTGTTAGTATTAGCTTTTGGATCTCTGGAGTTTTTCTGAGGATATGTCACCAACCGTTTAAGTATTATGAAAATGAATGGCAGATATGAAAAATTAAAAATGGTAACACTTTATTTCGATGTTCCCCAACAGACATTCTACTGACTATGAGTAACTTGGCAACTACAAGTCAACTTATTCTCCTAACCTGAACCCTAACCCTAACCTAACAGTCTACTACAGTCTACTACAGCCTACTAATACTCTAATGACAGTTAGTTGACATGTAGTTGCAAAGTTACTTATAGTTAGTAGAACGTCTAAAGTGGACTCGAAATAAAGTGTAACCTTAAAACTTTTTACCATATCCTCAAAAATACTGAAGACTGTGGAATATGGACCTCGTTTAAGATTTATTTGTGTTTTTAGGGTCTTCTTCCACAAATTGATAGTGTTCTCTATCATGTTTTGGATGCAGCGTGTTTAAAACCTCTAGAGTGTGCCAAAATGCAGTAAACAAAGAGGTATACAATGCAAATTAGTTATGCATCTTTATCTATACAGAGTTGGAGTTAGAACTAGAGCTTAGATTCTCTACCCGCGGGCCGGGCCGGGCCGATATTTCCCGCCACTATGCTCGGGTCGGGTCGGGTCGGGCCCTTGATCAAGCACGTCAAGTGTCAATGGACTCCTCCACTCGCACGCACGCACACTGTATTGTGTAGCTTAAGTGCAACATGGAGCTTGAAGAAGTAAAGAAAAAAAAGAAAACAGGAGAATTAACTTTGAGCAAGTATGAAGGAAAGTCGGAGGTATGGAAATATTTTAAATTAGTCGTGGGCAGTGACAACATATGTGTTGGCTTTGTTGAGTGCAAGTGCGGCGCGCTGCTCGCCTATGACAGCAAAAAAACGGGGACTTCGACGATGAGCAGACACATGAAGCAGGCTTGCCATGACAGAAAGGATGATAGTCAGCCTTCAATGTCCTCTTTTGTTACTTCTCCAAGCATACCGCTGAGGGCGAGGTTTTCTTTCTTTTTCTTTTTTTTACGTTTCTTCATTCGGATCCATTTGCGATCCATTCGATTCTGAATAAATAAACAACGCAGTTTACATGCTTCGTCCTTGTTACATTATTCATAAAGATAATAATTAATAAATGCACGCAATAAAGGCAACATGCCTTTCAACTTAAGTGTGCAAAATTCAGAATTAAATGAATGTGTAGCAATTTGTACAAATAGAGAGTCTGTGTAGGCCTATAGTACGTGTTGTAGCCTTTAAATAAGCGCATTTAGTTGCATATTAAAACATTATAATGTTATTTTTTTCCATCTATGTTGATAATGAAAGTGAACAGAGTAGATAGGAGGATGCGCAATATCGGGAGACATGGAGTGGTTCAGGCATGATTTTGACCACTTAATTATTTTTTATTTTGTAGAAAGCCTTTCTTTAAAGTGAATTTCGTTTTGTATAAATTGTATCTTAATTTTAATACATTTTTCATAAACCAATTGCCTGTATTTAATAAGAAGCAAATATAGCAGACAATATAGGCTAATAATGACATGAAGGCGCCGGCGAGCCGCGGTCACCATAGCCTGTGAACTGGAGGCAAGAGCCATCTAATCATAAATTAAATAAATTCTCGGAACGCTGGTCACCGAATTTACAAATGCACATCTTGCTTGTTGCACGCGTTGCACACATATGTCGAAATAACATTATTAATTAATCTTTAAGAATAGGCCTATTTGATTGAATGCTGAATGTTGTGCTTGTTCAATTTAATAAAATTAAAACTTTCATTGTGATAATTAAAATAATTGAATATTAAATATTAAGTAGCCAATTTTTGTACATTTCTTAATAGTAAATATAATATATATACTGTAAAATTGCGCAGCTTCCCCCTGTCAATGGTCTAGCACCCATTCAGCACCTGCGTTAAAAAAAACGATCTGGCGTCGCCCCTGGTTATAACGGCCCACGTATTAAAAATGGTCGGGTTTAAATCGGGCTCGGGCTCATAATTACAGTTAATGTGTCGGGCCGGGCTCGGACACAACATGCACGGGCTCGGGTCGGGTCGGGCTTGATTTTTTGGGCCCGATCTAAGCTCTAGTTAGAACTAGTACAGCATGTGTGTGTTCACTGTGGTATTTTACCACATTACAGCGGTGTGGGTCTCAGCCCTTCCCATTGAATATTCAGAGGCATTAAAGCCAGCCTGACCACAGTGAGCGATCCGATCTGGACCGACATGACTGAGGTTGACCAGGCCATCGTCCCACCAGAGCTCATCCAATAAACCTGCAGGAACATCAGTAGCATGATCGTACGGGCAAATGCACTACTTGAGTACAGATTTCACATACATTTTTACACAGTTATGCACTATACTGTATGTACAATGACAAAACATGCTATGTGAGAGATATATATATATAATAAATATATATAATACATTTATAGTAAATCCCGACAGTAGGTTTTTAACGCCAAAAGAGGGATTGCGCTGAAGCAAGCTGTTAGTAAATCTGGTCCCATATCTCTTCTAAGTATGGTGTATTCTTGAATCAATATCTTTGGACCAAGCCAGGATCCTCCAAAGCACCAGACTGCATGGCCAAGACTGTCGATGGAAGATGAACACAACACAAACTGACCACAATGCGCAAATACGGTTTGAACATTGGTTGTTGGTCGTAGAGCGAGACACCGCTTCACTGCTGCTCGCCCTGCGATCGACTGCTTTTGTCAGCCTCGTTACCCGCTGTGAGTTTGTTTGTTTGCGTTTGTTTGTTTGCGCAAATACGGTTTGAACATTGGTTGTTGGTCGTAGAGCGAGACACCGCTTCACTGCTGCTCGCCCTGCGATCGACTGCTTTTGTCAGCCTCGTTGCCTGCTGTGAGTTTGTTTGTTTTCCCGTCTATCCTGCGTCTATATTACACCCATACCACTAAAAAGACGGTTATACCCAAGACTTGAGTCATAAATTAGTATAAATATTAATATCATCACTGGTTGCATCATTGCTAACTTACTGTCCATCTGTTAAAATGGCGAATATATCAGGTGTATGTTATCAACCTTTTGGTGCAGATGAGAACAAATCTGAATTGCTTGCGGTGCAGTCTGAATTAGAAGCTGTAGAAAAGCAGATCCTTGACCTTCTAGAGAGACAAGCTGAGCTGAGAGACCGGCGTTTAGCTCTTGAAACATCACGCGCTGATGCACACGGATCAGTGATTAACGTTAGTAACCCGCTGACGCTGACCTCGTCTACTCCGTGCGTTTCTCAGCATTGGTCCCGAGCGTCCAGGTCACGATCAGCCATGATTTCATTCACTCCGGCTCCAACACACCACCACGAAGCCTGGGTGGTTCCGCGGAAGCCGCGAGCCAGGACAAGAATCTTTTCGCCCCTCCCGGTTTTCGAGATCTCCACTCAGAACCGCTTCTCCCCTCTTCGCGAAACGGAACGCGATGCTGTGATCATCGGCGATTCCACCGTCCGACACGTCCATGCTACGTTAGGTAAAAGTAAGGTGCACAGTCACTGCTTTCCTGGTGCTCGTGTTCTCGATATCACTGCGCGGGTAACTGAGATCTTGAACGGTGACGAGCGCGTCGGAGCTGTTGTGCTGCATGCGGGAGCTAACGACACTAGGCTGCGACAGACGGAGGTTCTGAAGAAAGACTTCAGGAGCCTTATCGATACGGTACGCAGCACATCGCCTGAAACATCGATTATTGTGTCTGGACCGCTTCCTACGTACCGACGAGGGCATGAAAAGTTCAGTAGATTATTCGCTCTAAATGAATGGTTATTGTCATGGTGCAATGAGCAGAAATTGATTTTTGTAAATAATTGGAATCTGTTTTGGGAGCGACCAAGGCTCTTCCGCGCTGATGGCTTACACCCAAGTAGAATCGGGGCAGATCTTCTGTCGGATAACATCTCCAAGATGTTAAATACCATTTGACTAGTAACCAAAAATCCAAATCACAGTCTCTACTGCACCAATTTAATTGATATTAATACTAGTGTAGAACATTGCATAGAAACTGTGTCTATTCCTCGTTTACTAAGATCAAATAATAAATCTACTGCAGGATCTAGAAAAAATCTAATTGTTATTAAAACAAAAAATCTCGCTATTAGTGAACAAAAACAATTTCTAAAGCTAGGTCTTCTAAACATTAGATCGCTCACACCTAAGGCGGTTATTGTAAATGAAATGGTCACAGATAATAATTTCGATGTTCTGTGCCTTACTGAAACCTGGCTTAAACCAAATGATTATTTCGGTCTAAATGAGTCTACTCCGCCAGGATACTGTTATAAGCATGAGCCCCGTCTGATCGGTCGTGGCGGCGGTGTTGCAACAATCTACAGAGATATCCTGAATGTTACTAAGAAAACTCGTCATAGGTTTAATTAGTTTGAAGTACTTGTGCTAAATGTTACGCTCTTAGATGTAAGAAAAAAATCCCTATTATCTCTAGCATTGGCTACCGTATATAGACCTCCAGGGCCTTACGCCAATTTCCTAAAAGAGTTTGCTGACTTTCTATCAGATCTTTTGGTCAACGTCGATAAAGCATTAATTGTTGGAGATTTTAACATACACGTAGATAATTTAAATGATGCGTTAGGGGCTGCGTTTACAGATTTATTAAACTCCTTCGGGGTCAAGCAAAACGTCACCGGACCAACTCATCGTCTTAATCATACACTCGATTTAATTATATCATATGGAACCAATCCAACCGATATAGATATTGTTCCACAAAGTGATGATGTCACTGACCACTACTTGGTAACTTGCATATTACGTACTGCTGTAATATGTCATGCTGCGCCACGTTATCGACCAGGTAGAACAATTCGTCCATCCACCATAGATCATTTCTCAAATAGCTTATCTGATCTGTCTCAGCTGCTGTCTGAACCCAAACAAACAGATGAATTAGACGAACTAACTAGCACTATGAGCACCATTCTCTCTAGAACATTGGATATTGTTGCACCCATTAGATTAAAAAAGGTCAGAGAAAAAAGTATAGCACCATGGTACAATAATACTACGTATGTTTTAAAGAGAGAAATCCGTAATTTAGAGCGTAAATGGAAAAAAAACTAATTTAGAGGTCTTTAGAATCGCGTGGAAAGACAGTATGTCACTTTATAAAAAGGCACTTAAAACGGCCAGGGCTGAGCACCTCAGCAAATTAATAGAAAACAACCGAAATAATCCAAGGTTTTTATTTAATACCGTGGCTAGACTAACAAATAAACAGACGTCGTCTGAACAAAATACCTCGTTACAGTTTAGTAGTAATGATTTCATGAACTTCTTCACCGAGAAAATTGAAAGCATCAGAATCAAAATCGTAAACGTTCGATCTTTGCTCGAGCCTTATAATTCGGCCGCAATTATCACCCCGCAAGAACAATTACAATGCTTTACAACCATAGAACAAAAAGAGTTAAATAAACTTATCACTTCATCTAAAACAACAACATGTTTATTAGATCCTATACCAACTGAACTACTGAAAGAAGTGTTACCTGTAGTGGAAGAGCCTCTTCTCAATATTATTAACTCATCTTTATCTTTAGGTCATGTTCCAAGAACGTTCAAGCTGGCAGTTATAAAACCTCTTATTAAGAAACCACAATTAGATCCAAATAACCTAGCAAATTACAGACCCATTTCGAATCTTCCATTTATGTCAAAAATATTAGAAAAAGTTGTGTCCGCTCAACTCGGCTCTTTCTTGCAAGAAAACGACATCTATGAAAAGTTTCAGTCTGGATTCAGGCCACATCATAGCACTGAAACTGCGCTTGTTAGAATCACAAATGATTTACTTTTAGCTTCGGACCAAGGCTGTATCTCAGTACTAGTTTTACTAGATCTTAGTGCTGCGTTCGATACTATAGATCACACAATACTCTTAGATCGACTACAAAATTACACTGGTGTTCAAGGACAAGCATTAAGCTGGTTCAGGTCATACTTATCTGACCGCTACCATTTCGTCTACTTAAATGGAGAAAAATCGATTATAACTTCGGCAAACTATGGAGTGCCGCAGGGATCTGTGTTAGGCCCTTTATTATTCTCAATATATATGCTGCCACTTGGTAATATTCTAAGGAAACATGGAATTAGTTTCCATTGTTATGCTGATGACACTCAAATATATATTTCCTCACGGCCAGATGAATACGCTAAATTATCCAAATTGACAGATTGTGTTAAAGATATAAAAGATTGGATGACGCATAATTTTCTTTTATTAAATCCAGACAAGACAGAGGTAATACTTATCGGTTCTAAAAACCATCCACAAAACCTTTCACAGCACGACTTTAACACAGTAGGATGCCCTTTTACTCTATCCGCTACAGTAAAAGACCTGGGTGTTACATTAGACTGCAACCTGTCTTTTGAAAAGCATATTTCATATGTTACAAAAACAGCCTTTTTCCACCTTAGAAACATTGCTAAGCTACGTAATATGCTATCAGTCTCTGATGCAGAAAAGTTAGTTCATGCATTCATGACCTCGAGACTAGATTACTGTAATGCTTTATTAGCTGGTTGTCCTGCATCTTCAATAAACAAGCTACAGTTAGTCCAAAATGCAGCCGCTAGAGTTCTTACTAGATCAAGAAAATATGATCATATAACACCGATTTTATCATCACTTCATTGGTTACCTATAAAGTTCCGTATTAATTACAAGGTATTGCTTTTGACCTATAAAGCTCTAAATGGTTTAGCTCCAGTCTATTTAACGGATCTTCTATCGCCTTACAATCCATCGCGCTCTTTAAGATCACTAGATTCGAGGTTTCTGGTCATTCCTAGGATATCCAGATCCACCAAAGGAGGCAGAGCATTTTCACATTTAGCTCCGAAGCTCTGGAATAGCCTTCCTGATATTGTTCGTTGCTCAGACTCGCTCTCCCAGTTTAAAACTAGACTGAAGACGCATCTATTTAGCCAGGCATTCATATAAATTTTTTATCTTACAGTTACTGTAAATTCGGCCTCTAGTTCATAAACGCCAGAGGAGAACTGGCCCCCGACTGAGCCTGGGTTCTCCCAAGGTTTTTTTTCTCCATTGGGTCATCTGATGGGGTGTTAGGACACCATTAGGTCACTGGATGGAGTTTTTCGGTTCCTTGCCACTGTTGCCTTAGGCTTGCTCAGTTGGGGATATTCAAATTAATTAACCAATCATACCATTGATCAGCTCTACCAAACTTGGATGTCTTTTTTCCAGTAATAAACAAACATTAAGTTGTTTTGATTGATACTGTGAAGCAGCTTTGATACAATCTGTATTGTGAAAAGCGCTATATAAATATATTTGACTTGACTTGACTTGACCACTAGCGCCCCTGTTTCCAGGAGAATTCACTGATTTGGTCAAAATTCTGCCTTGTTTCTTGAAGAAAGTATAAGGCCTGGTTCATGAGTTTGTGTCCTACTCTAACAAAATCTCATTTGTTGAGAGGAATGTTGCTGCAGGACCAAAACAGAGGTTGACCCAAGAGAATGATGCAGGTCAACAACCAGGAAGTCATTGTCATTTTTGGTTTGTTGTCAAACATTTTTAATTTCCATGAAAATTAGACTCATTATAGAATGCACCATATTCATATCGGTGCTATTTGCTTGGCACTCTTGAACAAAAATATGTTTTCAAGGGACGTTACCATTTTGATTGTGATTTAAGTAAATCTGTCACATCCAGCTGAGGTCATAGGGCATGTTCTCTTACGCTCAAAAAAAATTGTTAGATAATGAAACCTTTTAGTTTTTATTTTGTTCCAGTTCCAGTCAACAGGCCAGCCCTTTTGGTTTCGATTGTTTTTATTTTAGTTTTGAGGTTGATTTCCTTGAGGTTCACTTATTATGTTAAATGATTATTTCCATCTCTCACTCATCACTCTCAGGTTGCTCTAGTGGCAGTCAAATGCAAATATATTTACCCGTGGGATGTCACAAATCCCACTAGATTCAAATTAACCATTTTTAGAGCTTGATTACATAAATGCTGTTTTTTTCCATAACAAAGGAGGATATTTTAAGATATGAAAGTTGAAAATCCCAAAAAAAAATATTTCTCATGGTAAGACCATTTTAAACTTGGTTGAGAAAATTTTAATTAATACATCATATAGCAACAATCTCCAATGAGCGTCTGTGAGCATAACCTGCATTTCATACGGAGAATATACATCACAATTGTATTAAAATGATTTGGAAATTGTGATTAGGTTCTCATTAATAAAAATGCCACTTATTGCCATCTTTTACAGGGCATATATATTATTTTTGTGAAGAGTGTATATTTGTGTTATAGAGGCGCTTGGATGGTCTCCACAGTCCACTGAGGTAATTACACTTACTAAACAGTGTCTTTGTTGCTCTGACTTCCTTGATTGACAGGATGTGTTAATATCACTGCACTTATTTGATGCCATAAGTTCGGTGAAAGCAGAATTCGTCCAAATGGGAGGGTGTCCTGCAGAAAGCTGTTTCTGTATCTAAAGCTCTTAGGGTTTTCTGAATCAGGCCTTGTGTTTATTTTGCTGATCTGAATCTTCATCTCCAGAGCTTCGGCCCTCATGCTGTTGCCATAGGAACAAACTCATGGCCGCCCATGGACAAGTGTTTGTTTTGGCAGTGAATCAAGGGTTGGTGGAGTTGGAGAGCTGGCGTGGGATTAGGGATGTGATGTGGAATGTCTTGAGACATGGAGCCGGACAGGAAAGGTTCGTGTTCGCAGACTTCCAGGGAGCTGGGCAAGATCTCATGGGCATTCTGTCATCTTTACTGACCATAAAACATTGATCTCTTGCTGCCCGTAACTGGCACTTTCCATTACAGGCACTTTCCATCAACAGCTACAGTGTTTAAACACATTACCTGTGATTTTTTTTTTTAGATCTGCATTGAAAGAAGCATCATTTTGCCATCTGACAAGAAAAACTGGTTTCAGTTCAACTAAAACTAAACCAAATACCACACACTCATAAACCATGATGCTAGTCTTTTACTCCCTTTGGACAAACCTCTGGGAAGGTTTTTGCAGAAATTCATTTTTGTAAGTTCAACTGTTTAATCATCGGTCATTGCTTTTTGCCTGGAGTCTATGGCAGCCTGTAGAAAGGCACACTCCTAAAGGACACACTCAACTTAAACCTGAGCAAATTTGGCATCTCTATCCATCTAGCATAAGCTCAAAATTACTTTTATGTTTGTGTATATAATTTGAATTTGTTTTGTTTTTTAAATGTACAGTAATTATATGGGCATGGATTTCATTTTTATTCATTTCATATAATTTGCCATTGTCGAGTTCCCAAAATCAGAACTTACTCTGAACGTGATGAATGAAAATGTGTTTTGACGAGATTTGTGAAGGTAACATGGCGGCAGCACTGTCATAAATGACACATAAAGCACAGACGGGAATGAGATTAATTATTCAGGCTTGCTATGCTTCAGGTCTAACCCCCAACAGTCTGGCCTGACATTGGCTGGCAACACTCCTTTCCACCAGCCAAACGTGTATTCCTTAGCTTATTTATTACCTGATGATTGGCATTGGCAATTTGATATATCCTGTTTTATTTTGACATAACTGCATTTAAATTTTTACATATAATTTGTGGCCAAGACCAGTATTGAACATATTAGATATGTTCACAAGATATGAATTGTTTCCCTCTTCTCCAAAAACATATCTGTATTACATCCATTCTTTCTTCAACCTTCCTCTGCTTGGTATGTCTCAGGCTACAGGCAGGGGAAACACCATAGACGAGAGATGGCCAGTCCATCACAGGGGTCATACACACTTATTCACACCAACAGACAAGTAAGTGTCTCCAATTCACCATTGCTGCATATCTTTGGATTGTGGGAAAAACTAGAGCACCCGAAGGAAACCCACACGGTGATACCCACTGAGCCACCGTACCACCCCTGACCTGTATCAAATAAAAATATTTTAAAGGGTCTCTTTAATTCTAGACAGATGTTTGTCAAGGGTTAGGGTGAACGTCTTATTTTGGTGCATAGCTCCAGACATAGTGAAGAATGTAGCTAGCTGCAGATACGTTCACACCAATCCTTGCAGGCACCCCTCTTCCTTTTAAATCATGTATATCCTTTGAGTTGTCTCCATGGACATGGATCATTATTTCTTCTGTGGTCTCAAATGACATCCTAATGGTGTCTACCTTCATGCATATTACAATATTTGGGACCCAGCTGATGGAAAACATCCTCCTTGGTCTCTTGACATTTGTGTGCTGTTGCAGAAATGTTTCAACAGCAAGTGAAAACAGGGGCCCAGCGATCTTGCATCCCAGATGATCAACAGATGATTCCTCCTGCTGTTGACCTCTGCTTCCTGTAGAGCAACAGAACGGATATCAAAACCACACACAGGCCGCATGGCAGTTGCCTGTCTGGAAACCAACCCTTGAGGCCAAATCATATTCAGAAACTTCCTCTACTTTCAGAGGTGACACCCTGCTGAGGTGGTGTGTCCAGTAAGGGCTGGGATGAAATTATACAACAGTTGATGTGCTTACCGATCATTGAAGGAAACACAAAATAACTGAATGTGATTTTAAAGGAATGCAGAAATAGGCATGAGCATCAAAACAAGCGTGCTTGACCACTGACCCTGTGAGGAAGTAAGTGCCCAAGCAGCCCAAAAATGAGAGAATCCAGATGTGAATGGAAAATGCTTATGGAGATGTCTGGAGCTTTCTGCAATGTAGGGTGGGAGCTATACAAACAAATAAACTCTATGATCTATGATTAAGATTTGAGTCAGTCAACAAAGACTTCCCAAGGTGATATTTTACAGGGGTTAGACTAGGTCAGCTACACATTAATTCCTGATTCCCCAATGTGGTATTAAATGTGGTAAGAAACATTCACACAGTCCAAACCCATTCTACTGAGAGCTCATTAGCATCCATATGGATTTCCCTTAGGTAACCAAGAGGTGTCCTCATTTAGGACTTCTGGGGAAGCGGATCTCTTGAATATGATGGTGATGAGGGGCGCCTTTGCCACATGTGTTCTCTTAGGCTCCATAAATTAAACATGATGCCTTAATAAAACAAGCCAGGCCACATCCACTGGGTTATCTAGCCCAACTTGGGCTGTTTTTCTGAGTGGGATGCTGTATCATGTTCCTAGAGGCCCTGTTTCCTCATCTCCACCCTCATCTTTGTCTAGACCCATCCCATCCTACATTCCCATGAGACTGGCGTCCAGATGTGTTTTTCAGCATCTCATGCTTTTTCTGCTCTCCCCCTTAAGGAACCTGATTGTCTGTGGAGATTGTGTTTCTGTCTTGTCCTTTAATCCAACAAGCATGAAAGAACTGCACTACTTATATTTTTAAGGAGTGAGAAAAGAATGGTAAGGCTGGAGAAATGACAACCGTAACTACTCAGGGCTTCCTGCATGTTTGGATAACGGAGCGAGAACTTAGTTCATGGAACTGACCTCTATTTCATGCCTGAGAGGCAGGTCACCAGGGGAAGATGAGTTCCTGTGGTTCTTTAACAACATGGCAGTTGGAACGGTGTCTCATAGCTCTCCTGGGTTCATGTGGATTTGTGTGTGCTCATGGCCAAGATGAGGCCAAGTGCATGTTTTGACTCCAACAGCAGCTTTTAGCATGTTTGAAAACTGAATATCAAATGTGTTGAGAACAAACAAACAGAAAAGTTTAGTAAGAATACACTAATAAATGTTTAATATCTTAGAATAGCAAGTCATGTGAATGTGCAAGTTTTTTGATCATTAGCAAAGCTGACTGGGTGACCTTGTGTCCTAATAGAGCCTAATGGGGCTCTTGTTAGTTTCTCATTATTCTGACTTATAGAAAGCACACCATTTCATGAGACTGAGCCCATCATCTCCAGAAAGTAGCTGAGGTCTGTCATCACAGGCCCCTATAAAGCAAGGTTAACCTCACATGAGGCTGATTACCAGGGATTGCGGGATTTTACTGAGCTGTGAGTGAAAAGGAAATCAAACCCATGCAATTTCACTTCAGCTGACCCACTTCCATTTCTGATGTGGGATATTTTAAAATCTATATCTTTATGTCTGTTACAAAAAAAACTTGGACTCAGCTTTACTGGATGGGCTAATGTACATTTTTTTATACTTCAGTGAAGCTTATAATTATGGAATAAAATAAATATTTGTCAAACAAATAATTAAAAACAATTTGGGGATACAAGTTTTTTTTTCTCCCTCCATTATCCAACATCAAATGGAGATTTCCATTCCTTCGGCTCTTCTTACATCAGAGAACTGAAGATATTGTCCTGGTTTCACAGACAATGTTTAGATTAAGCCAGGATTAGGCTTAAGCGGGAAACTATGAAAACGAGAACATGTGACTGAAAAACAAACAAACAAAAAAAGTCCATGAAAATAAAAACTAAACTGACAGATTGTGACAGGGTGCATCTTGAGACAAAACAATGGCACTGACATATTTTAAGATATCTCAGTGCGAGTTGCTTTCAGTTAAAACAGCTCAAACATACATTTTAGTCTGGGACAAGACTTAAGCCTTGTTTTTGAAACCGGACAATTATGTAATATATATTATGACCTGACTGTAATTTAATTTAATAACATTTCAATTAAACTTAGGAGTGGGCAATATGACCAATATTAAAAGCGTGGCAGTTAACCGCATAATCAAATTGTAATTAGGATTGTCAATACACCAATAAAATATAAATCGAACAAAACCTTACAGGTTTCTTAATCCTCCATATCAACACATAACAAATGAATAACTCCACCTTACAACTAGTATACCCAACTTCACATGCATACATTACTATATATAAATCTCGAAAATAGAATCTCAACCCAACTTCACATGCATACATTACTATATATAAATCTCGAAAATAGAATCTCAACCCAACTTCACATGCATACATTACTATATAGAAATCTCGACTGCTTAATTGTTCATATTATCACCAATTATAGTAGTGGCCTGACATATTCACCCTTTATTCAAATATTATTAAAATAGGCATACAATAATAAAGTACTTTTCAAACTAGTTAATTCATAGTTAATATATTATAGTCTCTACATTGTTAATATGTTATTAGTAATAATTAACATTGCCTACAGAGCCTTCAAAATATTTGAAGATATGCCAGCGTCATCAACACTGTGAAGGCCTCATGGACACCTCAACAAACCTGTCTCCATACCGGCTACTCCGACCCCCAACCAGAGGGAACTGGATAAATATTGTGAAAGTTCTTATCCAATCTGACTTCAGACCTATAATGCTGCCTGAATCATAATCATACACTGTTCGTTCATTGGCCAGAGGAGGACTGGCCCCCCGACTGAGCCTGGGTTCTCCCAAGGTTTTTTCCTCCATTCTGTCACTGATGGAGTTTTGGTTCCTTGCCACTCTCGCCTTTTTTGCCTTTGTCGCCATTGGCTTTTGGCTTGCTTAGTTGGGGACATTTCATTTTATATTTAACAATATTATTACAACATTATTTTCCTAGTATCTCTGTGAAGTTGCTTTGAAACAATCTGTATTGTAAAAAGCGCTATATAAATAAAGGTGACTTGACTTGACTTTTTAAAAAAATCTAATAACTTATTAACATTGGCATCCCTAAAACATTGTATATAGCTTTCATGTTAAAAATAACTATATTTATTAATAGCATCTCAGAGGACTGCTTTTAGCCACAATGACACTCATTCAGCCAGAGTATCTATATCCAAAAAGAGAAAGAAAGAAAGAAAGAATGAAAAACAACAAATAGAGGCATTTTGTCCAGTCAATGGACACCCACGTGCCTTCCGGGCTCCTGAGATGAAGAAGAGCCAGACAGTGCGGTTTTTCTTTCATAGTGCCTTTTGAAGCCGTCATTCTATCAGTGCATGCACCAGAAACCAACAATCAGAGATTTCCTGTACTGTTTCGCAGTGGACTGTTACGATAACAGCGACTGCACTCAGGACAAGAGCCCTGGCAAACCTCAGACTGTTTTCAGCACCCTAGAGTTTGTCTGTTTCTGTTAGAACAAGCACTTCCGCCCTTGGGGTCTTTATCTACTTCAGAGGGGAAAATGGGCCACTCTTGTGCCAGATCGGCTTGCCCAAAGAGATCTGTGATACCTGAGGAAAGTGGTAGCACTATAGCATACCGTTCTGTTATATCTTCCTTTTCCAATCACTAATCAGCTCGGAGAGGTGCTTATTGAAAATAAAAAATGAAAACATTAAAAAAAGTGATTTGTTTTTCTAAATTTTTGATATAGGGAATGCCACAGCCATTTTCTGTAGTCATGTAGCACTGATTTACAAAAAAAAAAAAAAAATCTATTTTTAGACAGCAAAGTTTTATTACAAGCCCATTTTGCAGTGGTGAATTAACCCCTAATAATGGGAATAATGTGTTTAATGGGTATGTAATAGGCCTATACTTTAATTTGGATATAGTGTCCGCAATTTGACTGCGATGTGTGCAGCTTAGTTTGTTACTGTGCTCAAACATGTTTACTGTTCAACTGGTTCAGTAATGTTAGGGTTTAAGGCATATTGGACAAGTAAGGTCTCAATAAGGCAGCATCCATTTATGTTTTTAATAAATATGATTACACTGAACATGTTGTTATTGTTTCATACTCTTTTAAAATGTATCACAATACACTGTATCTGCCACTATTTGTGCTAAGTATAATTAGTGCAAAGAAAATCATTTTTTTGTATTGCTATTTGCACTTTCCTTAAGCAGCTTATAACGCTATTTACACTTTGTGCAAATAGTCTATGACCAGGTAGTTGCCTTGACTTTTGATGTAGTTGCCTTGACTTTTTTGGGTTCCAGCTGGAATAAAACCTGTGGAAATAATATCACAGATGAATTATGAGAATAGTTATGTGAAAGGGCCCAATTTTAGTCACTTTCTAATCACATTTTGCCATGCTTGGCTTCTTTATTTGTATAATTACGGAGTGTGAAACCAAACTGAGCAGGTTTGTGCTTCCTTACAGGAAGATATTTGACCTCCATGGAAATAAGAAATCTCCACCATGTTGATACACCCTGGAGTTAGGTCCTGTCATAACAAATTACCCCTCCACGCCTTTGGATTGGGCATTTAGGAGAATTGTACATGTCAATCATGTCATGCGGTTGGATATTTGTATAATTAAGTCCTACTCCGGTGGCCTGGTCACGCTCTAACAATGGCCAAGACCCGACGGGGTCCAAAACACACAAACTCAAGTGGTGGAATGTGTCTCCTGTCACCAAGGGCTTCCTCTAGCACCATGTGAGGTGTTGTGCTATTTAATTACTCTGAGCTTACAGTTCCCCTCTCCCAGATTAATAAGGTTACCTTTTCAGTCAAAATAAGAATATGAACCTCTGTTTTCTTTGGTCTAATTAGCCCTTAATTAATATTGTCAGCGCAGGACGAGGCCTCTCATCAGACTAGGCTGTGCTGTGAAGAGACAGGCTTTGTGGAATGAAATTTTGGGACGCTCTGCTAAGACCCAAACACAGAATGAGAGCCTGCTAGGGAGAAAATCAGGTCATCTAAACACAATCTTATAGATTTGCAGTCACGCAGTGAATAATTACAGAAAAGAGATCAGAATAGAAACCTCCACATTCACAAGTATCTTGAAGACACAGTGTCAGTTAATTTTTTCTGTTTTTTTTTTTTTACTGTATTTTTATTAATGATTTTTCAAGCAGACGTCAGTTAAAAATTTAAAGGTAATAAATAACAGTTCTGTCAAAAATGAAAGATCTTTGATATACTGTTATTTCAATATATCACCATGGAGTAATTACAATATGACAATTACCACAGAAATTACAAAATTACTGTATAAAGACGTGTAGATTTGTTACAATGGTAGACATTGTTAACAGGCTGCGTGGCCACAATTATGAATACAGGGCTACTCAAATTCTTGTTGGTTTCACAAACAAGGTTCAGATTACGCAAGAAATAGGCCTTAGTTCAATTACTATTTAAGTAACTTTTATAAATATGCCTTGGAAAAACAAACATTACTGGTGCATCTTGAAGACAAAACAATGGCACTGACATATTTTAAAATATACCATTGCAAGTTGCTTTCAGTTAAAACAGCTCAAACATGCATTTTAGTCTGGGACTAGATTAAGACTTGTCTGTGAAGCCGGTGGCATATTTTATATGTACAATAAACAGAATAATTACAACAAAAAGAAAGAAAGTCTTATTTAATGTTAGAAAGCATGAAAAGGACTCTGAAACGGACTGGAGTCATCACTGGACTCTGGTCAGGGCTGGAGTCATCACTGGACTCTGGTCAGGGCTGGAGTCATCACTGGACTCTGGCCAGGGCTGGAGTCATCACTGGACTCTGGTCAGGGCTGGAGTCATCACTGGACTCTGGTCAGGGGCTGGAGCCATCACTGGACTCTGGTCAGGGGCTGGAGCCATCACTGGACTCTGGTCAGGGACTTGAGCCATCACTGGACTCTGGTCAGGGACTTGAGTCATCACTGGACTCTGGTCAGGGGCTAGAGTCATCACTGGACTCTGGTCAGGGGCTGGAGCCAACACTGGACTCTGGTCAGGGGCTGGAGCCAACACTGGACTCTGGTCAGGGGCTGGAGTCAACACTGGACTCTGGTCAGAGGCTGGAGCCAACACTGGACTCTGGTCAGGGGCTGGAGCCATCACTGGACTCTGGGCAGGGACTGGAGTCATCACTGGACTCTGCTCAGGGGCTAGAGTCATCACTGGACTCTGGTCAGGGGCTGGAGCCAACACTGGACTCTGGTCAGGGGCTGGAGCCAACACTGGACTCTGGTCAGGGGCTGGAGCAAACACTGGACTCTGGTCAGGGACTGGAGCCAACACTGGACTCTGGTCAGGGACTGGAGTCATCACTGGACTCTGGTCAGGGATTGGAGCCAACACTGGACTCTGGTCAGGGGCTGGAGCCATTGTGTGTCCACACATAAAAAATGGCCGTGGCCATAATGATCAGCACTCTGAAAAGACTCTGGGGTTGGAATCTCTGGTGTGGTGGCCATGTTGGCTGAAGATTTTTGCTTGGTGGCCATCTTCGCTGAAGACTCAGGCATTGACTCGAGTACTGGAAAGGGCTCTGGAATTTCCCTCACGGGAATAGTCTGGTGAATTTCTCTCAATGGAACAGACTGGTGAATTTCTCTTACAGGAATGGACTGGTAATTTTCTCTCACTGGAGCAGACTGGTGAACTTCTCTCACTGGAACAGACTGGTGAATTTCTCAGTAAATGTCTCTCATTTGAGCAGACTAGTGTATTTCTCTCACTGGAACAGATTGGTGAAGTTCTCTCACTGGTACAGACTGATGGCTGAATCCTGGAGCAGGTTCAGGGCATGGAGTGTAACTGTTCTCTTTAACTTCTTCCACCAAGAAATCAGAACCATTTAGCCAAAGGATGAAATTAATGGAATCAGCTAATGGTGAATCACAAGGACCAGGACACAGGAACCGCAGTAACTTATCATCCAGTCCCATCTGAAAGCAGGCATTGAGAGTAGCGTTGCTCCAACTCACCAGATGGGAAGACTCTAAAAACTCCTCCACATACCGCTCCAGAGGACGATCATCCTGACGGAGAGAGAGGAGATGAACTTGAGCCATTTTGTTTGTCTTTAGGGTCCTGTATTCTGTCACGTTTAGTGGCTGTAATAAGCACACAAATCTTTTAATTCTTAATTCAAACAAGGAATAAGAGAATAACTATAGGAGATAAACAACCACATAACCATCAACCCAAAACAATACAGGACAAAAAGCAGAATGAAACTTTGTTTCATACTATTTTTCGTTGCATGATGAGCTGCCAACTGCAAGACATCTGTGTGAAAGCTGACGTAAGGATTGGCCTTAGGATAGCTAATAGCTATCAGTTGAAAAAATGCTTAATCAGCTCTGATCCAGATCCTTGAGATCAGCTCTGGACATCCCTACTTTCTCCTTCTGTGAAAAAAAAGAATTATTGAAGAATGTTCACACTGCTCTTACAATGCAAAAAGTGACCAAGTACTGTTGAGCTTCAAAAAGGACATACATCACCATAAAAAAATATCCTTTAAGTAGGACATAAGCTTTGAGCGCTATAGTCTTCTGAAGCCATACACGATAACTTTGTTTGAGAAACATTATTCATTATTCACTGCAAGGATGTAGAAAGGTGAGGGGCACAGCATATTCAGCAGTTCTTTTACGGTATGTATTCCCTTTCTCTTAAAGGGTTAGTTCACCCAAAAATGAAAATTATGTCATTAATGACTCACCCTCATGTCGTCCCAAGCCCGTAAGACCTCCGTTCATCTTTGGAACACAGTTTAAGATATTTTAGATTTAGTCCGAGAGCTTTTTGTCCCTCCATTGAAAATGTACGTACGGCACACACTCTTTCTCCAGAATGGAAATAAAGACATCATCAAAGTAGTCCACGTGACCTCAGTGGGTTAGTTAGAATTTTTTGAAGCATCGAAAATACATTTTGTTCCAAAAATAACAAAAACGATGACTTTATTCAGCATTGTATTCTCTTCCGGTTCTGTTGTCAATCCGCGTTCACGAGGCCAGTGACGCTGCTGACGTAAGATGCTGCTGACGTGTTATCTGGTGCGTCCGTGTATTCGGGTTCAAATAAATATGTCTGGTTAAAAAAAAATGCAAGTCTTCCCCTGTGTCGAAATCATTAGACATGTTTGCGAAGATTGTTTTGTTTACAGCGTGCGTCTCCCTCAGACTGTAACCGAAGCTCGGGCGCACCAGATAACACGTCAGCTCGTCTTACGTCAGCGGACTCATGAACGCGGATTGACAACAGAACCGGAAGACAATACAATGCTGAATAAAGTCGTAGTTTTTGTCATGTTTGGACCAAAATGTATTTTCGATGCTTCCAAACATTCTAACTAACCCACTGATGTCACATGGACTACTTTGATGATGTCTTTATTTCCATTCTGGACAAAGAGTGTGTGCCGTACGTACATTTTCAATGGAGGGACAAAAAGCTCTCGGACTAAATCTAAAATATCTTAAACTGTGTTCCAAAGATGAACGGAGGTCTTACGGGCTTGGGACGACATGAGGGTGAGTCATTAATGACATAATTTTCATTTTTGGGTGAACTAACCCTTTAATTGTAGGCTAGACCAAGTACAGTTGTAGCTGGACAAATTTGTAACACTGTATATATCTCCCTTCTCATGCAGGTTTTCATAATCTCTGAACACATTGACTGTAGCATCTTCTCTCTGCATAGAACATTTGAAGCATTGTCCACATTCTTGCACATATATTTGAGGAAGGTTTTTTTTTTTTTTTGGGGGGTGGAGTAGCAACCTTTTCATACTATTTTTGTGAATAGATTGTTCCTATCTGATCAAGAAAACAAACTGCCTGTTGTAGTTACTGATTTGTATTCTTCAAATTAACATCTTTCGGGGGAACAATCCAGCAACATCCATCCAATGTGGTCAGCAGAGTGACAGTAACACTGCTTTATAATGTATATATATATATATATATATATATATATATATGACACCACTGTGAAATGATTATAGCAAAAAGTCACTTAATACATATTCATGTTAAAAAGATTTCAAAGCAATCAGAGCATAAAATGTGTCAGTATATTTCACTTAAATGATGGACTAATATTTCATTTAACACATAAAAACTGAGACTGTCATTGACAGACAAACTGTCTTAAGTTAACGTGCAATTAGTAATTTAACCTAATTTTAATTTAATTTTAAACTTCCACAAAGTTAAGAACTATAGGCAATTTGCATTCTCATTCAAGATATTTGATAGGACATATTGCTGTGCAGTGCAAAATGTGTCATCAGTATTTGGTTCAGTTTTCCCTGTAGTCTGCATTGAAAATGGCTTACCAGCAAAAAAAAAAAAAACTTCTTAAAAAAATATTAGATGTAGTTAGTGAGAACACGATTGGCAGGTTGCATGTCAAGTACTGTACCTATCAGCTTCACGACCGAACTAAATATTCATTATTCTCATCAGATTTCTTAATATTATAACATATACTGATATTTCTGAAAAAAAGTGCTTAATTTTCACACACACAAAAAAAAGGCTTAAAGGAGCTGTATGTAAGAAATTTATTTAAATTAATCATAAAATGGCCCTGATATATCACTAGACATTAAGAAATCATGTTCATTTCAAATACATATATCACTGACAACAGTAGTCCGGCCAGGATATTGTCATTTAAAAAGTGAAGTTGCAGCCCTCAACTGATGTTGATGTTGTCATGTTGTGTTTTGTTCTGATGCGCCACCCTCCACCAATCTACCAATCACAAAGTCAGTAGTGTTGCGGCATCGGGCTTGCCAGCTCTGCTAGTTACCACAACTGCAGCTACAAACGTGTCGGAATCGGATAAAAAAAAATGTCTAACATTGCGAAACAGAAAAAAAAAAAATCGTTATGAATCCGAAATACTTCGTGACAAAGTCCGAAATAAAACAAGGATCTGTATAGGAGATGCCTTTAAAAGATGGAGACGGCTGAAAACGGAGAAGAATTTGAAGAAAGACGCCAACGTTGCTAATTTTCTCCTGGACAGGTAAGATTCATCTATGTTTGGCTAACTTGTACTTGATGTAAATGGACATTTCAAATATTCATGACAGTCGAACAAAGTTATGCATGTTCGTGCAAAGTAAAGTTATGTTAGATCATATGGAGGAGGTGGGTCATCGAATTGAAAAGGTAAGGAATTGTTTGGGTAATAAAAACGGCGAGTCGTCATTACTAACATTAGCAATGCATTATCCGAGCCCGTTTCTCTGTCATTATGATGAGACGCTGAGGAAAACAACATTAGCACGCCCATTATCATACAAGTTCTACAGCCAAAAATAATAGAATGACACGTAATCTTTCACATCACATCACAAAAAAAAAAGTTATGATAACATAGGATCATGTTTTAGTTTTGACCTCATAGCTCACTTTCAGTAAATACAATTTTAGCAAATAGAATGCCTAGAGGATATTTCCACAACACATGACATATTTCACTTTTGACCTGGGCAAGAGAGAGGTAGTGTTCTGTTGCCACCTCGTAGTCTAATTTCCAGACCCACAAACCCAAAGTGATCTGTGGTTCTGTGTGTAAACCACATGAAATGACACTTTGTCCTCTGCTGTGTGGCCACACGGAGAGGAAGAAACGCTGTTACTCTAGAGGTGTCTGCACCACACCAGCTACTGCTGGTGCCAGTGATGTCAGTGTTTTCCAGTCACGCTGGTGAGCTGTGTAATGTGCTTTCACACAGGGTTTCTCAGCGTTGGGTTGAACTCACACACCTCACACATCTCACACATCTCCAGCCTGACATTAACACACAATTAAAAATAATGGTTTGCACAATGCTGTGAGCTGATTAAAAGAATCAATAAATGCAAACAATAACAAGCACCAGTCTTTCGCAAAGGTTGTATTTAAAGCTCTCAGTTCTGCAGTCAACATTTCAAATGCATTAAGCTGTCAGTGCTGATGGTGCCCCTGGAAATGTGCTGGTGTAAATCCGTTTTAAAGGCAGCAAGTCTGAGGTTATGTTTGCCATTTACTTGTTTATCAGCTCCAATGAACCACCACCTCTGCAGGTCACCACTTCTAGCCTGAAGGCCTTTTAACACCTAGTTTTCTCCGTTATAACTGTCTATGCCAGTGGTCTAATTATTGCAAGAAATTCAAGTAGCCACTATAATGGCCTGTAGTTTGTTTATTTGAAATAATGAATGTTTTTTATTCTGTGCCTCAGGCTCAACAGGAATTTTGTTCTCAAGAAATGACGCAAATTGCAACATTTACTCGCATGTTTGTTCTATTGAAATGACGCAATTAAACTACTCTCTTCAATTACTAGAAACAGAATTAGATTGTGAATTCAGTCAATTCAGAGTTATGCAGTTTTGTTTAATGTTAAAATCCATTATTTCATTGAAGGTTTACTATACTACTACCGAGCTTCAAAGTTATGACATACATTTACATGATCTGTTCCACATTGTGAATTCACTTAATACAGATATACATAAAATAACACTAATTTTATTATGTAATAACCAGAAATAAGGTACTCTGGGCTGCGAGTCACGTCTGACAGTCTTTAGCCTTATTGGTTTAATAATGGACATTTTCATGTACTGGTGGAAGGCGCAGTGGTTTTAAAGTACAGTGAAACAACGACAGGATATCATGAAGAGGCCACTACCACCCATCAAGCCACATCTGTGAATGGGCATGTACTTTTTCTAAATGTGTGCAAAAGAAACAGTTATTCCCCCAGGCCGACTGTATTCATTCTGAACAGTGAGTGTAATAATGACCGCAAGCGATTTAATCTGTTTTACACAATAACCTTTATCAGTGAAATGTGTCCGGTTTTGGGATGCACAATACGAGACTGGAGCAGTCTTTTCATATACTTGACAGCTGGAAACAGCCAGTCATCTCAAACATGGAAATGTCATCTGTGCTAAATTTCCAGTCAGGAGAACTTAGCTCTTTGCCAACCTAAATGGTGAGTCTGCATGCACTGAACATGTAGCTGGTTTTGCTCCAAACAGGTTCTGGGCCTGAATCCAGCACAGGGTTGAGGAATAAGGAAATGGTTTGCGAGAACGCCATCTCCATATACCCATGCTTTGTTGTCTGATTGGCTGTGGTGAGACGTGTGGCCAAGCTAAACAGTCATGCTTTTGCGTCCTTTATGCAGTACAATCATGACGGATATGAAGTCTTGCACAATTGTAACTGTTCTGCCAGTCATATTGATATGTTTTTAAAAGCGTGCATGCAGCAGCTTTTATAATGCCTGATGTATTATTCATTATAACTTTCATTAAAAAAAATATTTGAATTCACTGATATTTGCTAACTAACTGAAATAGAACTAATATGAAAATGACAAAATTACTCATACTGTGATAAAAGAACAGAAGATAAACAATTGTGTGTTTAACCACAAGCTCCATCACAAAACGCTACACAACTAATCTACTGCTCTAATCGATTAATAAATTGAATAGAGGCGTAGTCTTGTCGTAACTTATGTGTTGACAGGATTACTGTGTGCGTGAGCCACTGAAAGATTGGGTGTGTTCTGTTGAGAATACATGTGACCCCTGTAAATGCTGTGCTGGCTACTAGTTGGCTTTTCCTGTCAGTATACCTTAGGCAAAATTAATCTCCAGGGTGCGGGAAGAAAACCCCCTGTTCAGCCTCCAGGGTCAAGCAATGCATTCATTAGCTGCTATTGCTCTGGACTGGTGTCCAATATACAAAGCACTAATGGATAAAAGAGGTCCCTTGGAGCAAATTAACTGAAAAACATACACTGTTTAAAATAATAGATATACTGAAACAAGACCTAATTGTTCTACTTACTCTTAAATGAATCATTTTCCAGTTGTGACTTCTTGGAGTTGAAGCATGACTAACCATCTTTACCAATTATTCTTGCATTCTGGCTTAAGAGATTCTCTGTTATTTTAAACTTTCTAAAAAGCACGTCTGACAACAGAATTTATGCAGGAGGTGTCAGTAAATTAAATCTTGTCCTGTGAACCTAGTGTAGACATGTGATCAGGGATTTCCTGGGTTGTTGAAGTGTCAAACTTACCTTTCAAAGATAGAGCCAGACTCCGTATTCCTTACAGTTTCTTAAGCAGCTCTTTAGTGTATGGTTCACCCCTTGGTGAAGATCAAACCTGCAACCTTTGAAACAATTTTTTTTTACAGATTTTCTGTAGTTTTAATATTTTTTATATATATATATATATATATATATATATATATAAGTATAGAGAACTGACTCTCATCTGAGAATGGACACTCTGTGGAAAGGCTTCTTGTTGTAGTAGACTGAACAAGCTGATGATGCCCAAGGCAGAATATAGAATATACAGCTCATGATGGTGAGAGAGTCTCTATCTTCCCTGTCAGACCACACAGGGCTACTCTCGGTGGTAACGGTCTGGCACATACTGTGTAAGCACTTAACCACACTGAGTGCCACTGTTCCTTTACAGCCCAATAGGTTGAAGGTGTGCATCTAGACCAGGGAATTAATTTCATTGTATATTTCCTTAGATCTCTGTTTTGATGTATATCCAGTTTATTATTTGTCATCTCATGGCTGGAAAAAATTTACTTGGTGTCTTGTTACTAGGCAGTTTCAGAAGTAATTTAATTATTTCAATGGGGTTCTCTTAGAGTGGGCACTGTACATACAGATCATGCTTTATCCCTTACACCATTTAATTTGAGGTGACTGGAAAAGGTGAGTATGAGTCTCTCTGACAGGATTAGGTATTGGAAGGTGTGTGGTACAGTCAGAGATGAATGCCACCATGGTATCTCCCCACCTAAGATTTACAACCAAGTGCATGGAACAGACCACTCCAGACAGACTTCTAAAACACTTTTAATCAGATGTACAAGTCTTAATGTCAACATCTGACAGACTCTTACTAACCCAGTGACCAATAAACAAACTTTTTTTTTACAATCGGAAAGGTCTGGGAGAACGAATCAAAATATTTTCCGTGGTGGCTGACTAGCTTAGAGTTTGGCTGGAACATTCAACCACCATGTAGATTTAAAATTTTGCCCACCTGTAATGTGCCAACATTTTATAATTTTTCTGTATTCACAGAAGACATATTCAGTATATGGAGAAAATGGTGTTCCTAAGATGTCAGCAGGGTTGATGTCTGTGTGGTACCAATGGAATCATCCATGTAATGTGATATGGAACACACTAATTGTATTGTATGGGTATTGGTTGTAAAGTAAATATATCAATAAATAAACAAATAACCAATTCCCATAAAATTAGAAGATGAAGTATACTGTAGATATCAAGAGTGGGCCTAAGACAGAGCCTTGTGGCACACCATACCCGTCAGCATCTTGTAACTTTGGTTGGTTATGTTTATACTTGTGTGCTTACCTGTATTAAGTTTTGTGTGTTTGTTCATCTGCAGTTGTGTTTATTTTATCCAGCTTATTTTAATCATTAATTCATCCTCACCCCTTCCTGCACCCTCACCTAACACCTGGGTTTGATTTACTTGTGATATCAGGGAAGGCACCAATGATCAATTGCTAAGATGTAAAACTATCCTTACTGACAAATGAAGATAACTACACATGCAACACTTATATGTAATGCTGGTTACTACATGAAAGGATGATAAATGATGTGTTAGTAATTCTTTCTAAAGTTGTCTCAAGCATTGCAAGCAGGTAGCGACCAGTGGTCTGTTTAATGGTAACAATCAAGGAAATAAAATAAAACACAGTACAAGTATTAAAATTTGAGGCAGAATCAAGGCGAAACTTAGCAACGCTCAAACTCAAGAACTTGAAGCCCAACCCAGACGAGCCAACAGCAACAGGACTAAATGTCAGTGCAATGTAAGCTTTGATAAGAGAATCTGTGTCATAGCTTCCAAGAATAACAAGCAGACTCCTGGCATACGTTATTTTTAAACATGGAAGTAGCAATGGCTGTTCTTTACTCTGTAAAAATACAACTTGTAATAACAATTTTGCACGTGTCACTCTCCCCCTCCTTTTCAAGGAGTCTTTGGAAATTAGAGTTTACCTTTCATTATGTTTGTACAGGATTGTATTACATGTGCAATAAAACACCTTTTAACGTACTCCAATAAAATATGAAATTCTTGAAAGTCTGCTGGCTGTGCTTAGTCTCTTTCTGAGAGATGGACTGCGCATTGCATGCCAGGCACTGGAACATGCTTTCATGGATCTCAAACCTACTTTTCTGTTAAGTTTGCATTGAGATATTAGCTCAGTTTCTGTTTGGTTAGCTCATTAACTCTTATAGTTCAAGGTACTACCTACAGTACAAAGAGAACAGGGTGATAACTAGGATAGACTGACACATATTTGTGATTATTAAAAACTTTTCCCCAGCAGCATAGCATATTTTGCTTTAATCAAAATCAACTGACACAGAGACACGCTGCCGTGCTGGATGAGCAGTCATTATTCACACAAACAACTACTCAAATGGTAATTTCACGCACGTTACAGTATCTTAATTTTACTAAATGTAATAGACACCCAAAGTACTGTGATAAAAGTTTACAGTTTTTACATATTTTGCCTCGCACTCAGTCTGGGGGAATATTCAGGGTATCGTAAACACACATACTGCGCAAGTTCAAGTCTGAAAATTCTGCTGTTAAATCATTCTCTTGTGATTTTGTTCCATTAATTATTCAATCACTTAATGTTACAGGGTTTTTTTCTAAGATGGTTTTCATTTTATGTAATGCAGTTGTTTGTGCTTCACATGGCCACTATAAAACACACAATATTTCCCTATATCCTTAAATATTAGAATATTATTCCAGACAGCTTCTAAACAGCTGTTAAGTAATTCCATGTTCCAGTGTAGATTAATCATACATGTCATATAAATCATGTTCAGCTTCTGGAAACCAGGTGAAATAAATCAGTCAAGCTTGTTAATGTCACATTGTGAGACTTAGATTAGCCATAAACTGTAATCTAATGTTCATGGGGTTTTGGAGGGGTTAGAATATATTCTATCCCATCCCTACATTAACTAATACATTTACAGTTGGCATTAGCGCCATCACAATCCCTGCTTATTCGGCAGTCTTGTAGCTGATGAATCAAGGTGGTGTGGGTGCCAGTAGCAGAGTCTGAACAAAGATGCTCTTTCTAAAGGCATGGAGAAGTGCTGAAAGGGCAACAGAGGGTGGTATTATGATGTACACTGCCAGTCTCATGCTGGGTGTGAAAACAAATATAGTCTATCATCTAGCCCCTACAGCGAGGACCTTATGGGCTCCAATAGATCAGTGTCGAAGTAACACTGGCTACATTTGGAACAACTCACTAGCATACTGATTTTAACTACTGGCTCCGTCCAAAACTGAACGCTGCTACCTTGTTCCCCAGACAGTGTTTTTGTACAGTAGTACCTCCTAAGGAAATCACTTGCTGACAGGCTACCCAGCTTCCAAGGCAGCATAACATCTGAATATAATTAAGTGAGGTAACTAAGCAAATATTTAAAGACTACAATGATTACTTTACATCACTAGTCTGATGGATATTTGGCCAAAAAGAAGACTTAAGTAATAATAATAATAATAATAATAATAATAATAATTCATTACATTTATATAGCGCTTTTCTTGACACTCAAAGTGCTTTACATTGAAGGGGGAATCTCCTCAACCACCACCAATGTGCAGCATCCACCTGGATGATGCGACGGCAGCCATATTGCGCCAGAACGCCCACCACACACCAGCTTACTGGTGGAGAGGAGACAGTGATGAAGCCAATCAGTATATATGGGGATGATTAGGAGGCCATGATGGGCAGAGGCCAATGGGCAAATTGGGCCAGGATGCCGGGGTTATACCCCTACTCTTTATCGAAGGATTTTTAATGACCACAGAGAGTCAGGACGTCGGTTTAACGTCTCATCCGAAGGACGGTGCTCTTTGACAGTATAGTGTCCCCGTCACTATACTGGGGCGTTAGGACCCACACAGACCACAGGGTGAGCGCCCCCTGCCGGCCTCACTAACACCTCTTCCAGCAGCAACCTAGCTTTCCCAGGAGGTCTCCCATCCAGGTACTAACCAGGCTCAGCCCTGCTTAGCTTCAGTGGGCAACCAGTCTTGGGCTACAGGGTGATATGGCTGCTGGCTGTATATGTGACCAGTCACGGAAGCTAGGGACACAAGTCGGTTCTGGGGCATTTTGAGTTATTCATAGATTCTGAAAGTGTAGTCTCCAAGCTTTCCAACGATGTGTAACATGTGGAAATCTGATAATATTTGGAGAAGTTGTGGCCATTTGAAGGTAGGCACTTAAAAAAAGCTCAAAGATGAGAAAACGACCTCGAAAGATTGTGCAGTTCTCACCTCTCTCTGCTGCTAGGAGTGACAATAGGGCTCATTTACATCTCATTTAGATAAGCCATACCCCCTGTAAAGCTCCCCCCTGTGCTTTAAAGCTTTTTTTTGCACTTCGAATGAGTGCACTTCTGCAGCAGCTCTAGGCGAAAAACAATTGTGATGCCCCTCTATTTGCAACGTACCAGCAACAACACACAAAGACCAATATGCCATATAGCCTACATATAACGCAAAACCAGCAACAACAACACAAAGACCAATATGCCATATACATATAACGCAAAACCAGCAACAACACACAAAGACCAATATGCCATACATATAACGCAAAACCAGCAACAACACACAAAGACCAATAAGCCATAGGCCTACATATAACGCAAATAGTGCGCAACGCGCGTGTGCCCAAAATGTCAACAATATTAAAGTTTATGCAGGAGGCAAATGCCTGCTGGCATTTTTCTTTAAGCAGTCATGACAGGAATTTTCCAAATAATCACATTTCACCTCCTCAAATTACTGTTGCAAATCTCTTTACACCACTTTCTTATGTGCGTATACTATACACACACAAATGAAATGTCCGCAAGCACATTATATCATCAGCAGGTTCAGCATCTTAAATAACGACTAAAGAGCAAATGAAGCTTAACTTACGTTTCAGAAACGCGCACGGCAGGCCTTCATCGCCTTCATCGCAGCAAAGGTCTTAACTGCATCCTCTATTTCGATTCTCTGTGCCAGTTCATGTTCTATGGAGATTGTTGCCAGTCCATTAAGTCTGTTCAGTTCACAAAACTTTCCCCATTCAAAGCAATCGGGACGTCACAAATGAAACAGCCAGCCACCGCTGTCAGCGAGCCGAGCCGCCATATTCAACACCGAGGGCGCGCGCGCCGCGCCCATACCTCCGGTTCAGTTTCCCGAGCGGCGAAAACATTTTCGGTGTAACTGCCACGGTTCAGCTCGTCTGCGACAATCTTTGCGGCGTCCATCTTCATTGAATTTTGATATCAGATAGAGCCTACCAGAGCACAGCATAATAAGTAGCCATGCGGTTCACTTGGAGGGCGGGGACAAAAGCGCCATATTCAGTATGGAAATACACACAGACAATAACACGCCACGCCCCTACTGCGTGCTAGAATCTCCGAAGACAAGCCGATTTCAACCTCAAAATGTAAGCTTTTAAATATACCAATACTGCTATCTCAAACATGGAGAGGCTTCTTCGTGATTTCAACTAACAGATTCTGCAAAAAAATGAAATTCACCAATTTTGAAAAAAAACTCTTCTTTCTCATTTTGCTCGAAAGTTGTGCTGCCGACTTGTGTCCCTGGTTTCTGTGACGGGTCACATATTCTTCCTTCAAGAGACAGCTCTTTCTCTTGGTAGGGTGGGCTAGGAGATGTCCTGGATGGCAAATGGATGGTAGTTGATGGGTTGTTACTATGCTATAATTACCATTAAAGGATATTTTACCACCATGTTTGCCATTGTTTCAATGATCAAACACATCCGTCTAGCACGTCACATAGAAAAACAATGAAAAAGCAGTGCAGTGGAATGGGAAAATGCATTCGCAGTGGAACAGCCCTTGCCAGTGGCCTGATGTCCTGTTCAGCCCGATCTCATGAAAATACGAATCTATAGCACAAATTGTATTTCTCGTGCAATTTATACGCAAAAAATAGTTTTTACGTGCATATGATACACAGTTTTTGTGTGTATATGATACGCACTTTATGACGTGTAATACGCATGTACCCCACACCCCTAATCCTACACAAGGGGTTTACAGTGCGTATCATATGCACGCAAGAAATACAATTCGTGCTCTAGATACGCATGAGATCATGTTGTCCTGTTATCCCCCAATTGGTATAACCATGCGAGGCACAGAAGCCAAACTTATGGCAGGAGAAACAGAAGCTTGTGTCCTGCAAAACACTAAGCCATTGTCATGAATGCTACCATCCAGCGTTAAATGACCATGATATGGACTCAAATGCATGTTTCAAATTCAGACCCAGTATTTCGCTAGCACCTGCAATACCTGGGGATATTCAAATGAATTAACCAATCATACCATTGATCAGCTCTACCAAACTTGGATGTCTTTTTTTTCCAGTAATAAACAAACAGTGTTAAGATTGATACTGTGAAGCAGCTTTGATACAATCTGTATTGTGAAAAGCGCTATATAAATATATTTGACTTGACTTGACCTGCAGTGTGATTTTGAGGGGCTGAGGTGGAAGAAGAGGGAGATTTTTCCTGACCAGGAGCTGGGGAAGAGGAAGGCTGTGTTCCAATAACAGCAGCTATATCCTAGTCACTCCTACAGACAACCACAAGGCTTCTTAATGGGCATCAAAAACCTCTGCATAGCTTACAGATATTTTTTTTATCTACATCAGACTATGAGTACATCTGTAGCACATCTCTAAAGAAAAAACTGGATGTAACCAGGATGGATAAAGAATTGGACTTCAAGAAGATGAGAAGAACATAGGTTTTAGACTGAGACCCCTCACTGGAGCTCAACTACACACTAAATCCAGTTTCATTTACAACAGTAAAGAGAAGACCTATAGGAGACACTTCTGACACTAGCTAGAATGGGCAAATGGACAAAATATTATGGATGGATGAATCTAGTGTTGATGTGTTAACAACAACAACATGCGGCAACAGTTTTATTGCAAGATTACTGAAAGATGCCTTTGGATGTGCTAAAGAAAGCATGTAATGAAACTTCAGCAGAATAGCTAAATAAATTAAAGCATTCCTGCACAGTGGATGGTGTTTGAAGAACAGCTGTCATTTCTGATCAATTCAATGGATCCTTTGGGAAGGAAATATTTCTTTTAAAACAGTGAAATTGTCCAGTGATTCTAAACTTTTGAAAGGTAGCATGATTATTTTAAGGTCCTATCATTTTCTTTAATAACGTCTTATAATTTACTTTTTAGTTTATTTTGGCTTAGATTGGCACACATTTTAAAAGGCTTTTTTAACCCAAGACTCATAGAAAATCTTATAGCAGCTTTTCATATCATCGTCATAATTTAGCACATGGTCATACACTGGCAGAGTGAATTCAGATTTTGAAGCCATTGTTGCTTTCCAACTCCGAACTGAGTGATGAGCTATAAAAGCAGACAAGCCAAAGCTTCATAGCTCATTGCTTTTCAGAACTAGCATTTTTTATTTTTAATACTCTATTTATTGAGACACAACAACTTATGCCAGTATAATACAACAATATCATACATTAAAAAGTTGTACATAAAAAAAAAATAATAATAAAAAGGAAAACTAAATCATAAAATAAATCATGATATGAGAAGGGGTAATTTAGGAAAAATAGTAAATTATTAAAATGACTAATGATTTAGTAGAAATAACATGCGAGTGAAAATAGGTTGAGGATCAAGTTATCTTATCTCTTTCTACCTCATTCATTATATTACTAAAATCAGAATTTGAAATAAAGGATATAAAGGGTTTCCAAGTAGTCTTACCTTTTTTACCTTTCAAAATATATGTAATCTTTTCCATCGACAAACAAAAGGACATATTATTGATCCACTGTACAATAGATGGCTTTTCCACTTTCTTCCAATACATAGCTATTAAACGCTTTGCTTGAAGTATACAGATGTCAATGAATCTACGAGTGCTGCTACAATCTACCATATTCTCAGGAAAAATCCCCAAAATAAACATTTCTGGTCTCATTGGGAGATTGACAGATACCATCTGAGAAATGAGTAAAATTACCTCTTTCCAAAACTCCTGTTCCTTAGGACAATTCCACATCAGTGCGACAGTCTGCCTTTCTTTATCAGTGGAGCATTTAATGCATGTGTCTGGACAATTCGGATTAATTTTATTTAACCTAACTGGAGTAAAATACGTTATCATAATCCAGTTGTACTGTATTAATTTGAGATTACTGTTAATAGTTTGCGATTGAGCATTCATACATATATTTTCCAATATATCTAAGGAAATATTCATTTTTAAATCTTCTCTCCAGAGAAACAATTTAGATTCTGAAGATTCTTTAGAGTATGACTCTAACACAGGGGTAGGCAAGTTCGGTCCTAGAGAGCCGCCGTCCTGCCGAATTTAGTTCCAACCCTAATCAAACACACCTGAACAAGCTAATCAATGTCTTCAGAATTACTAAGGCTATAGGCAGGTGAGGTTTTTTTCAGTGTTGGAGCTAAACTCTGCAGGACAGCGGCTCTCTAGGACCGAACTTGCCTACCCCTGCTCTAACAAGTGATAAAACATCGATATTAAGCCTTTAGATTGGGAAGAATTTGATAGTAAAATCTCAAAAGAAGTCTTGGTAGGTATTGTAAGCTTTGTACCTTGGTAGGAAGAAACGTATCTCCTAAACTGAAGGAATTTAAAGAAATATTTTTTTGGGAATATCAAATCATGTGCTACAATCTCCGCAAAAGACATTAAGCCTAAATTTGTTTTAGCTTAATGATGTAGCTGGTTTGAAACTCTCATTACCTCATACTGGGGTAAAACATGATAAAGTATTTGACTGGCCTAAATAATTATGCACATCGCACCAGACTTTAATTGTATCAATGAGAATACGGTTATGAGATATTATATATTTGCCTTTTCTGAGAGTTTTGATATTTGTCGAATGAAGATTAACCCTCTACCGCATGGTGTTGCCATATGGCAACACACTCTTTTGTGTTCATTTCATTGCTACTGTGAGAAAACATTCTCGTTTTTTGTTGGAATGAGAAGACCTTAGTTTAGCCAATGATGTGCTTTGGTTAAGTCACATGACATGCAGTTTTTTTTCTGTGGCGTGATTTTTGACAGACTGCTGTTTCTTGTCAGTAGTTGCTGAAAGCAAGCTAAAACGTCAGTATCAAACAAGGACCAGACAAAATCACATACACACAAAAAAATTAATAAATTGTAAACATCACGTCATGTAAGTTATGAAGACATATTCACCACTCAAAAAAGTTATGAAATTAGTTTTTGGTAAATCGATCAAATGTCTGTGTTGCCAAGCGGCAACACTGTGCAATAGTGGAATGACATTATTGCAATAGTTTAGCTAGCTAGAAAGGTCAGCTGCAATCTGTTAAACTGTAACCAGAGATGGGCACAAATACACCAAAAAAGTATTTAATTACAAATTACAAATACTTACTCATCAAATGTATTTAAATAAAATACTGCTGTGAAAAATGTATTTAATTAAAATACAAGTAATTTGTAATTTGAAAATACAAAAAAATTAAAGCAATCATTTGAAGGTAACAGTGGAGTTAGAGAGAGAGAGAGAGAGAGAGAGAGAGAGAGAGAGAGAGAGAGAGAGAGAGAGAGAGAGAGAGAGAGAGAGAGAGAGAGAGTTTTTTCCTCCTTAAACAACTTATAAAACAACAACAATTCACAAACCCCCTTACTCTACTATCCTTCCAGTACAGTGGTGGCTCCTGCAAAATCTCTCAGGGGGGGGGCAAATGTTTCAGATCAACTTTATCGCATGCTGACTTTTTAATAGATTTAACTTTAGGCTTTGAGATGTGCAGGAATCAACTTAAAACAGGTTTTCTTTCATTTCCTGAAAAGTAACCCCAGATAGCACACGTACATCGCGGAGACGTCTGTGAAAGATCGTAGCATCTGGTAAACATCGCATTCGAACGACCGTTTTTAATAGTTAATGAGCCGTCTTCCTTACCTCTATACGATGTCTATACGATGATTCTTCAACATTTGAAATTGCGTGCTGCCAGATCGAGCAGATCAGCGAACGCGGCCGCGAGGGTCTATTGTCAAGTGGCTTCTGCATTGTGCCACTCGCATCCAGTGTAAACACGAAAATACATATCTTTTTAAATAATTATATCACATACATAAATTGATTCCTCAATGTTCGTAGTTGATCAGCATACAATTTGACAAGCATTTAAACCATTGTTGCAATTTTCCCTTACCAGTACATGTATGTGAAAACAAAAACAGTAGTTTTACCTTTATTAAGAGATTTTGCATTGGTTAATGCAGTTTCACTGATTCATTTTGTCTTACATTAATATTTACGAGGGACACTTAACTTTTTTTTTTGCTTTCAGTACAGAATAAAATATTAGCATAAATGCGATGATTTGTGTTTGTGTGTGTGTGTGTGTGTGTTACGTTAATTAACATTTTACCAAAATTCAAGCTCAAATGGAGTTTGACTAGGGTTTTTGACCAGTAAATGCATTTTCAATCCACTCAGATAGTTTCTTTTATTAAAGATTCCACTAGGTGGCGACCAATAATATTGTTGACTGAATAGTTGACGTGTAGGATAAAGATTGTGTTGCTGTTCGAATGGAATGTACAAATTTCAAAATACAATGCTAGGAGTAAAAAAGACTGCTACCATCCTTTCCTAAACTGATTGTAAAAACAAAGTGAGATTTTCCAACACTCGAGTATTTAAATGGTCAGCAATAAATACCTCTTTAGCCTCTGCTTGTCTTCTTCTCCCAAGGCCCTCCTAGATCTTGTTGTTCCTGTTGCTACTTGCTTCTGCTCCTGAAATGAGCTCTGGTCCCTGAACACCTGACTCTGGTCCTGATTACTACGACGGCTGAATGGTATTTCTTTTAATGACACGATAGAATTAACTGCGTTCGCCATGATGTTGTTCAAGTTCAACTGGCCTCAACTCGCGAGATGTCCCAACAGTCTCTCTCACTCTCGTTCTCTTTTTTATTTTTATTTTTTTAATCACATTTGATAAAGATATTAAAGTAGTGTTTCATTTTTTCTTGTTGTTCAAATTCAAAATTGTTTTCAAATATTATTTGTCACTTAATCTTAAAGATTTTTAATAGTGTATGTTTGTTCCCACCAATCGCTGCACAAGATACGTATGATGACGTAAGCACGAATGCATTGCAGTGCCTGCAGTTCGAAAAAAAACATCTTTGAATGTAAGTCTATGGGAACACTCTGGGCGATTCTCAGCCAGAGTGAAATCGCCCAAAAAGAGGCGGTACTCCATAGAACGTGACATGACGCTGATTGGACTATATCCAGAGGTACAGTGACGGCTAGCGTAACTCTGTGGTTGAATGAGATTGTGAATGTGATTGAAAAAGTCCCTTTCACACTTTGGTGGTGCGTCGCCCAATCGCCCTAATGAAGAAACCGCCCCTGTTCCAGTACAGTTTAGCTGTTTTTTTAGCACGACTAAGTTCTCCAACAGTTCAGCTATTAGTCGCCTTCTGTTAGAGCGGTAAACCATGCTTGCAAAGGCATTTAAAAATGCATGATTATTGATAAAATAATAATAAATTATTAATTTAATATTTATATTGTATTATTTTTAATGCTGTTTGCAAATGTTCCTTACAAACTTATTGGAGGTCATTTGTCCTATATGCATAGCTGTTTAATGTTTGCATTAATGTAGGCTAGTCATCATCCTACCATGGTGAATAAAAGCTCTTGCTATTGCATTCATTTAAGATTAATTAATTACTGGAGGAGCAAAAATAAATATTGATAGTTAGTGTGGGTAAAACACTACCTGGCTTGGAGGACACAACTCAACGCAAGGATTATCGTTTAGTGCAGAAGATGCGCTTTTAACAGGAATTATTGGCGAGACAGCAAGAATGAACTTCTCTCACACGTGAGAGCGAACGGTCATAATGAAAGATCATTTACGCCTGACACTAGGTGGCGAATTCATTCAGTCTGTCTGTATATTTTGTGCAGTGGAAAGGTGGCTTTACATTAATTTAAGACACGACCAACTGTGTTTACATGAATATTCTCCAAGGCGGGAATTTTTACACAATTTTGAGTTTCTGGCAGTTCCCCAAACAGCAGTTCATCAACTGCTCAGATTTCAGCAACACACTCGAGCTGCATAGCCTACATGTAACATTAGGCCTACACGTTGTTTTAATATAGCCATCATTAATGATTTATCACATCCACCCGCAACCCACCTGCAATCAATACGAATGTTATTTTTATTAGGCCTAACATTCAGTTAAAGCGGCACTATGCAGTTTTTTTAGCTTAACTGAACAGCTTCGGAGTTATTGGAACGGTTATATGACTTTTTTCGGATTGAATGGTGGTCGTCTCGCCCCATTCAAGTACATACAAGTACTCTACAGCGACTCTAGGGGTCACTGTTTGACAAAAACGGAAATCCTGCATAGTGCCGCTTTAACGTTAGCCCACCCGCCCGCGGATTATCCACAGCGCCTGCCCATGGATATAACTGCGATCCGCGCATTACTAGACAGTGCACGTCACTCTTTAGCTAGTAAGTCAATTCACAAGTTCTAGCTATTTACGCTAATCTTCTGTAGTAATCTTCCTATAATGACATTCAGTGAATAATATCTGATAGTATATTTTACTAGATACTTTACCTTAAAGCAGTTTGAATGAGCACAAAAACAGCTTCTTTATTCTGATCTTGGTCGCGCGATGGAATGGATCCAACAAGAACATGTAACATGATTTACTTGCATCTTGCCCAACAATTGTGATAGGCTATTTGGTAGTCCTATTAAGCCTGGTGATTAAAGTTATTGTATACGAAAATAAAATGACATAAGTATTTGAAATACAAAATACAGTCTCTCAAATTATTTAAATACAAATTACATTTGATTTTTTTTTTTTGTTAAGGAAAATACAAATTACAAAATACTCAAAGTAATTAAATACGTATTTAATTAAAATAAAGTCATTAAAATATTGCACATCTCTACTTGTGTCGCACCTGTTGCTGCATTGCACCGGGTGTATAATAGGGCCCTGCATGTTTCAGGAAGTAGTTCTTCTGAGTAACAAACTCAATATGTTAGTGTTTTTGTTCTAGTGCACCGCAGCTCAGACCAACACCTCTAATCTCATCTCATTTGACTCCGGGCCAGAAATCATTAATTTATGGATTAAAATACTTTTTCCATCCTGAATTGTGAATGTTTACATGACATAAAATAAAGACATGAAAATGTTAATTCTGACAAAATAATTTTTGTTTTGTATTTTAAGTAAAACACAACAGCAATTTATTTCAATTTAAAACATTCAAAGCATGTTTCCAGAATAACAAAAAGGCAATTCCAGAATAGATATTAGGAAGGCTAATTCTTACAGAATACACATTAAATATTAATTTCAACTTAAAATTGGTCATTATTATACAGTATAATCACACAGAGGCTGTGATAAATGAATCCTCTTGGTGGTGATGTTTATTCATATGTCTAGACAAGGTCAAACAGTGTTGCCACTGGCAGACTGAGATTCACATGCTCTACATTACAATGTAAATGTGTACAAATAATCAGTCTAGGTAAACTAACAGTGTTTAAGATACTGGAGAAGCTCGCTCTTGCCATTTTAATATGCTACAATTCTTTATTTTTTTGCTCTTTCGAAAGTGTGAAATCTTGATTATGACGCACCACCTGTAATGCATCGCATTCAAATGTGCATTACAGAAACAAGAGTGACTTAATCACCACATGACGAATAACTGAAACTGTCAACAAATACAAACAACAACAGCAAATAAAAGCAGCAAACAACAAACAGTAGGCTACTATTAATTTTCATAATTCATTCATGACATGATGCCTTGATGTGTGGAACTATCAGAATATTATCAATATCCGCAGTTCCCAGTTTGCTCAAAAATGCTCACATTCAAAAGAAATGCAGGTTTGCTGTATTCGAGATATTAGCATATTAATAGGCTACTTTTACCATTTCTTTGGTTGGAATGCACTTGAATGCTAAAGTGAAAGCATCAAATATGCTAATGTCACAAGTGACGAAGGAAGCGGAACAAATGTCCGCTGGAAGTGTGTTCCCCCCCGGATCAAATATCAGTGAAACACCGAGCCGGTTCCGCTTGTTGTTGGTTTCCATGACAGCGGCGGCTGATGAAGCAAACGGTATCAGGTGCGGGCGATTGGTGTGAGGATCGGCGATAGGGCTACGGGGCCGAATGAAGCGGTTAAAAGGAAAAGGAAGAGGAAATTGAGTTGTGGTACTCCCCCGGGAGAAATCGTTCTTTGGCAGTAGCTTGAATTCGCTGGGATCTTTGGAGAGGGCTGTGAGGATTTGGCTGGATTACGGGTGCAACGGTGATTTGTGTGAATACAAGCTGGAAGCGTGAACTGGATGGGAAGTAGGAGGATTGTGGAGACACAAGTCAAGACTGGAGAGCACCATCATTCCTGAGAGGAAGCTAAGTAATGAAACATCGGATCTGCGCGAATGCATGCCTTGCACTGAGTTGAATACGGAATTGTGAAGTGTATTGATTACGAGTGTAACTGTCACTTAAGAGTGTGAACTGAGTCATCATTAAAATCCTGATATCTTCGTCTGAGTGTAAGAGAGTATTGAAGACGCTGTTTTCCATGCTGTGAGAAGTCATCTGCCTCTCTTCATCTCCTGAGTGCTGATTCAGCGTAACAGTGGAAGGATTGATCATTGGGTGAGTGCTGGCCTTATTGCACTGAGAGTGAGAGTGGATATGCAGTGCCCGAATTGAAGTGTCACACAGTATTGGATTTGACGTGAAGTTGCAGTGTGTGGATGTATATCTATATTTAACTGCCAGTATTCTTCAGTTCATATTCTTGCCCAGTGTTTGCTGAACAAAGCCTCAGTGTTGAATGTGCATGTCCCGTTCGGGCTATAAGCCCCCGCTTCGATACTGAAGAAAAGTGTGCTTGCCCCGTATAACTTGTCCTGCCTATTTAAATAGATGATTTTTCTGCTACTGTCTTCTTGTGGGATGCCCGTCTGAAGGAGGGATCCACCCTAGCCTCAGCACTGTCCGCCTAGAGCCACACAATCCAGCCGTAAGCTTGATTCTCCATCTTATAGAGGAGTGTGCCTGCACCTGTATAAATCGCTCTGTCTGTTTAAATGGATGATTCTTCTGCTACTGTCTTCTTGTGTGATGCCCGTCTGAAGGAGGGATCCACCCTAGCCTCAGCACTGTCCGCTTAGAGCCACACAATCCAGCCGTAAGCTCGATTCTCCATCTTATAGAAGAGTGTGCCTGCACCTGTATAAATTGCTCTGTCTGTGTGATGCCTGCCTGAAGGAGGGACACACCCTGGCCTCAGCGGTGTCTGCTTGGAGCCACACAGTCTAGCCGTAAGCCCGATTCTCCATCTTACAGAGGCGTGTGCTTGCACCTGTATAGATTGTTCTGTCTGTTTAAATAGATGATTTCTCTGTTAATGCCTTTTCGTGTGATGCCTGTCTGAAGCAGAGGCCTGCCCCGGGCCACATTGTGTCAGTACAGCCATCCGCTCCAGCCGTAAGTCCTTGCCCCATTGTAAAGGGAAGTGAGTTTGTACAAAAAAACTGTCTCTGTCTTTGGAATAGAGGATATCTCTGCTAACGACTGAACCCCGCCGAAGGAGAAAGAGACACAAGAGACCCCGCACCTGCTGCCCAGCGACGACACGGGAGTGCGCCCTGCCCTGAGGAGATATACGTACCCATTTACCCACCTGTCCTCCAGTGAGGCTCCTCCGCCCTGCTTGTCCTTGGAGAGGTATACGTATCCGCCACTCACCTGTCCGGTGGAAGAGTCCCCTCCTAGTCTTTAGTCCCGGTCCAGACCTGTCCGGACATCTGTCCGCCTGTATCACGCCCAAGAAGGTTTACTTACCAAGATACTTACCTGCTTGCTGGAACGGCGGTCAAATCCCTTCTCCTCGGTGGTTGCCGGTGGCACGGATCGGTGGGACGAACCCCTCGCTTCCCAGGGTCCAAAAGCGGGCTCCCTTTCCTGGGAAGAGACACAAAATCCACGTCAAGACTTTTTAATTCCCCTTTTTAGACAATAAAGATTGTTCATTTTAATTCCACTTGTCTGCCTGGTCTCTGGTACGCTCCTCGAGGTGGTCCTGGGTTTGAGGGGTGGGTGCAGTCTGGCTTGGCCCCCCCGACCTGTGACACTTATACTTAATTTAAGATGTTTTGTAAAGTTGGGAACACACTGAAACATGTTCTTATGTTTGTTCACACTAGAGGTCTTCACAGTGCAACCGAGACCCGTCGACCCGGGACCCGACCCGGGACGCGTACGGGTTCGGGTCTATATTTTAAATGATCAGCCGGGTCGGGTCCGAATCTATTACTTCGGGTCCCGGGTCTGTTTAACATTGTGTGTAATACCCGTGCGATCAGAGTCAGAATGAGTCAGTCAGCACTACTTGTGTTTTTTTGCAACTTGTAAAATTAGGTAAAGAAAAGTGTGAACCAAAAAAAAAAAAAAGAGCGATCTCACTCTCTCTCTGCCGTTAGAAGCAGAGCGCGCAGTCTCAAGCGCGTGTCATGTTTCTATGGCAACCAGAGCTTCCGCCAAACCGCGCTTTACATTTTCTCCCATTTTTATAATAACATAAATGAACCGTCTTGTTTAATCTTAAAGTTTTGGTGGTCAGATTCAGACTCAATGCAGAGCAGAGAGCACAGATATGATAGCAAATAAGTAACGTCAGCGGCCATGGCACTGAACGAGCAATCGTTATTATAGTTCAAAAGGGCAAACAGTTAAAGTTATTAACTCGAGTCAGAATGTACATGTGCAAAGTTGCATTTGTCATCCATCACCGTGACATCAAGTGGACTTTTAAAGCTGAAATAATAAGTGGATTAAGCTTGGAACAACGAGAGAAATAACATGGATAGAACTTTCTTGTCGGTGGATTGTAATGCATCACAGTCAGTCAGGTAATGTTAACGTTACAAGGAAGTGAGACAACGGCTACTAAAATTAGGTAAGACAAAAAGTTTTATTTTTCGCAACTTGTGTGAAATAATATGTGACAATCGGGTCCAGTCGGGTTTGTGTCTTCCCGCCGGGTTCGGGTCCAGTTTTCAAATAATAGACGGGTCCAGGTCGGGACCGGGCAGTACATTTATGGCATTTCTCGGGTCTGCACGGGTCCGGGTCCAGCTTTTGAAATAATAGACGGGTCCGGGTCGGTTCGGTGTAGCACATTACGGGTCTCTTCCGGTTCGGGCATGAATTTTTGGACCCGTGAAGACCTCTAGTTCACACCTCAGGTATTTCAAAGACTCCTTCCTAGGGAAAAATAAGAAAATATTTGCCAATTAAGAGAATATAAATGTGTTATGTTTGTTAATGTATTTCATACATCACCCTGCAATACCACAGATGTGATTTTAAATATGTTGATATTGTTATTTGAGTCCTGTGATATACTGATTTCATTCATTTCTTGCTCCTTCTGAGAAACACTTAGGCAGTGATCAGGATATTATGATTTTGTAAACACCCAATCCACCCATTTTGTAAGCTGTGAGTGATGCATGTTTATTACAGCATCCACTCTCCTGAGCTCAGTGGATTGAATAATGGCACCAAATGGACTCCAAATGGAGGCTGAAGTGTACAGTCAGTGATGTCATCAGATGGTACCACGCATCCTGGCATCTCCATACAGAAGAAACTGAGCATTAAAAGGGTGAAGAAACTGTACTGGTGTTCTGTCAGTCTAGATAATCTCTAGAGATGGTTTACAGAAGTTAGAAAGCAATTAGGTGTTGTGAGAACTCACCTAATTCTCTTTTCTTCAATGAAGAATTCCCATCTCATTTGATTACAAGCTAGCTTTTGGGGAGAATTATTTGTTTTAATTGGTCATATGAACACTTTGCATGAGACTTTTTTCAGAAAATATATCTTGAATTCAGTATATTTTTTCATGAATTGTTTTTGGTCCCACTTTATATTAAGTGGCTTTAAGTACTATGTACTTACATCGGCAAATAAGTACAATGTACTTATTGTGTTCAGGTTGTATTGTAAAACACTTTTGCTGTTATTGAGATGTGATACGGGTAAGGTTAGGGACAGGTGTGGTGGTATGGGTCGGTTTAAGGGTAGGTTAAGGTGTAAGTGAAGGGCAACTGTGTAATTACAAATGTAATTACATCAATTAATTACAGTTGTAAAGTTGTAATACATGCATTTTTTTTTTTTTTTTTGTATATGATCAAAATGCCTTTATTATGGTCTTGAAGGGAGTGGATTTTGGAATCCACTGCTGCTTTAATGTATATCTAATGAGTGATTATAATCAAGGTATTGATCAATATTGTTCCTTCTAAATAACTTCTCTAAGCTTATGAGATGTTACTTAGTTATATAAGTTACCAGTGATTACTGAAATGTGACCCTGGATCACAAAACCAGTCACAAGTCGCCAACAGCCAATGCAATAGCCAACAATACATTGTATGGGTCAAAATTAATTGTTATTTTAATTTTATGCCAAAAATCATTAGGATATTAAGTAAGATCATGTTCCATGAAGATATTTTGTAAATTTCCTACTGTAAATACAGTATATAAAACATTAATTTTTGTGAGTGAATGCAGCGCAATCGCTAACATAAATGGACAACTTTAAAGGCGATTTCTCAATGTTTCAATTCTTTTGCAGATTCCAGATATTCAAATAGTTGTATCTCGGCCAAATATTGTCCTATCCTAACAAACCATACATCAAATGAACGCTTAATCGTTCGGCTTTCATATGATGCATTAAACTCAATTTTCTGAGATTTTTTACGAAAAATTGACCCATGTGACTGGTTTTGTGGTCCAGGGTCACAAATGTTCTTTTCATGTATTCTCTAATGTCTGTATTTGATATCTGAGAGGTGACTGATATCTGATGCCAGGAATACAGTAACAGTGCTTGCTCATTTAGCTCAGCTTCCAGAAATGAAATATGTACTCGTTTTGTCTTCAGAATGTGTTAAAACATATATCTGTTTTTCTAGCTCACCATGACAACTATAGGTCATTGGAACCAATTTAAGTGACCATTTCTAAGCATGTACTTTACTGTTCTATATTAAAGTGTCCTCTCATTGAGAGAAAGAACATGTTATGTTGATGTTCTGGGAAGATTCTCCTGTTTATAGTTAGAGCCCAACCAAATCCAACCTTGAAGAAGCTGTGTCTGAGTGTGTGTGTTAGAATTGGTTACAGGTTAAGGAACGAGTGGAATTATTGTAGATGACTTGTTTTATTGGAGATGTTGGCACCTAGACCTAGGTCTTGTGACCTCGGAGGGCCACTGGTACCTAACTCAGTCCTGGTGGCAGCCGTACTGTCATGGTCGTCAATAGAAGACAGGAAGCAAATGCAAGTATTACTCAGGTTTATAAATTAAAGTAACTGATGCGGGACACGGGCGTGGCAGGATGGCGCAGGGACTTCGATGGTCAGGAAACGGGAACCGTGCAGTAAGGAGGTGACACGAAACACGACGAATCCCACACCAAGACGACGATAATCCACAGAAGACAACGATAATCCACAGTAAACACGAACACAGGAAGGCAGGAAGACAAGACTGGAACGCCGACACAGGAGACACCAAAACACCGTTTTCTCATCCCCTTTGTCAGATCGTTGAGTATATATAGAGTGATGAGACAGACTGCAGCTGGTGATGAGATGATGATCAGCTGGAGCGGATCAGGTAATGACACTCAGTCACGCCCACACGCGCTTTCATACAACAACATAAACACAAGACGAGAAAGAAGCAATGAATTCGTATACCGTGACACGTACAGACCATGGATATGTGCTACTGCATATCAGTCCATGTGTGAACATTTACCATGTTTGTCTATTTCTTGGCCTATTACCTACTAGTAATATGCAACACAATCTCAATAACAATTTCTAACTATTTTACATTTTGCATAATTGGTGTCAATTCGTACAATTCATATTTCACTTGTAAAGTTTTTGTACAATCTGCTAAAACCAGTCATGGTAATGTTTAGTGGTGGATCTCGTGCTTACCTTTTTTCTAATAATTGTATGTTGACCTTCACTCATTGTGTTTTATGCTGGTTACAGATTCTGGCTGCAAACGTCCTTGTCGTGGTTCGTTTTTCGCTGTCAACCTGCAAGCACCAAAAAAGGCCACTACATCAGAAGCAGCAGCAAATAGTCACAACACTACAGTAATCCCCGAAACATTGAACATCTCAGAAGAGGCTGTTCTCTTCCTCAAAGGCTTGATGGTCCCACGCGTCATGCCCTGGATCTACATCTTCATCATCCTCATTAGAGGAGAACTGGCCCCCGACTGAGCCTGGGTTCTCCCAAGGTTTTTTTTCTCCATTGGGTCATCTGATGGGGTGTTAGGACACCATTAGGTCACTGGATGGAGTTTTTCGGTTCCTTGCCACTGTTGCCTTTGGCTTGCTCAGTTGGGGATATTCAAATTAATTAACCAATCATACCATTGATCAGCTCTACCAAACTTGGATGTCTTTTTTCCAGTAATAAACAAACATTGTTAAGTTGTTTTGATTGATACTGTGAAGCAGCTTTGATACAATCTGTATTGTGAAAAGCGCTATATAAATATATTTGACTTGACTTGACTTGACTCATTAGTTTGCCCCTGAACGCTATATAGAGGCGATAGGAAGCGCCACAGCCAGCAGTCTATCCACACTCATGCACATCATCAGCAGTATGGAGCAGTACATGTAGCAGTAGTAAGCAGCAGTGAGCACACGACACGCCACCTCACCGAACACCCAATCTGAAGCGTTCAGCTGGTAGTGGATCTTCAGAGGTAGCAACAGGGTGAAGAGCAGGTCCACACACGCCAGGTTAGACATGTTCACCTGTAGGATTCGAGTGAAGAAACCAGCTGTGATCTACGTCACCAAGGCTATATTGTGAAAAGTGCTATATAAATATATTTGACTTGACTTGACTTGACTCATTAGTTTGCCCCTGAACGCATAGGGGAACGCAAACACTCCATCAAACTCATGAAATGCTCTCACTACAACTGAACAATACAAAACAAAGATGAAGTGGATCTCTCTAATAACAACTGCCATATTCTTGCTTGACAAGTTCACTACATTGTATTTATCTCCCAATATTTAGATTTACAGATTTAGTGTTCAATTTCTCTTTATGTACTCATATATTATTCAATTTACTACTATATCATGCAGTATATTACAATATGTTGCTACCGTGAAGGTCAGTGAAGGTTTTGGATCAGTGTTTATAATGCACAATAGGCTATATTATCTGTATATTATCATACAAACATTTGTATAATATATGTCACCCATATCCATCTATATTAATAAATAAAATACTACTACTAATAATAATAATAAAGAAAAGCTGTAATAGCCTACCATTTCACTGAAGCCATTGGATCATTGGTTCTGCATTTGCACAGAGGCTGTGATTATGCAATCAAGCACTGTGTTAATCCATATGTCTACGCCACGTAAATAAACTAACAGCATGTACTTTTCAGGCAGACACTTATAATCTGTTGTGTCTAATGCATTTTAGATATCTAGCTATTTCCTAAAGTGAATTACACCAAAATGCATGCAAGATTTTGCACTGTTCTGGAAGACGTGTTCCTTTCCAGTCAAAGTATGATCTAGACTATTGTATTCTTTAATGTTACGTTTTTGATTTGGCTCATCATGTCTTAAAGGTACAATATGTAAGATTTTTGTATTAAAATATCCAAAAACCACTTGCACAGTGTTATATATTTCTTTCAATTGTGATCTTACATTATCCTAAATGTTTCCAAGAAATAAGAAATTCAGAGAAATTCACAATTTTAAATATGGACCGTCTCTCCAGTAGGGGTTCAGTGAGAAAATCATTAGGAGGGACCTGCTACTTCATGGCAGCCAGTTTTTGTTGTTGTTGTTGTTTAGAAACAGGAAGTGTACATCAGCCATGTCGGAAACAATCGGTGAAGAGACAAAACGACAGGAGACGGGACAAGTACAGAACATCGAAATATTGATGGTAGTAGTACATTCATTATGACAGAAGCAAATACTGAACAGATTTAAAGCCTTTATTATCTCACTAACTATTGTAGTAGCTTTATGGCAAATACCTTATTGTTAAATGTTAGGGTTAATGTTTTCAGGTATTACCTGCACCCAAAGGATGCACATTCTGTTTTAAGGGAGGTTAGGTCATGATGTTTGGAAATGGCATATTCATTTTTTGGTTTGTTTGTAATACCCAATAGTTGCCAGATGCCATCCTGTCTGAAAATCTTCTTCACGTGGTCCTTGAGGAGGGTGATTCTGGATAGTTAAATCTGTCTTTAGTTTTTTCCAAATTCAGAGGTCTGGTGGATACAGACTCATTCAGGAGGAGGGCACACTTCTGCTGGCTTGACAGTATGTATTTACTTTCTTTTACACATTTGATTTAAAGGTGGTTAAAATAGTAACTGAGAAATTGAATGGTATGGCAACATGTCTTAATTATTCTCTTTTTAGTCATGTTCATTTTTATGCTCCTCAAATTTAAATATTCAGGTGTAACAAATTGGAGAGAGAAGTCTGTAACATGTCAAGAATATTACCAGATGTACACACTGCAGCCCTGCAGACACTGCAATGCATGTACAAGAACTGCTTACCAGGTATATAAATTATGAAAAAATAAAAATGTGATCACTGCTAGATGCTTAATGACAAAATGCAATAAGAATAGTCATTAATGTGGCTGCATGTATGTGCAGTGTTATTAATAAGGTAATTTGGATATTAATTTCACAATTTTCTTATGAATCCTCTAGGTTATGTTGGAAGAGGAAAACGAGGAGAGATGCAAGGCTTTTGCAAGGTGGCATTCCACCCTCGAGATGGTCAGCCGGATACTACGCAAAAAAGACCCCCTAATGGCAACATTGGCTCATCAAAACCACAAGATATCTTTTCTAACATCTGCAGAGTTTGATAAGCTTGCCAGGCTGGAGAAACTACTGGAACCATACAGGGTTGTACTTCAGTTCAGGCCAGCTGACAGTCTTGTCTGGGCCCGGGACAAGGTAATCTTAGATGGCGCCCCATTATCTGTTCACCGATGCCGACAGTGACGCATTTCAGCCGGCTTTTTATTTCTCATCTCCATAAATATATCTAGTAGTAAGGCTAATGCAAGGGCTAGAAATCAATAAATTCTTTGCTAATACTTCCTCATCATCATGGAGAGCGCAGTTCGCACCGCTTTCTCCTTTCCATAAGCGCGTGCTCTCCCGTGGCGTCTGTCGTTGCTATGCAACAATGAACTTGCGCGCCTGTAAAAACGAGCGTGCCACGTCGCTATTTTGAGCTAATATCCAAAATATTTCCATATGTGGCTCTTTCCTCCTTTCTTATCAACAAGTGGATTTACAGCCACCACATCAGCAGCACCGCCGGTCACAAAGTCTCAGCACTTTTATGAAGAGGACGCAACTGCACGCGCTTCGGGCATGCACGCGCATCAAGTACCAGGTTTGAGAAAACCTGGTACCGTGGCGTGACGTTTAAAAAAAAAATTTGTACCGACTTGGTACCGAAGTACCGGGTCTTTGACAACACTCATAAACGTTGGCTGCGCTGTTTCTTACCTTGCTCTACGTTGACTTTAAGTTACTAATGTTAGTTCCAGCTTCACCGTCACCATTTTTTTAAAAAAATATTTGTTTAGGACATCTCGACTCAAAGGCCTCTATTTTCTTCTTCTCTTCTTCTCTTTTCTTTTCTGAGCACCGGACTTGTGCTGACCAGACATTTTGAGCGTAACGTTAGCCTACTGAACTTCAAATCAAATGACAACATCAAATTTTGATCAGTGGCCAAACCATTTTTGTTTTGGGGGTGGGGGGGTTCTTGACCACTATTTAAAGGACAATTAGGAAGAAAACAAATAAAAAGCTTTTATGTAACTCAAATATTAGATATTTTTTCCAAAAATATGCCTATTTTATTTATTTTTTATTCTACTTTATTTATTTTTTTATTTATTTTATTTATTTATTTATTTTTTATTCTATTCTATTTTATTTATGTTTTATCCTACCACCATAGTTAATGTTAACTATGTAACTACAGTAATCAAATACTAGCAGACTATTGTTTAGTGTTTTTTAATCTTTGTTTATAGTTTAGAAAAAATAACTAATACTAGTAACATTAAATTTAAAAAAAATATTTGTAAATGCTGACATTCAAATGAACTAAGAAGGCCTTATGATATAGGTCATTGTTAGTAGATGCAATCTATGAATTGGATGTGTGTTTATTATTCAGATATGTCGTGGGACTTTTTTGGGGATGAAAAATATGTTTCCTGTTCTGTTCTGTTGTGTTACCTGCACTTTGCCACTAGGCCCTGAAGATGGCTGTCACAGAAGATGGCCCTGCTTATGTTGTGGGCTTTAAGGATGCATTCAAAGAGGATTTGACAAAGCGCAAAGAAAACACAAACATTGCTTGGCTTAAAATCGCAACAGCTCTTGATCCCAGATTCAAAAACCTGAAATGCATTCCTAAACCAGACAGAGCTGAAGTTTGGGAAACATTAGACAAGATGCTTAAAGAAGAGGAACTGGCTCTACATTCCTCAAATGCTGGATCAGAGCCACAAAAGAAGAAAATTGGTTTCCTCTTGTTGGGTTCTGATACGGAGTCAGATGATGAAACATCACTGGAAACCAGCACTCTTGCTAGCAGAGCAGAGTCTAGCATAAGCCTTGAACAATGCCCTCTACAATGGTGGTCTGAAAACAGCAGAAGTCATGACAAGCTGGCAGTCATTGCACGGAAATATCTACCAGCTCCTGCTTCAACTGCCATGTGAGAGACTATTTTTACTAGCAGTGCACAAGAATAGGGCTGCTCTGGCACCTGAGAGTGTTAATAAACCTGTATGCCTTAACAGCTGGTTAAATGTTGACTAGAAAAATAAGCACCACTTTGGGACAAAAATATTGGAATATTGGAATGTTGAGAGTAAAAGAAAAAATAGGGGAACTGGTGAGAGATTTTCTGGATAATGGGTTAAACAGAGAGAAAGCGAGATATTTGAGAAAAAGACATGCACACAGATAAGAACAGAAAAATCTTTAAACAAAAGAGGGGGAAACCGACTGGCCTCGTTCCCCGAAGAGGGAATGGAGATGTAAGTCAGAAGTGATTCTGACGAAAGGGGATCGCTTGTGAGAGCCTATCTACTTCGAGTGAAATAAACGAGCCAATGCATATTGGCATGCGATAATTGCACCAGCTGCTGTGCATCACGGCGCGGGCATATAACAAGCAACAGGTGCGTTCGCATCCTTGTTTTTCCGCTGAGGAGCCGGACCTCTGACCAGCTCTACACGAAGTCTATAGAACCTAGCAAACGTGTTAGGTGTCGCCCACCCCGCAGCTCTACATATATCTGTCAGCGAGGTGCGTTGAGCCAGCGCCCAGGTGGAAGCAACATTTCTAGTTGAATGTGCTCGCAACCCGGATGGGCAAGGCACGCCTTGGGCTTCATAAGCCAAGGCGATGGCATCCACTATCCAGTGGGCCATCCTCTGCTTGGAGACAGCTGTAGCGTCTGGACAAAATCACGATGACTAGTTAACTCTAAGCTTCAGGAAAGCTTTTAACCTACTGGACTCATTTATGTAAATCACACGCTTAGTGCCGAAGAGTCTGGATCAAATTGCCCCGTTGTCACTTTTAGTGGCATGATAGGAGTTAAACAGAAACACTCCCAATCTCTGTCGAGAGCTTCAGAAAGATCTTAACCATGATTAATTATTAATTATATATTCCCTTCTTTGAGCTAATTCGCTACACAGCCTTTTCCTTCTTTTGGCCTCCATAACAGACAAAGGGCTGATCTGAGGTCCTAAAGCTTTTCGTTCTGTCAACGTAAAACCGCAAGGATCAGACGGAACAGAGAAAAGCCAGGGCTGGGTCTGCCTCCTCCGAAGGCAGCGCTTGCAGGTTCACTACCTGGTCCCTGAAGGGAGTGGTAGGAACCTTGGGCACATATCCAAGCCGGGGTCTCAGGACAACGTGAGAGTTGGCCGGCCCAAATTCTAGGCATGATTCGTCGACCGAAAATGCTTGCAGGTCCCCTACCCAGAGCAGTCAGGAGCACTGTTTTTAGTGACAGGATCTTTAACTCAGCTGACTGTAATGGTTTAAAGGGAGGTCTCTGCAGTGCGCTGACCACCAGAGACAGGTCCCAAGAGGGTATAGAGGGGGGCCAGACAGATTTAGTCTCCTCGCTCCCCTCAGGAACCTGACGATCAGGTTATGCTTTCCTAATGACTTACCTTCAACTGCATCGTGATGTGCGGCAACATACACTTTGAGGGTGGAGGGAGACAGCCTTCACTCCAACCCATCTTGCAGGAAAGAAAGCATGACTCTGATCGGACATCTTCAGAGGTCTTCCCGGTGGGAAGAGCACCATTCAACGAACAGGCTCCACTTAGAGCATAGAGGTGCCTCGTTGAGGGGGCTCTAGCAGAAGTGATGGTGTCTACCATCGCCTGGGGTAGGTCACGTAGAACCTCTGAGTCCCGTCCAGGGACCAGACATGGAGTTTCCAGAGGTCTGGACGTGGGTGCCATAGAGTGGCCCATCACTGAGAAAGCAGGTCCTTCCTCAGAGGAATGGGCCAAGGAGGTGCTGTCGCGAGGAGCATGACTTCTGGGAACCAGGTCCGGTTGGGCCAATACGGCGCAACTAACAAGACCTGCCCCTCGTCCTCCCTGACTTTGCACAGCGTCTGTGCGAGAAGACTCACTGGTGGAAACACATATTTGCGTAGGCCCTGGGCCCAGCTGTGTGCCAGTGCATCGTGCCGAGGGTCCCCTCGGTCAGGGAATAAAACAACTGGCAATCTTGCTCCATGCTTAATCTTTCCTCAAAGTAGTGAGAACGACAGACAATCTGCATTAATAGACACGGTTTTAGGTAATAGTGGCCCACAACTAATTAGCAGAAGTATTTCAGTAAGACAGTAATAATGTGAGTTAATCAGTTAGCAGGAAACCAACACAATATAACACTCAAAACTAAGTATTTTGAACACCATCTTTCAAGAACAAGCGGTTTGTGAATCCTGCACTGAAGTCCGAGATTTGAGAAGCAGTCGTCAGTAAAATAAAGAGAACACAGCAAAAGTTTAGGATAACACTGCTGTGGTATCGTGGTAAAGATTAATTTTAACCACTGATTATTTACATGCTCGTCCTTGGGCAGTGAAAATAAACTGGCTTTATCTTCAAATTGTAGAGCACAGCGTCTTCTTGACATGATGCTATCCAGTATCCACAAGAATCAGCTGCAGTGTTTGAGGGGGTTCAAGTTTTCCCTGGTGTCTGCGCGGACAAGACCCGGGTCCTGGGTGGGAATCCCGAAAGAGATCAACGACCAAGGCATGACGTTCATGTCACGAGCCATTCGCGAACTTTATGAATTATTGGGCATTAAATCGATTTGCACCAGCGTCTATCACCCACAAACAGACAGCCTGGTGGAACGATTTAATCGCATGTTAAAAACCATGATTCTAAAGTTTGTGCGGGAAGACGCCACAAATTGGGATGAGTGGCTAGAACCCCTCTTGTTTGCTGTACGCAAGGTCCCCCAAGCCTCCACGTGTTTTCCCACTTCGAGCTTCTCTATGGGCGTCAGCCCCGCGGGGTGTTGGACGTCCTTAGGGAAACTTGGGAGGAGGGACCTTCGAATACTAAAAACGAAATTCAGTATGTCCTGGACCTGAGAACAAAACTCCACACTTCGGGGCGACTCTCTATGGAGAATTTGTTACAGGCTCAGGACAAACAAAGTCGGCTGTACAACAGGGGGACTAGACTACGTGAATTTGCACCTGGAGATAAAGTGCTTGTATTGCTCCCTACTTATAGTTCTAAATTACTCGCGAAGTGGCAAGGACCCTTCAAGGTCACACGGCGAGTTGGAGATCTCAGCTATGAGGTAGTCCGAACAGATAGGGATGGGGCACATCAAATTTACCACCTCAACCTCCTTAAAAGGTGGAGGGAGGCGGAATCAGTGATGCTGGCGACAGTGGTGAGTGGAGAGGAGGATCTCGGTCCAGAGGCAAACACAAAACTTCAATCTCTCACTCTGGCACCTGGATGAGACCACCTCTCACCCTCCCAGCTCACTGATATACGCAATTTACAAGCAGAGTTTGCTGATGTGTTCTCGTCCCTGCCTGGCCGGACGAATCTCATTCAGCACCACGTTGAGACAGAGCCGGGCGTGGTGGTACGCAGCCAGCCATATCGCTTGCCTGAACATAAGAAAAAGGTAGTTCAGAGTGTACTAGAGGCTATGCTAGACATGGGAGTAATAGAAGAATCCAACAGTGATTGGGTGAGCCCGATAGTTTTAGTGCCTAAAACCGACGGCTCGGTTCGGTTCTGTGTGGATTATCGCAAGGTAAATGCTGTGTCGCAATTCAACGCTTATCCAACCCGCTTATCGCGGGTTGACGAATTATTCGACGCTTATCCAACCCGCTTATCGCGGGTTGACGAATTACTTGATCGGCTGGGTACTGCTTGATTTTATTCGACACTAGACTTAACAAAAGGATATTGGCAGATCCCCTTATCTCCCATGTCCAAAGAAAAAACAGCTTTCACAACGCTGTTCGGATTACACCACTTAGTTACTCTTCCTTTCGGCTTGTTCGGGGCTCCGGCCTCTTTTCAGCATCTTATGGACAAAATTCTCCGGTCGCATGCTACACATGCCACTCCCTACTTAGATGATATTATTATCTATAGTAACGACTGGCAGCGTCATATGCAGCACTTGCGGGCTGTCCTATGGACGCTGAGAAGGGCCATATTAACGGCCAACCCGAAAAAGTGTGCGATTGGGCATGTGGCAGTTAGGTATCTGGGCTTCCACTTGGGTCATGGGCAGGTGCGTCACCAAATTGACAAGACAGCAGTAGTTGCAACCTGTCTGAGGCCCAAGACCAAAAAGGAGGTTAGACAGTTCCTGGGGCTGGCGGGATATTACACAAGGTTTGTACCTAACTATTTGGACCTCGCCAGCCTGCTGACTGATTTAACTAAAAAGGAAGTACCAGATACGGTCCAGTGGACGGAGCGGTGCCAGCAGGCTTTTACCCAGATAAAGGCTACTTTATGTGGCGGATTGCTCTTACATGCTCCTAACTTTTCAATCCCCTTTATCCTACAGACTGACGCGTCGGACAGAGGGCTGGGCGCAGTCTTGTCCCTGGAGATAGAGGGTGAAGAGGGGCCAGTGCTGTACATCAGTCGTAAGCTCTCTAAGAGAGAGACTATGTACAGCACCATCGAAAAGGAGTGTTTGGCCATCAGGTGGTCCATTCTCACCCTCCGCTATTATCTCTTGGGACGGGATTTCACCCTCTGTTTGGACCATGCTCCCCTGCAGTGGCTCCACTGCATGAAGGATACCAACGCGCGGATCACCTGTTGGCATCTGGCTTTACAGCCTTTTAAGTTCAAGGTGGTCCACAGGCCTGGTGCACCGATGGCTGTGGCCGACTTCCTCTCCAGGAGGAGGAGGAGGGGGGGGGGGGCTGCAGGCCGGATGGCTCCCCGGCCTGAGTCGTGCGGTGGGGGTATATGGCGAGGGGGGCGTGGTTTAGCGAGGTCTGTAGCGGGAGAGAGAGGAGGGAGCCAAGCGGTAAGTAAGTAGGTCAAGTGCAAATGACGAACACCTGTGTCTGATTGCAGTAATTGGCGAGGAGAGACCGCTTATAAGCCAGCTGGAACCAGAGAGAGACGGACTGAGGACTCGCCCGTGCAGGCGTAGTGAATGGCGTTGTGCGTGCGCGACGATTGTGCTCTATGTGTGCCCTTTTTTTTGTTCTTTTCTTTTATAAATAAAGCGAGTCCCAGTCGACCCAAGCCGACCCTTGTCTTCTTCCTTCCTTCCTAAAACCTGAACAATCGATCACACTCCTCTCCACATATAGCTGGTGTGTGGTGATCACACTGGTGTCGTTGTACCGTGGCTGCCGTCACATCATCCAAGTGGATTCTGCAAACTGTGGTGATTCAGGAGAGACCTCTGACCAATGTTGGGCAAGTTACTTTTAAAAAGTAATTAGTTACAGATACTAGTTACTTCTTCCAAAAAGTAACTAAATTAGTTAGTTACAAATTTTAAAAGTAACTAGTTACTTAAGAAAGTAACAAATTGTGTTACTTTTAAGTAAAATTAAATTTTAAATGCTCAAATGTGACCCCACCTCTACCCCTCTTTAACGGAACTTAAAATACATGTGCATGTTCAATTATTTATGATAAATCTGAATATTATAATGAAATGGACACTTAATACAATACATTATTAACAGAAACATGAAACATTGTACACACATCTAAAAAATAAAATGTTGCTGTGGGACAAAGTGAGACTAGCCTCCAATCAAATGCCATGTATGTAGATATTATGTTTATATAGTGGATCAATGCAAATAACACAATAGATGTTTTGGAACTTTTGAAATTTATTGCCCCTCAACAGGCCACAACTGGGCAAAATTAAATTAAGCTTGTTAAGCAATATACCAAAAAGAAATAACAAATATATACACTCTTTGTAGTGCAAATAAAACAAAAAAAAATTACTGAAAAAATGCTGTACTTCAAGTAGAACAGTGTAACAATATTAGGTGCTTTCAATGTAACTGGAAAGTCCATCGATGATGGATCGGCTCGTTCGCGAATAAGCTTTTAGTGGGTCGTTCGCGATTCGCGAATGAGCCGACTCTAAGAGCCCGCTCTTTTAGGTGAACGTCGGGAGCTGGCTCGCATATCTGAAGAGCCGACTCTATTTTTACAAATTTATCCTATAGAAATTAAATAATTATGTAATAAAAATTGAAATATTATAGTCAAAGTCATTTAAAGAGCCGTTTGTGAGCCAAAAGAGCCAGCTGTTTTCAGTGAGCTGAGTCAAAAGAGCCGAAAGCCCATCACTACTATGCGTGCTTTCAAACACCCGCCCAACTCTACCTCTGATTGGCTTACAATGACATTTTACTCTACCTCAGCCAATCGTCAGCATTTATGCGCTTGTCTTGTGCTCTGCCCACTAACCAAGGAAGAACAGTAAAAAAAGTATTTGCCTCTCGCTCAGAGATCTAGTTGGTCTGATGAAAAAAAACAGCTTCATCAGTTATAGTAACGCGCTGCATTTTTTGGCAGTAACGGTAACGGCGTTATTAAGATGAGAAGAGTAAAAATTAGATTACTCGTTACTGGAAAAAGTAATGCCGTTAGTGTTATTCCCATCACTGCCTCTGACATGGTTGTTAAGTGCGCTAGGTGTTCAGCAGTTCATATAGTGTATGTGCTATACATCAGTAAATCATAATCATACACCATAATCAAAGTACCTTTTTGGAATAATACATAGGTATTAAAATACATTTATGTTCCTGAACAACAAAACTTGAAATTCAGTGGAATGAGTTAATGAGTTTCTGCTATGGTTTTATTTAGAATTTTCAACATAGGCAACTTACCTTAAGAAAGAAAAAGAGTACAGGATTTTGTTGGGTCATCAAGCAAAATTAAAAATAGGCAAGGCAACTATAGTCAAAACAAGGCAAGCAAAATTAGAACTATTTTCTGTTTACTGTGTAAATATGCCATTGTTTTGTGTTGTTACAGTGCAAGTCAGACTTGTTACCCCCTTGTTTCACGTAGTTACAGAGCAAGTGCAACATCTGCCGGCCGTAAATTGAATGGATCCAACAGGAACATGTCACGTGATTTACTTGCATCTTGCCCAAAAATTGTGATAGGCTATTTGGTAGTCCTATTAAGCCTGGTGATTAAAGTTATTGTATACGAAAATAAAATGACATAGGCCTATTTAAATAAGTATTTAAGTATTTGAAATACATAATACAGTCTCTAAAAGTATTTAAATACAAATTACATTTGATTTTTTTTTGTTAGGGAAAACACAAATTACAAAATACTCAAAAGTAATTAAATACGTATTTCAAATGCATGTAATTAAAATACTGCCCATCTCTGATTGTAACAATAACAACATTAATGCTAGTGATATAATGTTGATTAGTCATATGTTAAAGGGTAACTAAACCCTAAACCAACTTTTTTTAGTTAATGATCTGTAAGAATGGGGCTTTATTAGTACTGTTCATTGATTCAAGTAACTTTTTTGACATTTGTGTATAAAGTGTTTTAATTCTACAATATATGATGTAAAAACGTCTGAGTGCTGCCCTCTTCAGGTTGAACAGTGGCTACTGCAGTTGAATTTTCCTATTGGATGTTTGGGGTGGTTCGTGACGTAGCGGTTGTTGGTGACGTAAGCAAGTTCCATACAGAGAGACGCGTCTCAGGTGCACGCCCCCCCTCCGCTGGGCTCTGCCCATTTTTCCAGCATTTTTCAAATATTGCCAGTGGGTGGAGTCAGGCTCTGACCAGGGGTTTAGTTACCCTTTAAGGACTGCCAATATGGCAAGCCGTTTTAACTTTTATTCATTTCCAGGATGTGAATGGTTGATATCAACCATATCAACAATTGGCTGCCATTCAAAATCCATTGTTGATATCAAGAATTGACTTCTTGCTAGTAGAAATGTAATTTTGATATCAATAATTTCATTGTTAGTAAAAATGTGAATTCCTGATATCAATAATTCAAATGTCACAAGTTGAAATGTCTATTCTTGATATCAACAATTGAATTACAACTAGTAAAAAAATTCATTTTTGATATCTGAAAATCTGATATCAATATTATTTTAGATATCTTAAATGTCTCTCTTACTCTTACTTCATGATATCAGAAATGACCATTGTCACTAGTGAAAATTTAATAATTGATATCAAAAATGAACATTATTACTAGTAGCAATTCAATTGTTGATATCAAGAATAGACATTTCAACTAGGGACCATTGAATTCTTAATATAAAAAATAAAGGTTTTTAATAGTTGAAATCAAGTTTTTTAACTAGTGAAAATTTAATTGTGGATATCAAGAATTAGCATTGTTACTAGTGGAAATGTAATTTCTGATATCAAAAATTGAGATTGTTATAGTATAAATCTAATTCCTGATATCAATAACTATCATTTTAACGAGTACAAATTTAATTGTTGATATTAAGTATTAGTATCCTGGAAATTAACAAAAGTTTAAACGGCTTGCCATACTGCCAATGCATTTATATTATGGAAAAAAATCTAATTTAAATGGCAATTTTTTTTCTAAAAATTACCACTATCGTATGCTGTTGCCATATGGCAAATTAAAATTAAAATTTCTTTTTACAGCACTTCAAGTGAAAATAATATAAAGTAGATTGCAGAAGCAATTGTGCTGCCCAATAATACCACTGTAAGTTAGGAAATTGGAGACCACCTTTATGGTATGGTAAATATAACAATAACAGATGAACATGCGCTTGTTTATTATTCCAGATGAAATCTGTGAATAGTTTCCGAAGCAATGTAAAAAAAAGAGGGTGGGAGACACAGAGGAATATTTTGAAAGAGGTACAGTATTTTAGGTAATACGGTCACTTTTATTCCGTTAACACGTCCAATTAACGATATGGGTAGATTTCTCCATCTGTCTATGAATTTGGAGATATCATTTAAAAGGGGTTGGAAGATATATTATCTATATTAGCTGTGATATTAATTCCTAAATAAGTGAAGGAGTCTACTACCTTAAAATGAGCAAGAGCTGATAATTGACTATCCTCCTTATTCAATAAAAGAATACAAGATTTAGATTGATTGACTTTATAGCCAGAGAAGTTACCAAAAGTTTAAAGAAGTTTTAATGAGGGAAGGGATGGAGTGAGCCAAATCTGTTAGGTATAATATGAAATTGTCTGCGTATAAAGAAATACTTATATCGGAGGTATTTAATCTGATGTTACCATGAGACCTTACTGCTATGGCAAATGCTCGATTGCTAAGACAAAAAGAAGAGGTGATAGGGGGCACCCTTGACGAATGCCCCTTTGAATATTAAATGTCCTGGAAACTATACTATTAGTAAGTACTTCAGCCATAGGACGCGTGTAAAGTATCTCAATCCATTTACAAAAAAATTCCCCAAACCCAAATCTTTTCAGGACCTCAAATAGATGGGGCCATTCCACCCTATCGAAGGCCCTTTCAGCGTCCAGGGATAGAATGTCAGAAGCTCCCTTTTTAAGATGTAAAATGTTAAGCAAAGTTCTAACATTGTGAAGACCTTGCCTACCCTTAATAAATCCGTTTTGGTCTCGATATATTATATTGGGTAAAAGTGCCTCCAACGTCCTTGCCAGAATTTTACTCAATATCTGAACATCTGTATTAAGTAATGAAATCGGCTGGAATGATTCGCATTTGGAATGTATTTTATTAGATTTAGGAAGTAACGCAATGAGAGCGTTTCTTAAGGAGTCTGGGAGCACACCATTTCCAAAAGATTCTTTAAACATGTCTAAAATTGGTGGAACCAATTTTCTTTTACATTTTTTGTAAAAGTCTACATTAAAACCGTATGGCCCCGGTAATCGACCTGCTGTTAAACTATCAACAGCCTTCATAATTTCTTCTTCCATTATATCCTTGTCCAGAGACATTTTTGCCTCTTCATGAAGGATAAACTATCCTGAAAGGCTGTTTGTGCACCATTGTTTGAATATTCAGGGGTGTATAAAGTCTCGAAAAAGCATTTAAAAGTATTGTTTATTTTAACCGAGTCACTTGTGATATTGCCATTATTATCTTCAATAGAATTTATTGTTCTTTCAGAATGATTTTGTTTAATTCTCCAAGCTAGCAATTTTCCAGCTTTTTCACCTTGGTCATAATAATTTTGCCTTAACATCATAAGACTGGCAGCCGCTTTGTTGGCAGATACTTCATTGTATTTTAATTATTGATGAATGATTAAATAATCTTTATATGATGGATTTTTTTCAAGAAGTTTAGTTTTTGTGTCAAGTGCAGTCAATTATTTTTTGTAACTTTTTGATTTATTGCTTGTGACGCTTATAAGAACACCTCTAATGAAAACTTTAAAAGCTTCCCATCTGACACAAGCTGAGGTTTGCGTTGTATTAATATCAAAATACATTTATATCTGTTGTGTGATATAATCAAGTTTTTCATCTAGGAGCCATTTAGAGTGAAATCTCCATTTTGGAGGATTACTTAATAGCCTAGGGTCTAAGTGAATATTATAGGGGCGTGGTCTGAAATTACTATTTCAGAATCATAAAAGCAATCAACATAAGTGTTGCTGAAATTAGAAAATAGTCAATTCTGGAATAGGACTGGTGTGTTCTAGAGAAGCAATAGTACTGAATATCCTTAGAATGTAATTATCTCCAAATTTCTGATAGATCTAAGTATTTATTATAAAATAATAAAGGGTCTTTCTAGTCTGTCTATGTGACTGATCACAGCCAGAGGAGCGATCTCGAATTGGATCCAGTCTACAATTGAAATCCCCACCAATTACATATGACCCAGAAAGGCTGGATAAAGTCAGAAAGAGGTTACTATAGAATTTTTGGATGTCCTCATTAGAGCCACAGATATTAACAAGAATCAGTGATTTAGATAATAAAGTCCGTTGAACAATTAAATATCTACCTGAAGGATTTTGTATTGTCTTAGCTGTTTGAAAAGGAATTGATTTATGGATCATTGTAATAACCCCTCTTGCTTGAGAGCTAAATGAAGCTGAAAACATTTGACCTAGCCATCTATTACATATTTGACATATATCTTTTGACATTAAATGTGTTTCCTGGAGAAAAACTATTTTAGATTGTAGCTGCTTTATCCTAGCCATCACTTGTTTGATTTTAGTAAGAGTATGCAGCCCCCTAGCCTAGAAATCTAGACGCACCCTAGCGGCAGCAACATTTATTTTGCAGCCAGTGTAGTCTAGCAACTCCTCGTTGGCTTTCGAGCTGGAAAAACTAAACTCTAGTCAGGCCAATCACATCGTGTATAGAGTTGGTGGGCGGGCTTAGTGACTGTTCTGTGTGAATTCCCTGCTACATGAAAACAGAGAACAAGATGCTGGTGCTGCTGTCGAACAGCGGTCTTTCGAATCGGCTTTGGCCACAAGGAAGATGTGTTCGGAGTTTTGTCGACTGGATACGGCAAAAGTTTAATATATCAACTTTCTCCGCTGGTGATAAAGCGCATGGGACTCACTCAGCCACAACCGTTCGTTGCTCTGGTTGGTTGTAGCGCTATCCTATTGCGTGTAGAGAGAATTTGAAAGACAACCATTTATCCCGTCCCTCGGATTAAGGCATGCCAATGGTGAGTTCCCAGACCTAACATCTTGATGTGGGTCTGGCTTGCCAGGCTAGCAGCCCCCTACAGTTCCATGAAATAAACTTAACCCCTCTAATCTCTGCCATATCTTAAATTATGAGATAATCCAATACTCTCCCTCGTTTTGAAACAGAAAATCACCTGTACCTTGCAGCAATAAAAAGTAAAATTAAAAACCAACACAATTAGACACACTTTAACACCACAACTGTGCATTGCCGAGAGCCACCAGCAAATCCACACACTACTTTGCTTCTAACTTCCCCCATCTAACTGAGTCTACCAAAAAGAAAACACCTATGCGATGTGCGATGCGCTTTTGTACCTTGTCCCCTTATAAAGAATGTCAACTTGATTGATCGACCGTTATTCACATATTCCGGAGTGTGAACAAGTCGTTGAAATAATGTCACTAGATTATAAATTCGTTAGAAAGTCGTCAACTTTGGTGTTTGAAAGACGTGAGATCGGCCATTAACAATCACCCGAAGACGCACTGGGAAGATGAATCCATACAGTAGGCCCTTAGCACGTAGTTTTCTCTTGACTTCATCGAATAGTCTCCATTGATTGTTTACTTCAGCAGAAAGGTCTGGAAAGAACATGACTCAATGATTTTGGAACAGCATGTCCTTCTTCACTCTGGCCGCATGCATTACACGCTCCTTGTCTCTGTAATCCAGGAACTTCAGGATCATCACTCTCGGTGTTGAATTTGTGTCCATATCAGACCTTCAAGTACTGTCAATCCTGTGCGCCCTCTCTATGGCCAAACTGTTCGCAGTGGCCCCATGCCCAGTGCCTCAGGTAGCCGACTTTCTAGGAACGCACTTTTTTTTTTTTTTTTTTGTGAATTTTCTTCGCCATAAGCAACACGCGTCAATTCTTCCAGGCCCTCGGAGTCAGTATCTGTTACTTTTTTCGGCTTCTGTTTTGCTGGTTTAGGCGACATCTCAGACAGCATTCACTCGGAAAACAAATCGTGGTCGAAGTTTGAAGAAAGCAGGTGTAAAATTTAGGAAATCTCTTTACAGCGGAGCCAACTCGTGCTTTTCGCCATAACCGGAAGTCGCATCTCTTATGTTAAATAATTTACAACAGATGTGCTTAAATGCTCCAATCCTGTCTGAAATGAGAATGTCTTAGATTTACCATAAATGTCCTGCATATTTACAATGAACTGCAGATTCATTTGAATATATTTCCAAGAAATGTTTTCTTATGTGACATATAAAATTTGACAACAGAGTAAATACACTAGATGTTTAGGGGTGGGTGTTATGACCAATAGGGTAAAATGAGGCTAAAGGCATGCCATAATGTGCTTTACACTACTTCCAAAGTGTATGATTGCAGTGTGTATGAATATATATATATATTTTTATTTAACATTGATGGCACAACAGAATTTGGTGTGGGAAAAAAATCATGAAAGTGGTTTGTTTAAAAATCATATTAATTTATGGACGTGGCGAGATGGGCTTTTACTCCTCACACAGGAAAATCAGCATGGGGCAAAAGACACTACATTTTAGCTAAAGGAATATGTTTGGAATAAGTTAATTATTGTTCAAAACAATTACTTTAGCAAAGTTTGTACTATTTTCATGTCATTGTCACAGTCCAGCTTAACTCTTTAGGCGCCAAGGTTTTTTTTTTTAAATGCTGTATTTTGACGTCAAATTTCAAAAGCTTGTGGCTTGAAAGGGCTTAAAGATAGATATCTACTGTAAATTAGAAAAATGTTGGGGATGACTGAAAGTTTATGTGGGGTGTAAATATACTCAACCAATTTGCATATTATGACGTCATCAGGGGCGGCCCTCTTGAATTTCATAATATTCAGGAAATAGTAGATATTGAACTGATGTTTGAACTTATTTGCATGTTTTATTTATTTATTTATTTTAATCCTCATTCCAAATTATGAGAAAAGAGGAAACCAACAATAACAGGAGAAAGTACTAAATTATTACTATACTGTATAGTAGTAAAACGCATGTGAACAGAAGCCTACTTTTTGATCAGTTCATCAGTAATATTCAGGAAATAGTAGATATTGAATTGATGTTGGAATTTATTTACATGCTTTTTTAAAAAAAAAATTTATCGTCATTCCAAATGATCGGCAAAGATGTACCGGGAGAAGCGGGATCATTAGACGGCCGATCGTCATTTACAAAAGGCAAATATTCCCCTTCAGAGTCGGAATCGGCGAATAACATTTGCAACACATCCTCATGGTACAAGTTTTTATTGGCCATTTGACGATTTTCTCTCACAAATCTCACAATTTACTCAGACGCTCTGAACTGCTTCCGCATCAATGACACGATCGCTCACTTGCTCTGCTGTTTCCTCCAACACTTTGAATAGGAACATGACGTCATTTTGATCTTGAATCGAAGTATTACATGTCTGCCATCTAGTGGTAGGGAATACAAATGAGATATTACACCATATTAGGATCTACAGCCTGTTTTATTAAGTATGACGTCTTGTCGCAATTTTGCGACTTTGGCGCTTAAAGGGTTAAGTAAATTCAGTGATGGTTCATTTTTGTTAAAAAAAAAAGTTAATAATTTAGTTTATATATGTGTATATATATATATATATATATATATATATATATATATAGCTCTGGAGTAAACCGTGATGTCATCGTCCAGCTCAGTTCAGTTCTTGTATAATAGTGTTAGTGCAGGCAGATCAATAATATTGTTGAATATTAAATTAAATGTTAAATTTAATGTCCCCAACTAAGCAAGCCAAACCAATGACAACAAAGGTGGAAAAGGCGACAGTCAAGGAACCAAAACTACATCAGTGACAGAATGGAGACATTTTTTTTTTTTCGCTCAGTCCTCCTCTGGCCAATGAACGAACAGTGAATGATCATGATTCAGGCAGCATTACAGGTCAGAAGTCAGATTGGTTTGGAACAATCAGAATATTATCCAGTTCATCTGGTTGAAGATCGGAGTCACGGCGGTATGGAGACGGGTTTGTTGAGGATTAAGTAGACTATCTAATTAGACTATTAGATGATGGCTGTCGTGTCGATGAGGCCGTCGATGAGAGTCTAGCACCTTCAGTTGATACTGTAATATCATATTGATGAAACCGTTTTGGTAAACTCTCCAGTGTGTATTTGTGTTTGCGTTCTGGAGAACGTCAAAAGTTTCTATTTACGTGTTTTTGCAGCAGTGAGCTATGTAACCAATCACAGACATGTTTGTTGATATCTTGAATGCAATGACCAATCAGGGGTGTTTAATTCAGCCAGAATCCACTCACTGCTCAAAACACCAGAGTTTTTATTCAGCGCTTAATTCTTCTCACTCACGAACCCTCTCATTAACAAAGTGTAGACACGATGTAAGAGATTCATTGTGCAGTGTAGACAACTTTATTGACTATTATGGAACTTTGTGAGATCACAATCTCACACAGCCAAAGTGACAGCTTTTTAGTGATTGTAAAGGGAGCACTCTTTGCGCACTTTCTAGGCTATAATCCATTCAGAATTGGAATAAAAGTCAACACATAACGGTAATTGATATGATTAGGCTTTAGCTTGACTACGTTATCAAACAGCTAATACTGTTTTGCTAATGTTACACAAACCATGTTCCCGTTCGCCATCTCAGAGTCAGACCGCTGCCTTCTTCTGCTACTTCCCTAGAAATAATGATAGGAAAAACCCCGTCCCATACCTTGATGGGATTGGTTACATATTTGGGCGGTTTCAAACAGTATTTTTTAAGACTGTCTTCTTTTCATTGCAGTTTTAAAGAGAAAATACTCAAACTCGTAAATTCATCAATCAACACCATTGCTGTCTTAAAGCATATTAAAAACACCACATAGACATATAAAGAACGTGTTATACTTTACTTTAAGTGACTGTAAATAAATAAAAAAACTGATAAATGCCAAATGAAGTGTGTGTGTGTGTGTGTGTGTGTGTGTGTGTGTGTGTGTGTGTGTGTGTGTGTGTGTGTGTGTGTGTGAGAGAGAGAGAGAGAGATTGATACATATAATGCTTGCAATAAAATTAGCATTAACAAGAAGTTAGCCATTTTACTCCAACAATTCAAACACAATATATTATGTGCAATCCAGGCTCATTGTAAATATATCTCTACTCGCACGTTTAGCGGCACTCTCAATGTGAAATGTCCAGTGAGTGGCACTAAAAGCATGTTTTAACCGGCACAGATTACAGTGAATCTGGCCATTTTTTTAACAGTTGATTGTTGTTTGTATTTCTGGTGAGCAAAAGAGCAAGTTTACTACCTCATAAAAACCATACATACTGTATGGAGCTGATAATGTGATGCAAACATCAAAATGTAGAAAAAAAGAAGTTTACAATTAACGAACTATGGTAAAATGGTTGTGAGGGAATAACAATATTGGGCAAGCAGGTCTTTATTATAAAAATGGCTCTTTATTAATCAATACGTAAAATGTGTGTGAAAAGGAAAAAAAAAAGTTCTGTTTTTCTGCCACTGGTGTTCATTTCAGCTAGAAACTATAGTGAATTATACACAGTGTTGGGAAGGATACTTTCAAAACGTATTTCGTTACAGAATACAGAATACATGCCCAAAAATGTAATTTGTAACGTATTCCGTTACGTTACTCAATCTGAGTAACGTATTCTGAATACTTGGATTACTTCCACATTGAATTGCATTTTAAAAGTGTAGGAATGCGGCCATCAAACCCTGCTTACTAAACAAGCCTATTCTGGTGTGTTTTTCTGTTCCAACTGGCTGAATGTGTTAGGCCCATGTCTCCCATAAAGACTACATAAACAGAGAACAGTCTGTTTTCTTTCATTTTGAATTGTTCTGTTTAAAAGTAGACATGTCTGTGAGGCAAGTAGGCTAGCCTACCTTACACGTTAAGTTTTGGTTCATTTATGAGACGAGCCCCAGTTCACGCACCAGCGCCTCCGTGCCGTGATATCTATTGTCTGCTATATTTACTAATTATTTATTTATTAATTCCAGGCAATTGGTTGATGAAACATTGATTAAAATTAAGATACAATTAATACAAATCGAAATTCACTTTAAAAAAAGGCTTTGTACATCTGTTTGAGGTCTCTGTGAAAGTTTTAAAGCAGTCTTTTAGTGCCGCTTTCAGAGTGGTCACGTCCGTAACATTGTTTTTTCCTCATAAATGCGAACAAGAAAAATAAAATAAAATGAATATTTTATGTTCTGTGGAGAGCCAACCCTTCTTCATCCGGTGGGTATTACTTTTGGTTTGCACCGTGTAGCCTAATTCACAGAAAAACTAAAAAATATTTGGCCTAAAAGTTAAATATTTTTTTGTGTCACGCATGTTTATTTCCCCCATATTAAATATAAAACGCATGTGTAGACAGATATTTCTCTAATGTCTGGACTCCTTTATTAAGGGAGTATGGATATACAAACAGACGTTTCGATATATTGGTATTAAATGACATTTGCAGTCAAAACTTGAAATATACATTCTCAGAAAATGCATGTCCATAACGCAATTGCTAAATTTTAAATAATTATTCCGCAACTAGTTTTGTGGTGTATGTCTACGTATTTTATAATCTTAACTTCAAATAATACTAATAGTAATTTAAAGATGTGGTAGCATTGGATCTGGACGGTAAGGATAACTCTGGGAGTTGGAAGGGGTGTGTTGCAATTCTGCCTTCTCGCACACGACGCAGGTTCGTGGATCTGAGTGTCGCGATTTCGGTTTCATATCGCATATTGTTACAGCCCTGTAGCTAGTAGCCTACCTGATACAACTATAAAATAGCAAGGTGACCAGTAAAACTACAGGAGACGACTACCCCTGGCTAATAAAAAAAAAAAAAAACTTTAAGATGCTTCTTCAGGTTGGAGGTGGAGTCTTTGGACGCTGAAAGGAGGATGGTTGCTTGCAAGCAGAGGTTGCACTGCACAGTTATATTTGTTCTCCCTTCTCTTTCTTTAATGTGAAATGCTGTTTGAATTTCCAAGATAGAAACGCATTCTTGCCCTGGCTCTGTTGTTCCGGCTCCATCTCTACATCTAGCTCCCACTTCTCCTCTTCCGACTCCATTGTGACTGATCACGCAAACCGCGCATTTTTTTGTTTTCATATTGGGGCTTCTGGGCATGGAGTTGCCTTAATTTATTTAGAGAGTGAATAAACTCACGAAACAGAAAAGTATCGTCATGTAATCCATTGATTTCAACAATGTAACTGTATTCTGAATACCAACTATTTAAATTGCAACTGTAACGGAATACAGTTACTCATAATTTGTATTCTGAATACGTAACGCCGGTACATGTATTCCGTTACTCCCCAACACTGATTATACATGTGCTTTTTTGGTGACTTTGAGAAGAAAAAAATAGACAAAACTCTAAGATGCCTGTATGTTGACAAATTAAATACTAAAAAAGCTCTTTTTAACACACTTTTTTCACTATCACTAGTTAAATTCCAAAGTGCCCACAGTTGAAGAAACACCACACAGTGCTCCTCTGTGTACACAAATGAGTAAGTTATCCAAAGCCCCACACCCCTCACGACCCCAGTGGCCTTCATTAGCAGAAACCAGCCTCCACCGCAGCACAGGAGAAACATGCGTTCTTTCACATGACCAGACCCCCAGAGAGAGCCAGCCAGGACACGGCCACAGGTACAGACCCTTCACTCCAACACTACTGAACCAACTGAGTTTGAACATCATACGCAACACAACTCAGAGGATTGAGTGGAGAATGATGCTGAGCTCTAAGTACTTTTAATCACCATGACAGACATAACCCCCTCCCCCACCCAATAGACAACAGTAGCTTTAGATACTTAGAACAGACATCAGTATGACACATGGATGGTATAAATCACAGCATATAAAATTTCTCTCACAAATTGGCTTAGGTTCCAAAAGCACAAACCGGTCTCTTTAGAATTGTAAAATACACAGTAAAAACTTGAGCGCACATGGCTTATGAAATAAAATTATGACATTGTTTGAGAAAAGAAAATCTATTTGTGAAAGGAAAGGGTTAGATATGTAACCCTGAGAGTATAAGGTTAGTTAACTGCAATGCCTTCAGATGTGCTTTTTCATATTTATATGTATAATAAATATTTGCCTATCTTGTCAAACAAAACACCGTCAAGTTCTTAGCTATGTAATGAAAACCCACTTGCTAATTCACTCCGTTCTGTGGTACGCACTGGGGATTTTCCGATCGATCGGCCACAGATCAGTATTGGCTGAAAATCACATTCTGTGACTCAATCAGTAGTGCGTTTGAGATCACCCCATATACCCTCATTCACTAGTCCCTACATTACTCCACTAATACAGTCCACTCGAAGAAGTGAGTGAATTCGGACACTGAGTGTGCCGCTTTTGCATAGTTTGTGCTTGCTGTTTAATATTCATTTGAAACTTAAACTGGCATCTCCAGTAGTAATGAAAATATTTATCTTGAACTGTGTCATGTATAAACCTTAATTAAACAATTTAATAATCAATTAAAATGGAGTTTATACCTGTATGATACTATGCTGTAGCCACATTGGACAAGCGGTTTGGAAAGTGGATGGATGGATAATTGAACTGTGTGCGCAATCTTCTGATGCGGGAATTCATTTGGCACGACCCTCACAGTTATCCAGGTGCAGACAGACAGATGAAGATCAGGAATAAAGTTCAAATGCAGAGCTTAATAACTATTCAACAGGTAATACATACAAACGCTAACTCAGACCAGACCAGACGAACACTGAGTGAAGGAGAAGAACTTACACATGGTGATATCATAAATGACGAACAGCTGTGATGATGACTCGTGTCCATGGGAAAACAAAAGAACAAACACAAGTAAGTGGAACAGCATTATGGGTATTTTGAGTTGTCCTCATGTTATTGTAGTGCATTATGAGATTAAAGGAGGGCACTCAATAACCTCCACTATGGTTTCAGACTCCACTACAAATCTGTCCCCTCAAATAGTGCCCTATTTAAGGGAATAGGGGGTGATTTTGGACACAGCCTAAATTTGGCCAATCTCACAAATCGATCACAATTTGATGACGTGAAACCTTAAAAAAATCATGCATGTAAACTGTATACAGATGAGCCTTTTGTGTCACATTCTGCTTTGTAACTTCGCAAAACACTATTGTAAACCATAGTAAATCGCACATCTGTATTTAGAGTAGATTGTCTCGATTCAAACAAGCCCACACACAAAATATCATGATGCGAAGATTTTGAGAAAATCCCCATGGAGTGACATGGCATGCTGCTTGGTTTAAGCTACAGGACTTCCAGGATCTGATCGCGTCGCGGTGACAATGCTGTGTTTTCCAGCATAATTTGAAAGCTCAACCAAAGGAAACTGGATCTCGGGAGTGGTCGATGTGTAGAGACCAGTTATTTTACAGCTGGAGTTGGGTGGATTGGGAGCGGACAGCTGAAACAGCACTGGAAGACTCATCAACCAGGAGCTTATTGTATGTAATTATAAATATTCTATGCTTTGTGGCGTTTACACATGTAAGTAGTTCTTCTGTTCAGCAAAACACTTGTGCGGAGAGGTTTTTTGGACTTCTGATAAAAAGGCTATCATGGTTCCAAAAGTCATAACTTTTGATTGCTTTGAGATATCAACACAAAATTTAGCCCATAAGTTGGCATGATTGTGAACAAGCCCAAACTGGATTTTATGACCTGTCATATAAACTTTCTAATAGTTCAAGCATGAATAATAACTAAATAAATAAATAAATGCATCACTTTTTCTGAGGTTTTCTCAGCAGTGTGGGAACTAGTGATGCGCGGGTCGGCTTTTTTTCCAACCCGTGGGTCCCGCTTTTATGAAATTATTTGGCCCGCCCTGCCCCAGCCCGCACCACTGTATCTATTTTTACAACCCACCCCGCATCCGCGACCATTAAATAGACATACTAGGCATTGTAATGTAAATGAAAACAGCCTTTATTTCAGCCTGAAAGTGCTTGGAAACATCGCCCAGTAAACTGGCAACAACAGATGATTATGAATATGAGCATGAATGTGTGAGCTGCTTGGCGCGCTGCTTTCGTGACATGTCACTTGACGCCAAAGGTTTGGGGACGTCACGAAAGTTACGTTGCTACGGCCTTCGTATTGTAACCTTATCAAAGAACCTAATAAAATATGAAAATAGATATTCCCAAATATTTAATATAGGCTGGAAATTGCACGCAACATACATGGATTTAAAAACAAAAAAATGTAATGACCCGCACCAACCCACCCCGCAAATAAAGTGACAATTTTTTTCCTTGCCCCAAACCGACCCGCGGGTTATGAGACGACCCGGCCATCACTAGTGGGAACATAATAACCTCCAAGATCACCCTGTTGTCAATAATTGTATTCCTGAAGACTCATCTTTGATTACCAAAATTACATATTTAATCCTTTTTTCCTGTAAAAAAAAAAAAAAAAACGTCTTCATGCTTTAAAATAGCTTGTGACTTCAGAAACACCAGCGATTTCAAACCATGTTTTTGAGACTGTTTTTGGTTCACTGTATTTTTAAGGAGAAAATACTCAGCAATAGTGTTGACATGAATTTTCTGAAAGCATATTAAAAACACCACATATACATATAAACAACATTAAAAACTTGATTTTCACCACAGGGGGACTTTAAAGGGATAGTTCACCCAAAAATGAAAATTCTGTCAGTATTTACTCTCCCTCATGTTGTTCAACCCCATAATACCTTCGTTCATCTTCAGAACACAAATTAAGATATTTTTGATGAAATCTGAGAGCTGGATCACTCCTCCATACTAGTCCATAGGCTTCTTCAGGGATTAAAACGTGCCAGCCCCGGAAAGTTATTAAAGACATCGTTAAAATAGTCCAAGTGACTACAGTGGCTCAATCTTAAGTTTATCAAATGACGAGAATACTTTTTGTGCGCAAAAACAAACAAAAATAATGACTTTATTTCAACAATTCATTTACTTCTCTGTGGGCTCGAGTGAGTTCACTAGTGTAACAGCGCAGCGCTTCTGTGTTGTACGTACGTCACCCTGTACGTCACACGCATCACACACATGACCAGCGTCGGCCAATAGTGAGCCTACATGTGACGTAGCTCTACGCTATTACACTAAGTTAACTGACTAGAGGCCCACAGAGAAGGAAATGAATAGTTGAAATAAAGTCGTTATTTTTGTTTGTTTTTGCGCACAAATATTCTCGTCGCTTGATAAACTTAAGATTGAGCCACTGTAGTCACTTGGACTATTTTAACGATGTCTTTAATAACTTTTCGGGGAACAAGTTTCAATCCCTTAGAAGCCTATGGAGGAGTGATCCAGCTCTCAGATTTAATCACAAATATCTTAATTCGTGTTCCGAAGATGAACGAAGGTCTTACGGGGTTGAACAACATGAGAGTGAGTAAATACTGACAGAATTTTCATTTCTGGGTGAACTATCCCTTTAAAGAGACCACTCTGATGTGAAATAATTAAAAATGCCATCAGTTTGTAAGGGGTTAACAGTGACAGTCAACAAAGAGCTTACATATCACTTACATACAGTTTGAATGATCAGAAACAGGATCATAATGACAAGAAATCGGTTCAAGGTCATAAATCCTGATCAGGTCATGGCTAGTATAGTGAATTCAAACCCGGGTTGAGGAGGGATGATGACTTCACTCAGTGCACTGTGCAGTGTGTACTCTAGAGGGTGTCCGTGTGTTGGATGACATCACCTTGGCCACTATGGAAACTCACACTACGGCGCTGATCCTGCCCAAGATACTCTTACACACTCGACTGCTGTCGCTCATGCAGTCATACGGTGAAACACACTTTGATAAAAGAGACCCTGACTGGAAACTTTGACCCTTGTTCTTCTGAATGATTCAGTGGTCAGAGTGTGTTGGTATATTTCCCCATGATGTCTCTAGTTATGTTATATTTTTATTCATGAGCCGTGAGGTTTATAACAACTCTTATTTCCTGTTCTTCACTCATTTTCTCTCTGTGCACACAACACAATAGCACCATTTAAACGGCAGCACGCTGATACAATGAGTGTAAAATGAATAAAGTGAGGAAGTTGACTATGAAGAACTGATGGGTAGTTAGGCACACATGGCACAATCTGAGCAGTTTCACAATTACTGGGTTGATTTATTCAGATTTTTTTTTTTGCAGTTCAATAATAATAGTGAGTAAAACAACACAAAATAAATAAATGTACAAAGGAAAATTATAAAAATAATTATAATTATTTTTATAAATAACATGCCATGTAAATCTGAAGATATCTGTGGAATTCAATGATTGCAAATTCCATCCAGATCAACACATAAGATGGAGGAACATTTTTTTTTACAGCATTAATTAGTAACATAAAAAAAGCATCATCTTCTACCTAGGACACATCACAAGCAACAATAACAACATTTTAATAATACCAACCAAATCCTCAGGATGGTGTTGAAATGTTGCTGGAGCTGATGTTTCAGTGATGGTATTTCACACTGTATTTTCTCTTCTTCCCGTGTTTCCGAGTGCGTTAACATACTGTACTACACTCAGAAAAGAAACGCAGCGCAAGGAGAGCCAAAGTAAATTTGGAAAAGGAGAGTTGAGATATTTCCTCCTCAAGGGTTCGTCTCATGTGTGTGTTTTCAGCAGAATAAACCCCTCACTGCGTTTCAGTGTTGACTGTTGAACATTCACTAAAACCACAGATTATCATCGGGTTATGTGTGCTCTGGCCCGGTGAGGAGATTTACTCAAATATTCATGGATGAGCGCTGTTAATGGAGCAGCTAGACTGAGCAGGACTATTAGACATCATATTCCCAAACAGGCAGACTACAGTTTAATAAGCTTTACTGCAACAATCCTGAATGCTGAACCTCATGTTAAAATATGAGAAACGTCACACTTTCAAGAGCCTAAACGACTTTAGGCACTGGTGATGAAGCACACTTTGTACATTAATGTTGCTTAACTCTGAATCCTGCGGATGCTTAGGTATTGTATGGAGAATGAGTGTTTCTCATTCTTGTGTAATTTGTCTTTTCCAGAAGGCATTATTGTTCATACAGGACAGTGGAAATGCCAGCACATTCTCTTCTCAGTCCCTCACTGAATGGCCTTGGCTGAATAGTACAGTACGCTTCTTATCCTTCAGACGTCCTTCACTTGGATAAGAGTGCTATAATTTGTTGCAAAAATAGGTAAATGCTTCTTCAGACACAGCGTTTTTAAAATTCCTTTCTGGGCTACTGACATATGTGCAAACTAAGTCAGATTTTTTTTTATTTTTGCTGGACGGTGAATGGAAGACAGGGATGTCTCAGTTTAGCCACATTCAAAGTTCATAGGAACAATCTCCAATCGCCAATTGTTTTGCACATTATAATGAACATTTTTTTCTTAGCAGAACTTTTAACAGTACACAGGTAAATGCTAAAATAATTGATACTCAAATCCAAGTTTTTCTGTGATACATTGTGCACATTGTGCCACATACAAAAAAAAGTTGGCATTACAAAATTCAAGAAACAATGAAACAAGCACTCAAAAGTTGTTCACATGCACATGCTTTGATCATAACAGCTCTTATTCTTATATTGCATATTTTTTTACTGCACACTTGAAATAGATCATTTATTGCTCTAAAATAGAAGCCCTTTTTCTCCCACTGTCATTTGTGATGTTGCTGTTTACATACAGCTCTTAAAGATCGACGGTCTGCAGCACTCGCATTAGAAGTAGCCAAGCAAAGGCATACCTGATGTGTTAAACATGAATGGACACTACTATATCTTGTGCTGGTAACACGAGTGGCATAACTGCGGGTTATAGGACACACACACACACACAGATAGCAGGCGCTGTATGGGCGAGTGTGTCAGATTGATGGGGGCCCTGAGAGAACAGTGTTTACACGGGCCGGGTAATGTCAGCTTTGAGGTTTCTGACTGGGAGTCCCATCTCTGCAGACAGTCTGTGAACTGTTCGTCTCATTCATTAATCATCCAGATCATTTGTTTTTACACGGCCTCACTGACACAGACTGGCTATTATTACAGTGGCAGCGGCGCAGAATCTCGCAGTCGAGCGTTCGTTCTTACAATACGGTCAGCAGGAGCCACCGTTGTGTGTGTGTGTGTGTGTGTGTGTGTGAGCTACCGGACTGATGGACGCTGTATGAACATATTCAAACACCTGTTTCATGGACAGCTTCATCCGTTGACAAGCCGAGAGGTGACAGATATTGAGTTTCTGGAAATCAGTTCTGTATCCAATTATGTCCAAAAGCCCAGAGAGGCTCGGCCAACACAGCGGATCCAAGCTAAACAACATCACCTTAATAAGTGTCTCGTGTCGGCCTGTTTAAGATCTGTTGCCTTTTGGCAAGTTTTAACTGAAAAATGAAAGAAATATAGGAAATAAGTGATTTGTATCCAGACAGAATAAAAAGAGCACCGGACTGAACATTTCAAGACAGTAGTTTAGACATTATTAACGAAAGAGGGACTTCATTTGTGATTGAAAAGTTATTGTTGTAATTTCCCAATAACGGCGTGTGTATTTACACTGAGACTAAATAGCCTGTCTAGATGGCAAAGGTTATTTAAACTAACTCTGCCCAACAATGCCTGGTTGGGCCACAAGATTAAAAAAGTGCGAGAGTGGCTTTTGATGCGATCGACCAGTCGACGAGTTTAATCTGCCTTTCGCCAATCTCACTCTTCTCCCTTTTCCCATCACATATCAGATCGGAAAGGCATTTATTTTCAATAAAATATTTGAAAAGTGGAAATAAAGTGCCTAACGAGTGTTTAATAATAAAGTATTGATCGGGTAGGGTTACGTGTAGGGAGGCATATTGTCCCAATAAGGCGGCATCCTTTTAATAATTTTAATAAATATAATTATTTACATTCTATGTTATTATTGCATCCTGTTAATGTACAACAATACTGGGGTGAAAATAGTATCTGCCGCTATTTATAAGTATACATTGAATCTAACAACTATTTGCACTTATTGCTAAGAACGATACTCGGTTACTAACGTAACCTCGGTTCTCTCTAGAGAGGGAACGAGTATTGCGTAAGTTTAGCTTACGCTTCGGGAAAGATTCATCTTCTCGAGATACTGAAGCCAAAAAATTATCCTTCATTTTTGTATACCTTGTCAACGCAGTGCAGCAGCTAGCAGACCTAGAGCAGGCTATCTTGCGTGCTCATTGGCTGCCCTGCGGGCAACTGCTGCAGCCTACCAGTGAGCCGGGCGTGACATCACGCCCAATGAAGGGCGCCCGCGCCTTCATAGCGTCACAGCCCGCCAGAATGGGCGTGGCTTTAGCCTATAAAGGAATGGGCTGTAGGCTGCTTCCCTGGTTTTTGTTGACTGAAGCGAAGTCGCTTGTGGCGCGAGCACGGCCGGTTACGCAATACTCGTTCCCTCTCTAGAGAGAACCGAGGTTACGTTAGTAACCGAGTATCGTTCTCTTACGAGAGGTTCTCTCGTATTGCGTAAGTTTAGCTTACGCTTCGGGAACACTTTGTCAACGCCGTGCGCGCCAAGCATCCACATGAGACCCCGAACTTTAGGGGGAACCCCATAAGTGGAAGAATAAGGTGGCCGGCCATTTCGCGGGCCATCACTTCTACATAAGCACACATAGGGAATACAGAGCATCGCGGGCGCGGGGTCTGTATAGGCACATGGCATAATCCCTTTAGTGCAGCTCAACCAGGAGAGCTGAGTCATGTGAGAGTGATCTGAGCAGAAGATCTGGGCAGAATACATCTCTCGTTCAGACTGACAGCAGTTTAGCCTGCAAGGCGGGAACTTCTAGGTTATAGAACCTGACAAAGGTAGACGGGGAGCTCCAGCCCGCCACTACACATATGTCGTGTATAGAAATCCCGCTGGACCATTCCCACGAAGAGGCCACGCCTCTCGTGGAATGAGCCCTGATGCCCAGAGGGCATTGCAGATCCTTCGACGCATAAGCGGCTGCTATAGCATCTACTATCCATCTGGACAGGCTCTGTTTCGAGGAGGCGAAACCCTTGGTGTGCCCAAGAAAAAGCTGTTCCGAGCGCCTGAAGGAGGCGGTGCGCGTAATGTAGACCCTCAGCGCTCTGACGGGGCAGAGGAGGTTCACATCACTTTCACTGTCAGATGCTGTGAGAGCAGACAGTGAAATAACTTGCGCTCTGAATGGAGTGCCCATCACTTTAGGGACATAGCCGTGTGTAGGTCTGAGGATGACTTTAGAGTCATTTGGTCCAAACTCAAGACACGACGCGCTGACAGACAGCGCATGTAGATCCCCTACGCGTTTTACTGATGACAGCGCAGTCAGAAAAAACGTTTTCAGTGATAGATATTCCAACCCCACGGAGTCTAGTGGTTCGAAAGGAAAAGCTTTCAGGGCCTCGAGGAAAAATGAAAGATCCCACATAGGAACCGACAGGGGCGTGGCGGATTCATCCTTCTAGCTCCTCTAAGGAAGCGGATGACCAACTCATGTTTCCCCAGTGACTGGCCGTGCGTTGGTTCTGGAAACGCTGCCACGGCCGCCACGTACACTTTGAGCGTGGAAGGGGACCTTCCCTTATCCAACAGCTCTTGTAGGAAAGTGAGCAGATGCGCCACCCCGCATGTCCGCGGGTCCAGACCTCTGTCGGTGCACCAACCGGAGAACACCGACCATTTAGACGCGTAGAGCCTTCTCGTGGAAGGGGCTCTAGACTGCGTGATCGTGTTCATCACTCCTTCTGGCAGGGTAACGAGTACCCGTTGATCAGCCATGCATGCAGCGACCAGCGCTCTGGATGGGGATGCCAGATCGTGCCGCGAGCTTGAGAGAGGAGATCTGCCCTCACCGGAATCGGCCACGGAGCTGTAAGTGACAGCTGTGCTAGTTCCGGGCACCAAATCTGATTCTCCCAACGCGGGGCTATGAGGAGCACCGAGTGGCGCGTTTCCCTGATTCTCTTGATCACCTGTGGAAACAGAGAGAACGGAGGGAAAGCATATAGCGGGAGGCTGGGCCAAACCTGGGCCAGCGCGTCCTCATCCTTCGAGAAGAACATTGGGCATTGAGCGTTGTCTTTTGACGCAAATAGGTCGACTTCCGCTCTGCCGAATAGGCGCCACAGTTTCTGGACCGTTTGGGGGTGCAAGGACCATTCCCCTGGGGGGACATTGTCTCTGGACAGTCTGTCTGGGCCGTCGTTCAGATGGTCAGGCACATGCGCCGCCCTCAGCGAGCGCAGGTGTATCTGAGACCAAATAAGGAGGCGTTCCGTCAGATTGCGGAGATTTCTGGATCTGACACCGCCCTGACGGTTTATATAGGAAACCACAGATGTGTTGTCCGAACGGACAAGAACATGCTGGCCCTGTATGAACGGGAGGAAGCACTGCAGTGCGATCTCGACCGCCATCATTTCCAGACAGTTTATGTGAAACTCCTTCTCCCGGACTGACCACTGGCCAAAGGCCGGTCTGCCCTCGAACAGCGCTCCCCAACCTGAGTTGGACGCGTCTGTTGAGATGACTTTCCGGTGAGAGACGGTTCCCATCGTTACTCCCTGCTGGAACCAGCTGGCCGCTAACCAGGGCTGCAGAGCTGCTATGCAGGCCTGAGTCACTCTGATTTTCCGACCGCCAGACACCCAGGCTCGGGGGGGGCACGCGAGCATTCAGCCAGCGTTGGAGCGGGCGCATGCGCAGTAGGCCCAGCTGGAGCACCGCTGCAGCTGATGCCATACAGCCCAACATCCTCTGAAAATTTTTCAGAGGGAGGAAGCTGCCCTTCTGGAAAGAAGCGGCCAGGTGGCGAACACGGCGCGCGCGCTGTGTCGACAAACGAGCCGTCATGGTTACCGAGTCCAGTTCTATTCCTAAAAAGGAAATTGACTGGCTGGGCAGTAATGAGCTCTTGGTCCAGTTGACCGTGAGACCCAAGCTTTCCAGATGACTGAGAAGCACTGTTCTGTGAGATAGAAGCTCTGTCTCTGACTGTGCCAACATCAGCCAATCGTCCAGATAGTTCATTATACGCAGCCCCTGACTTCTCAGGGGGGCGAGTGCCGCGTCCATGCACTTTGTAAATGTACGGGGTGCCAGGGACAGGCCGAACGGCAGGACGGTGTATTGATATACCTGACCGTCGAAGGCGAATCTCAAAAATTGCCTGTGACGGGGTACTATCTGAATCTGAAAATATGCATCCTTCAGATCTAGAGAGATAGACCAGTCCCTCGGGCGAACGTGCACGAGGATTTTTCTGATCGTAAGCATTTTGAACGGTCTTTTCGCAAGCACTTTGTTCAAATGTCTCAGATCTAGGATGGGTCTGAAGGCTCCGTCCTTCTTGGGCACGAGAAAATAACGGCTGTAAAAGCCTGACTCGCTTAGAGAAGGCGGTACCCTTTCTATAGCCCCTTTGCACAGCAGCTTTGCTATTTCTGCGTGAAGTAGGTGTGCTACTTCCGCATTCACTATTGTCGCGGTCCGGGCTCGAAAGCGCGGGGGACGGCGAATGAATTGTAGTGTATAGCCCTGCTTTATTGTAATCAATACCCATTCTGAAATCCCTGGGATGTTCTCCCACGCGGCTATGTGAGCCGCTAGAGGGCGAATGGCCTCCGGGTTCAGACCGCCATTTGCTGGCTTGTGAAACTGAACCGGAGCCGAGAGCACGGCGCGCGCGCTCTCGGTTCTGGGCAATGGCGGCTCGCTGACAGCCGAAACCGGCTGATTTATGTGAGATGTCCCGATCATAGGGGATGGGGAATAAACTCTTACCACATTTTGACGCGCGAGCAGCGCTCTGGGTGAAAGAGCTCTCTGTAAGCGTGAGCGCGTGGACGCGGGCACGAGACTTACAACTGTATCTAACGCCCCGGTCATAATAGACGGGGAGCCTTTTATTAACGCTCTGCGTTTTGTGATAACGCTTAAGCGCGCGGGCGGGGCCCGGGGGAAGGTTTGTGTTAGTAAGCGTGAGCGCTCTCTGGCGGGCACGAGACTTACGTTTATAACCTGTTTGTTTGACCGTGTAACAGAGCGGGCAGATAGTGGGCACAGACTTGTGGACACATTTCTTACATGCAACACTCGAGCGGCTTTTCTGCGCTTTATGAGAGTGTGCTCTGTGAGTGACACAGAATTTTGAGTGCTTATGTGTAGGGGTGAGCACTGGGGCGTGGTTACTTTCACTACACTTAAAACATTAACGGCATGAGCCGGACCAGACATTACACTCTTTTTGAGATTTCTCTGGGTCGCCGTGAAAACGGCGTTTGTGTGCAGGCCAGAGGGTGAATAAACCGGCTCGTTGGCTGCTAAATGAACCGCTGCAGTAGCCTGTTTGAAGGGGACTGACAGGGAAATTAATTTTGACGGCGGTCCGGCCGCAGCGGGACACGCGCGTCTTTTCTCTCTTACTGTTAGGAGGGCTTCGCGTGCTCAGATTTCAGCGTGATTCTCTGCCGAGGCCCTCTGGGAGGCGGCGGTCTGTGACGGCTGTCTGAGCGCGATCTAGGGCGGCCGCCCTGACGTCGCTGCGAAGGCTGTTTGAAACTGACCCGGAGCCGAAAACGCGGCGCGCGCGCTCTCGGTTCTGGGCAATGGCTGCTCGCTGAAAACCGAAAACCGGCTGATTTATGCGAGATGTCCCAATCATAAGGGATGGGGAACATTCTTTTTTCACTTTTTGACGCGCGAGCAGCGCTCCGGGCGAAAAAAGCTTCTTGTAAGCGTGAGCGCGTGCGCGGGCACTAGACTTACAAGTGTATTTGACGTCCCGATCATAATGGATGGGGAGCGTTTTATTAATGCCCTTCGTTTTGTGATAACACTTAGACGCGCGGGCGGAGCCCGGGGGGAGGTTTGTGTTAGCAAGCGTGAACACACTCTGGTGGGCACGAGACTTACATACATAACCTGCTTCTTGATCGTGTAACAGAGCGGGCAGATAGTGGGCACAGACCTGTGGACACATTTCTTACATTCAACACTTGAGCGGCTTTTCTGCGCTTTATGAGAGTGTGCTCTGCGAGATTCGGAGTGCTTATGTGTAGGGGTGAACACTGGGGGCGTGGGCACTTCACTACACTTACAACACCGACGGCATGAGCCGGACCAGACATTATACTCTTTTTGAGATTTTTCTGGGTCGCTGTGAAGACGGCGTTTGTGTGCAGGCGAGAGGGTAAACAAACCGGCTCGTTGGCTGCTAATTGAACCACTGCAGTAGCCTGTTTGAAGGGGACTGACAGAGAATAAACTTTGACGGCGGTCCGGCCTTAGCGGGAAGCGCGCGTATTTTCGGAGGCGATGTGTCTATTAGTAAGCGTGAGCGCTCGTGAGCGGGCACGTAACTTACATTCTTAACCTCATATATACTCACTTAAGACTTCTCTGGGTCGCCGCGAGAACGGATGTGTGCAGGCGAGCTGGTTGCATCACCGGCACGTTGGCTGCCAAATACACCGCTGCAGTAGCCTTATCTAAGGGGACTGACAGGGCGAGACATTTCGACGGCGGCGCGCAAGCCCGTCCGGGTCATGCAGAGATTGCGGGGTAGCTCTCTTGTAACGTAAAGAGAACTAGCCGCGTGCTCGTTGGTCGAGCAGAACTGGAACAGTGTTTGTACGAGGGCGCGCACGAGTAGTGGGCACGGGACCTACATTAACACAGATGATGCCCGTCCGGGTCATGCAGAGAGCTCGAGAGGGCTCTGCATGACGTGCGAACGGGGACACGAGGGCGGGGTAGCTCTCTTATAACGTAAAGAGAGCTAACCGCGTGCTAGTACGTGTCCCTCGGCCTCATCCTCAGATGCGACGGCAGTGAGGCTCGTGAGCGGCAGCTGCGCGTCGGTGAGGAGGGGCGGGGGGTTGAAGGCTTCGAGTCGAGCCCGCAGGGTCGACAGCGGAAGCGCTTTACAGAGCTCGCAGCCCCCGGAAGCGAGGGCGAGCTCTGCGTGTTCCAGGCCCAGGCAGAGAGCGCAGATCAGGTGGCGGTCTCCGGCGCTGAGCGGGGCTCTACACGAGCCGCAGGAAGTGCGAGGCATCTTGAAAAAGACGCTCGCTGCTCTTTTAGAAAATAATCTAAATAGCAAGGCAAAAAGGATACGTCGCTGGATAGCGTAGCTCGCACGGATGGCTGAAGGTGGCGAAGACGGCCGGCTTCCTCAGCGCTGTCCTAAGCTGGCTGTTCGCTGTTCGACGGCGGCGGTGGCTTCTCTCAGATCCAGTGATGCGAGAGCTCGCTGAAGAGACAAAAATCAGGGAAGCAGCCTACAGCCCATTCCTTTATAGGCTAAAGCCACGCCCATTCTGGCGGGCTGTGACGCTATGAAGGCGCGGGCGCCCTTCATTGGGCGTGATGTCACGCCCGGCTCACTGATAGGCTGCAGCAGTTGCCCGCAGGGCAGCCAATGAGCACGCAAGATAGCCTGCTCTAGGTCTGCTAGCTGCTGCACTGCGTTGACAAGGTATACAAAAATTAAGGATAATTTTTTGGCTTCAGTATCTCGAGAAGATGAATCTTTCCCGAAGCGTAAGCTAAACTTACGCAATACGAGAGAACCTCTCGTAAGAGAACGGCTACTTTTATATAGAGACAATAGATATGTATCGCAAATAGCGTATCGTTAAGAAAATGCTGCTATTTTCACTTAGTGTAAATAAGTGCCTTTGAATAATCACACACTGAAATCAATAAATCAAGAATGAAACTGCTAAAGCTGAATCATCTTTTTAATGTCATTGTATTTGCTTACAAAGCTTGCTGGAACAAAAACCATGACATTCTCAAGACAATTACCACACTAACTTACTTATCCACTTATTAAAAAAAAAACATTCTCTTGTTATTTCAGTGCAATATTTTCATCAGTGTAGACAAAATCAAAAGCATCAATTTAATGAATGTCTCCACTTTGCCCGGCTGGCTGCTGTCCACCAGCCAGATTTATGTATACATCTGCAGGAGTTGCACACATGTGTGGGATTGCATGTACTCTGTGGGATTGAATCTCTAAAGATGGATCTGTCCCAGTGAGTGTGTAGGAGAGACGAGTCTCAGTCTGCAAAAACACATCATCAGAGGTCGTGAAAGATTTGCCAACTGAGATATGAAATAGCACCAACAAACCTGTCCATTTACTACTGTTGCAGTGCTTTGCTCTTATACTAATGCATATGGTGTTGTGGTGATAACACTGTATAATAACTGCATGTTGTGGTGATAACACTGTATAATAACTGCATGTTGTGGTGATAACACTATAATAACTGCATGTTGTGGTGATAACACTATAATAACTGCATGTTGTGGTGATAACACTATAATAACTGCATGTTGTGGTGATAACACTATAATAACTGCATGTTGTGGTGATAACACTATAATAACTGCATGTTGTGGTGATAACACTGTATAATAACTGCATGTTGTGGTGATAACACTGTATAATAACTGCATGTTGTGGTGATAACACTATAATAACTGCATGTTGTGGTGATAACACTATAATAACTGCATGTTGTGGTGATAACACTATAATAACTGCATGTTGTGGTGATAACACTATAATAACTGCATGTTGTGGTGATAATACTTCATAATAACTGCATGTTGTGGTAAAAACACTGTATAATAACTGCATGTTGTGGTAATAACACTTCATAATAACTGCATGTTGTGGCGATAACACTATAATAACTGCATGTTGTGGTGATAACACTGTATAATAACTGCATGCTGTGGTGATAACACTGTATAATAACTGCATGTTGTGGTGAAAATACTATAATAACTGCATGTTGTGGTGATAACACTGTAGAATAACTCCATGTTGTGGTGATAACACTATAATAACTGCATGTTGTGGTGATAACACTTCATAATAACTGCATGTTGTGGTGATAACACTTCATAATAACTGCATGTTGTGGTGATAACACTTTATAATAACTGCATGTTGTGGTGATAACACTTTATAATAACTGCATGTTGTGGTGATAACACTTCATAATAACTGCATGTTGTGGTGATGACACTGTATAATAACTGCATGTTGTGGTGATAACACTGTATAATAACTGCATGTTGTGGTGATAACACTATAATAACTGCATGTTGTGGTGATAACACTTCATAATAACTGCATGTTGTGGTGATGACACTGTATAATAACTGCATGTTGTGGTGATAACACTTCATAATAACTGCATGTTGTGGTGATAACACTTTATAATAACTGCATGTTGTGGTGATAACACTATAATAACAGCATGTTGTGGTGATAACACTGTATAATAACTGCATGTTGTGGTGATGACACTGTATAATAACTGCATGTTGTGGTGATAACACTATAATAACTGCATGTTGTGGTGATAACACTATAATAACTGCATGTTGTGGTGATAACACTTTATAATAACTGCATGTTGTGGTGATAACACTTTATAATAACTGCATGTTGTGGTGATAACACTATAATAACTGCATGTTGTGGTGATAACACTTTATAATAACTGCATGTTGTGGTGATAACACTTTATAATAACTGCATGTTGTGGTGATAACACTATAATAACTGCATGTTGTGGTGATAACACTATAATAACTGCATGTTGTGGTGATAACACTATAATAACTGCATGTTGTGGTGATAACACTATAATAACTGCATGTTGTGGTGATAACACTTTATAATAACTGCATGTTGTGGTGATAACACTTTATAATAACTGCATGGTGTGGTGATAACACTATAATAACTGCATGTTGTGGTGATAACACTATAATAACTGCATGTTGTGGTGATAACACTATAATAACTGCATGTTGTGGTGATAACACTATAATAACTGCATGTTGTGGTGATAACACTATAATAACTGCATGTTGTGGTGATAACACTTTATAATAACTGCATGTTGTGGTGATAACACTATAATAACTGCATGTTGTGGTGATAACACTTTATAATAACTGCATGTTGTGGTGATAACACTTCATAATAACTGCATGGTGTGGTGATAACACTATAATAACTGCATGTTGTGGTGATAACACTTTATAATAACTTTATGTTGTGGTGATAACACTTTATAATAACTGCATGATGTGGTGAAAACACTATATAATAACTGCATGTTGTGGTGATAACACTGTAGAATAACTCCATGTTGTGGTGATAACACTTCATAATAACTGCATGTTGTGGTGATAACACTATAATAACTGCATGTTGTGGTGATAACACTTTATAATAACTTTATGTTGTGGTGATAACACTTCATAATAACTGCATGGTGTGGTGATGACTGTATAAAAACTGCATGTTGTGGGGATAACACTATAATAACTGCATGTTGTGGTGAAAACACTGTATAATAACTGCATGTTGTGGTGATAACACCATAATAACTGCATGTTGTGGTGATAACACTTTATAATAACTGCATGATGTGGTGAAAACACTATATAATAACTGCATGTTGTGGTGCTAACACTATAATAACTGCATGTTGTGGTGATGACACTGTATAATAACTGCATGTTGTGGTGATAACACTGTATAATAACTGCATGTTGTGGTGAAAACACTGTATAATAACTGCATGTTGTGGTGATGACACTGTATAATAACTGCATGTTGTGGTGATAACACTATAATAACTGCATGTTGTGGTGATAACACTTTATAATAACTGCATGTTGTGGTGATAACACTATAATAACTGCATGTTGTGGTGATAACACTGTATAATAACTGCATGTTGTGGTGAAAACACTGTATAATAACTGCATGTTGTGGTGATTACACTATAATAACTGCATGTTGTGGTGAAAACACTTTATGCATGTTGTACCTGGTCAAAGTTTTTCATTACAATGAAAAGAAATATATCTGAATATTCTGCAAAATTTCTGGCTTTTAAACAAAGTCATAATGACATGTTGAGCGAATGATTGCAGAATGTGAACCATAAAATGTATCATCACACCTGTTGATGTCAAGTTTTAGAGGTGCTGCATCACGACTTTGTAAAAGTAAAATACCATTGTTCACAATGTTTCACTTAAACTCAAATAATACAGTTCACACATACTCATGAACAAGGACACTTGACATCACATTCCACTCACACAGAATAATGAAGTATTTAAAGGAAATTACCTTTTCTTTATTGGAGGTGGAGGAGTGTGTCAAAAAGCTGTAATATTTCACCACTTGGAAACCTCTCTGCCCTAAAGCCCAATCGAAGCTGAGCCAGAGACCTCAAACACACATGCTAATGTCATCATCATTAACAAAGGACACGACTTCAAGAAATGAGTGTGCGGAAGACATCTGGACACAATGAAAGATTTACCCAACTTTAAACCAAGATTATTCTCACATCGATGTGATAGTGATGAAATGTCCTCAATAAATCACACATGTGTCATGGTGTAACACTGTAGAGCCGTGTGTAGGGTTTGGAAAAGGTGATGTGTAAACTACGGTAGCTGCTAAGCATAGTATCTCTTTAAATACTGTACATCTGTAGAGATTCGGCTGAGCGTTGGTGTGTCCCGGGCTTTACTGGTATGACCCACAGCTGGATCTCATGCCAAACCAAAATATTTTATTTGAGGATTGAAATCTAACACAAAGACGGTGTGGAAAGCTTTTATTTTGCAGTCAATATAAAAGTGTCTCATGGCTAAAATATTTATTGTGAAGGTGATGATACACAGGGCAACTTTTTGAGCAATGTTGCTGGGCAATCTTGCCGAGTGATTGTTGCTTGGGCACTTTACCATTGAAAATGGGAAATACATTTCTATCTGGATAATTTAGATTGGTCGTGGGCCCTGTGTCTCATCTGGTTCCCCGTTGACGGCAACATTGCCCAGCAATATTGCTCAAAAAGTTGCCCTGTGTATCATCACCTTGAGAAGAACACAACTACAATTAACAAAAATAAGTAGATTTCTTATATTTCTTGAAGGATATAGTGTTGTCATGAATTATGAGTTAGAAACAATACCTAACTGAAATACCTCAATATCATAAAAAAATGAATAATAATTGAATAATAGATGACAACATGGAATATTTGTTTTGTATTATTAATTAAAACAAGATGAGAGAGAGATGTTTGCAACAAAATAATCAAGTCAAATTAAACGTATTACTGCCCTCGACTGCCTCATCAACTCTGATGGTGGAAAAGGTCACTCGCCACAAAATAAATCACACACTCGTTTTACATCATGTAGGCTAATTATATCAATCACATTCATTCACCTGTCGTTTAGGGGTGGGCAATATGATCAAAGACTTATTTCACTCTATTAATCATTTTAATTCAAGATGACAACCTAGATCTCTATAGTTATTTTTGTTATTTTATTGTTCTTTGATATTACAAAATGCAAGTTATAACAATAGGACAAATAAAATATAGGAAATCTAGAGCGGTTACTTTTTTACTTTTCTTTTGGAATAACATTAATTCACTTTTACACATGCAGTTTGTTTATGTTCGCTTAAGACACATGTGTTGTCTTGTAAGACACACTTGTAAGACACACAAACTCAACTCCTGTAAAGTGTATCTTCAACCAGCTCCAAAACACCTGCATGAGTTTCTAATGATCCCGAAGACCTTGATTAGCTGGTTCATGTCATCAAGCATGTCCCATTCTCTCATTCATGCATGTTTTATTTATTGCTCTAAAGTGTCAGTGCTGTGCAGATATTTTGACATACAAGCTGAAGCTCATATGAAAAGATGAAAAGTGTGTCTTCAGGAGTGCTGTATACAACAGGAGATATGCTGTCATTCCTGAAGTATCATCATTTAACAGCAGGGTATTGCAGTACTAGTACAGGTGTATCATGCAACACTAGTAGGATATGGGATTCACAACATACATTACCAGTCAAAAGTTTTTGATCGATTTTTTATGTTTTTAAAAGAAGTCTCTTCTGCTCACCAAGGCATGCATTTATTTGAAAAATACAACAAAAAAAAAACAGTAATATTGTGAAATATTACTACAATTTAAAACAGATATTTTCTATGTGAATATATAGTAAACTGTAATTTATTCCTGTGATCAAAGCTGAATTTTCAGCATCATTACTCCAGTCTTCAGTGTCACATGATCCTTCAGAAATCAGTCTAAGATTATGATTCATGATTTATTAAAAAAAAAATGTTTTTTACATTTTTATTTCAGGATTATTTTTTTGAATAGAAAGTAAAAAAAAAACAGCATTTACCTGAAATAGAAAGCTTTTGTAACATTAAACACTACCGTTCAAAAGTTTGGGGTCAGTAAGAATTTTTATTTTACTTTTTGAGGGAAATAAATAAAATAAATCAATACTTTTATTCATCAAGGATGAATTAAATTTAGACATTTATAATGTTACAAAATATTCCATTTCAGATAAATGCTGTTCATTCCATTCATCAAAGAATCCCGAACACAAAATTGTACACAACTATTTTCAACATTGATAATAATAATGAATGTTTTTTGGGCATGAAATCATCATATTAGAATGATTTCTGAAGGATCATGTTGTCACAGTTGTGTTCTGTTTAGTTTGGTTTCATTGGACTAGTCTGTCTATCTTCATCATCATTATCAGTTAATCTGTTTCACCTGTGTTTAGTTAATCAATGTTCATCTGTGTTTGTATTTAGTTCCCTTCTGTTCAGTCAGTCTTTGTCCGTTCTCCGTTGTACTAAGTGTCTGTGAACCTTCTGCCTGTCTGTACCTGTGTGTATTATAGTGTTAGTAAAACTTTGGACCCCTCATCTCCTTCTGCCGGCACCACACCGTCGCACTGAAGACTGGAGTAATGATGCTGAAAATTCAGATTTGATCACAGGAACAAATTACGTTTCAAAATTTGTTATATTAAATTGTCATAAAATTTAACAATATTACTGTTTTTTGTATTTTTAAACAAATAAATGCAACATTGGTGAGCAGAAGAGACTTCTTTTAAAAACATTACAAATTTTACCGATCCAAAATTTTTGACTGGTATTGTATATATGACAGATTGTTGTTAAGATGAAGTGGAGTGATTTTCCAATAAAGGTTCATTTGATAAAAAAAGGGGGGAAAATGCAAAGCAAAATTATATTACATTGCTTCTTGCACTTTTTGTGACACTTTTACAAATTATTTCCACTCTATCTTGCCCGGTCCTTTATCCCATTACGTAAGGCCCCTTAAACCCTATGTGGCCGGGCTGGTGCACAGGGGGTCCTACGTTAGTTACACAAGACGTGTACGAAATGAAGAAATTAGAAAGCAGACTACGCCACCCCATTATGTGAACGGGGAAAATGTCCTAAGACACACAGGTTCGCTACCACAGAGGACAAGAGACGTGGATCTGAATACAAAAAAACACTTTATTTTTCACAATCCTATTTATTTTGAATATCTAAAAACCATTGACTCAGGGGGCACGGGTTTATACCACTTCGGTGAGCACCAGATCAAAAATAAAGAAAAACAAATAACAAAAAAACACTTTCAGGCTGAGGCTTACCAGTAGGGCAGCTAGCTGGGCAGTGAGTATCCTAAGACCACACCACTCACCAAATTCCACTCACACAAACACTCACTCTCATACTTGCTAAGTGAAGGAACGCAGGTGCCAACGGCAAAACACTCGGTGAAGGAAACACCACCACCAAAGAGGGCAAATACAGCTAGCTTCCCTACACCGGGGGCCTTCAGCTCCTGAAAGAAACAAAAACAATAATATATTTCACAATTAGCCACAGACACATGTTTCAAGTTATAGAAGAACAATTCAACCTATACGAGAAAGGTCAAAAACGGCCAATTACTGGCCACAGAAATTAACCAGGCTGTGTAACCCAAAAATGTTAACGTTACGTCACATTGCCATTCAAGCCTGGACACACCTTGGAGCAGCCAACTGCTAGAAACAAAAACCAAAGCAAAACGCATTTTGCAAATCAAACAATACCATAGGAAAACTACTGTTTGGACAGAGTAAACAGATGAAATCACAGGAAACAAAAAGAAACAATTAACAGACTGCTGGTGGCAATATTACAAAAGGTGGGGCTAATGTACATAATTACTGGCATGTCAAACTTTAAGTGACTGCTGAGACTAGCCGCTCTTCACCTAAGCCACCAGCGTTAGCATAGAGCTACAAATATAAAACAAACAGGAAACGGGAAACAGGAAACGGTCACACCGTAGGTTAAAATGGCAGCAGAACAAACAGTGCAGTCTAACAGCATTGTCTAGGGCGCATTTGCCCCGCAGTCCACAGAGACGAACCGCTCACGAGCGGATTGACGCACTAAAAACAGACAAAATTAAAGAATGAATTTAAAATCACCCACCTAATAATGTTCAAGTGGTTAGATGTACATACCCAGTAGTGGATCGCCAGACCCACAAAATATTCAGGTGACTCACAGCTTCGTTCACCATAGGCAAACCACAAATGCACAAGTGTTCCATCGGATCACACACCTCAGCTGTAGTAAAAGCAGCCTGCACCCAAAAGCAAGGTCGCACCGATCCCAGCCATAACCTGGCTAAAACAAATAAATCCCCACTTCAAAAGTACATGTGCACGAGCAGCAACATTAGCCAAACGGCTAGGTACATACCTCCCGCAGAGCTGCGCGCGCACCCACACAGAAGCGATCGTGACAATGACACATACCCAGGTGGCCTGAACTCCACCTTAAATAGGCCAGGTACGGCTGCCAATAGGCTGTCACATACATCACTCACGTGACAACCACAAACAACAGGGCGGGGTCAAACCCACCCTGCCACACCTAGCTCCCAAGCAGCAATGCCCCTAGAAGCCACCACTTCCACCCCGCCCCATCATTGCAGCTTTTGGAGAAGTCATCATCATGTGTGGATGCTCATCCCTCTTCTCTTCAGCCGTCTGGTGCCTCTGACTGTTGTTTTCATGGTTGGAAAGCCCCAACCTCCTTGCAAACCGCAAAAAAAAATGCCTGTCAGAAAAGTAGCTTCCCAAGCTTGAGCTCCAAGTATCCATCAATTGGGTGTAAACGGGAAAGGGGAACCACACAAAAATAAATCTTTATTGGTTGACAATCTGCCCTGTTTTTGGAGTTTTGCAAAAGTGTAGGTAGAGGCAGGTTTTTCCAATAAGCCTATGTTGAATCTTTTTCATGTAAAGCAATTGACCAGGTACAACCTATAGAAGAGGGCAACCATAGGGCTTTTGCACCGGGTAGTTATAGGAACTCAGTTATAGGAACTAGAGAACTGAATTTTCCCCATGGTTATTTTCATGGTTGTATTCACACTGCCAGTAGCAACTCTGAAGTGACGTAAGCCGGCTGACAGCGGTGTCATTTAAGGCATTCAATGGCATTTATGGCATTCAGTTACTGGAGGATGGAGGACGCTGTGATCGGAGCTGTTAAATCTACGACAACTTGCAGTGCTACATATAATTAAAAAACTGAGAAAAGAACACAACGCCACAGACAAAAGCCAACAGGTAACTGCATTAACATTAGCCCTTAAGTTAGTTTGTGGAGTAAGCATATGTAAACTGCATTTACACTCCTTTTTTTTCAGGTGCCGGTGTTTGTATGACATGCGTTCATTTAATTAACATGCACTTACATCACTGGTAGTTCCTGTTGTGCAGGGTTAGGCCCTACTCTGAAGTAAACTAATTTATTCCCCCTAAAAGGTGTTCCTAGAACTAAAATGTTTCCCTGTTCCTGTGGTGCGACCACGCAAAAAAAGACCTTTAAAGGAACTATGAAAACGTTCCTCCGGTGCGAAAGCCCCTCATGACTCCAATGGATCCATTGTGTGGACGACAGTACTTTCTCATAAATAGATCACTTGACTGTGGGCTTATCTGGGGATGGGGTGACAAAATAGAATGTCAGTAAAAAACAAAATTCTACTAGAGGAATCCTTTTTTTCGGTGCTCAGTCTGCTGTGGCTGATATCAATGGAGCCTATCAATCCAGTAGTGGTTTGTGGGAACTGTGTCATATCTTTAACTCCAAGTTTCTTAACAGTATTGCAACCAGTTACTCTGTAAAGAGGTTCAGTCAAGTCAAGTTAAGTCACCTTTATATATATTGCTTTTTACAATACAGATTGTTTCAAAGCAGCTTTACAGAGATAACAGAAAAATAATGTTGTAATAATATTGTTAAATATAAAATTAAATGTCCCCAACTAAGCAAGCCAAAAGCCAATGGCAACAAAGGCGAAGAAAGGCGACAGTGGCAAAGAACCAAAACTCCATCAGTGACAGAATGGAGAAAAAAGAAACTTGGGAGAAACCAGGCTCAGTCGGGGAGCCAGTCCTCCTTTGGCCAATGAACAAACAGTGTATGATTATGAGTCAGGCAGCATTATAGGTCAGAAGTCAGATTGGATCGGAACATTAGATTATGCAATTCCTCTGGTTGAAGATCGGAGTCATCGCACGTATGGAGACGGGTTTGTTGAGGATCAGTGCCAATGACTGTTGTGTCGATGAGGCCTTCACAGGGGAGAGTCTAGTTGACACAAGCTCTGCTGACACTTCAGGGATGCGTTGTGGTCGTATCTAGGTGCAGGTCCTCCATCTGATCTAGATACGGCCTGGATCCGGCTGATTACATCATGCGTTGTGGTCGTGTCTAGGTGCAGGTCCTCCATCTGATCTAGATACGGCCCGGATCCGGCTGATTACATCATGCGTTGTGGTCGTGTCTAGGTGCAGGTCCTCCATCTGATCTAGATACGGCCCGGATCCGGCTGATTACATCATGCGTTGTGGTCGTGTCTAGCTGCAGGTCCTCCATCTGATCTGGATACAGCCCGGGTCCGGCTGATTGCATCATGCGTTGTGGTCGTGTCTAGGTGCAGGTCCTCCATCCATCTTATCTGGATACGGCCCGGATCCGGCTGATTACAGTAAACCTCGGAATTAACAGAAAGACTGCGTAGAATTTGTGAAGATGCCATTCTTTTTATGATGTAGCAAGTAGATCAGGTGTTATAGGAAGTGTTCCCGGTTCCGGCTGACCTAATAATCACTTAACTGATTTGAATAATAGGAATGTATAGTGTTCTATGTGTATGCCAGGTTTAAGAGATTGGTTTTTAATCTAGATTTAAACTGACAGAGTGTGTCTGCTTCCTGGACAATTTTAGTTCCAAAAGACTATTCCAAAGTTTTGGTGCTAAATAGGAAAAGGATCTACCGCCAGCAGTCGATTTTGATATTCTAGGTATTATCAACTGGCCGGAATTTTGAGATCACTCAAGTACTGGGGAGCTAAACCATTTGGTGCTTTGTAACTAATCAGCAATATTTTAAAATGTATATGATATTTAATAGAGAGCCAATGCAGTGTTGACAGAACCGGGCTAATATGGTCATTCTTAACTGCTGCATACTTAGCATCTCTAGCTGCTGCGTTTTGGACCAGTATAATCATTAATTAATTAATTAAAGTTTTTTATAAATAACTAAATAACTTTAATTTTTAAATGCTGCTGTCACATTACTGCTTTCGGTAAATAATGTGATTGTTACATACACCTTGTGATGCACTCTTGGACACATCATCAGTGATAGTACCTGGGGTCATAGGGGGTTTCGGGTCCTTCAACTTCAGACCTCCTCACCCAGGCGACCCGACCGGGAGTGATCAGTTCCCGGCCTGTGTCCAAGAAGCGTTCACCCACAGTTTGTCCCTCCTGATCCACAGCCATCGTGAGGCTTTTTCCGCAGCCTCTAAAGCTGCACTAATGGCTCTTCTCTTGCGTGCTCCTGTGATTCCCAGGAGGCTGTAGGCCCTGCAGAGTGACTTTCCTGCAAAGCCCCTTCCCCCAACCTCTATGGGCAAGCACTGAGCACGCCACCCCCGTCTCCGACACTCCTCCACCAGCTCTGCATATTTCTCCCTTTTCCTTTCACTCGCTTCCTCCATCCTCTCCTCCCAGGGCACTGTTAGCTCCATCAAGATAACCTGTTTCGATGTTACTGAGAACAGAACCATGTCGGGTCTAAGGCTGGTCTCCACGATGTCTCGGGGGAACTTGAGTTATTTTCCCAGGTCCACCCTTAGCTGCCAGTCATTCGCTGTTCCCAGCAGGCCTATTCTGAACTGTTGGTCGGGAAGGCGGAGGTTCTAATGCTCTTAAGAATGAAATTTTGCGCCTTGGTGGTTGTAAACGCTTGCTCTGATTGATGGCAGTAGTGATGGACTCAGCAACCACCTTCAGCACCTGGTCATGGCGCCAGCGGTAGCGACCTTCCCCAAGTGCTTTAGGACAGCTACTGAGGATATGTTCCAGCGATCCTCTTCACTGGCACAAAGTACATGCCGGAGTCTCAACCTTGCCCCAACAAAAGAGATTGGATGGACTGGGCAGGGTGTCATAGACAGACTGAATAAGAAATTTGATGCGATAGGGCTCAGCCCTCCACAGCTCTGCCCTTGAAATCTTTCTCTCCATGGCATCTTCCCATCTGGTCCATGCACCCTGTTGCCTCATTCCCACCATCTGGCTTGCACGCTGCTCCTCGATCCCAGCCCTCACTTCTTTTTGGACCAGGTCCCACCTTTCCTTACCCTTCAGTTTGTTGTAATGGGTTGTTGGAGTACTTCCCAGTCCTGCACGACCAATAGCCACAGGACCCACCAGTTCCTTATGGCGCAGTCGTGATTCTGCCTTGTCCACCGCCTCATGTGCCCTCCACTTTCTACCAGTCCTGACCTCAATACCAGCTTGAGATACTCTTAGGTCCTTGGAATCCCTGTACTGAAGCACCTCCCTTGCTCTGATAACCATGAACTCCTCGCTAAGGCTGTTGATTGGTAGCGTTAGCTTGTTCTTTTTCCCGTAAAGGGCAATGCTGCTCAGACTTCTTGGCAAGCCCAACCACCGTCGCAGGTAATTGCTCACCCTCCTCAAATCCTTCCATGGTGGAAATTGGAAATTCATACACCAACAATGGCTACAATATCCTGGGTAAGATTCCATGTTGGTATAACCAAGCTTTGAATGTTTTCAAGTTTTAATAGTGGCATTTTCTTGCCCTTTCTTTGGGTGTAAATTGATCTGTTCAAATGCTGTTTAGAGATGTTACCTTAGCTAAGATGTAATTTTATAAGTTACGTTACACTAAGAACTACATAAAAATACTGCCCTGATTGACTAAATTAAAAAATATATTTATTTACCATCTGTACAACATGTTTTATTTACAAAGTTAAGGAGGAACACATTCAAATGATCTATCCAATCATCACGTCATTCACACCAGCTGTCAACAATCAGTAATCAACATGTCTACCCAAACTCAAAACACATCTGTTTAGCTGTGCATTTACTGAATGAGCACTGTGCAACTGTTCGTCCGACTTTGTACTGCATTTTATTTTTTTTAAATATTTTTAATATTTTTTTTATTCAAAACTGTTTTAATTACTTTGGGCCACTCCCCAGATTCTGCCGCTGGCCTCACTCGCCTCTTCCTTTCTCCCAGCTACAAGCCACAGCTTTCTCCAGCGCTGCGCCCCTATCCATTATACCAGCCTCCCTCGATGCAGGCCGTCCCTTTAGCCTGAGTATGACTCAGAGGCACAGACCCAGCCATCGCAACCTTTCCTCATGCTATCTCTAATCCTCTCCACTGTCCGTGGTCTGCAGCCCCACCATCAGACCCTAACGTGAGCCTTATTTTCCTCCCCAGCTTCCCTCTTTTTCTACCCCTTTTGTTCCTCTCCAAGCTTCAGGAGCCAGCCGAGTGTGAGGCTGCTCACAGCGCAGGCCTAGATCCCTTATTTTCCTCCTCAGATTCCCTCTTTTTCTACCTTTGTTGTTCCTCCTCAGGCCTCAGGGTACAAACCGAGTGTTAGGCTGCCCCTGTAAGCTTACAGTCATTCAGCTGAAACCAACATAATTGCAGAGCAACAAGATGAAGGTGAAGAAGCACGTTCGTTAGTTCCCAAAAAGGGGTCATACTCCATTGTTTGGAAGTATTTCGGATTCGGTAACGGTAATAAAAAAAGTGACGTAATAAAAAAACAAATGCTGCACTGTGATCTATACAGTGATTTGAGACTCCGAAATTAGTTTTTATTGTCTCTTTTTATGTGTGTAGATGCCTTCCCCAGAACCACCAGAAGAAAACACTGAGGAGAATGCTGAAGCTGGATGACCTCCAAAGAAAAAGATGACGTTGGAAGCTACTTTAAAACTGCTGAACAAGCCTTGCCACCTAACAACCAGGAACTAAGTGTAACTTGTGAGCTGCAGACTTACTTTCAGTCATGCAGCCTGGATAGTGAGGGTAACCCACTAAAATGGTGGAAGGAAAATGAAAAGGTCCACCCAAGGCTTTCAAAAGTGGCAAAGAAATACTTGTGCATACCAGACACAAGTTCTCCTTCAGAGAGAGCTTTTAGTGCCGGAGGGAATGTTTGAATTGATTTTAACTCAAAAGAGGAAAAACAATAACTAATAAGAAAGACGCAAAAGTTTTGTTCTGGACAAGTGAAAGTGTGACTTCTTTACACCTTCATCTATGTAGAGTTAACTCCTATTTAGGTTCAAGCTAATAAATTTAACTAATTCACTTACCTTTTTTTTCCTATCTATATAAGATAAAGCTAATTTGACCTATTTATAGTATAATAATTTAATTTTAGTAGAATAATAGAATAATTTAATTCTAATTACAGTTAAACCTAATTTTAGCTATGTTTAAATCTAATTCTAGCTACAACTTTTTCACCCAATTACCCTTTAAATTCTCCTTTCAACTCTCGTCACCTTAGAAACAAAATAGGAAACAAATGAGAAAAACCAACACAATATTCAATCAGAATAAAAAAATATAAAAATGAAAATATAATAAAAATACAAAAGGACTTGAAACAATCAAAAAGAAATAACAGCAATGGGGAAGATTGAAATCACACTAAGTCCAATTTAGTGCTCAACCAACAGTATCAGTTTATACCAGGTTACCGAATTTCAGCTTCAGTCTGATGATTCTTCCGCGAGATCCTTCTTCCGCAATTCAGGCTTAGTCAATACAGAAAAGAAACGTGTGCACAGTCCTACCACTCAGCTCATTTCCTTGTTTCAAGACTCGGTCCTTATATGGGCATGGCTCGCCAGTTCCCGCTCACAATGGCTTCCTTTCTGATGTGCAACGGGGACAATACACGTGCGAAATCTTCGTCAAACTCGTTCATAATCCAGGAATGTGCAACGTCCGTCTCAGCAAATGGACATGGAAAGGGGAAATATAATAAAAGTGTCCAAAAAGAAAACAAGGGAAAGGGAGAAAAAAAAAACCCCAACCTTGCAAAAGACAAGGCCAAAGATACAATTAGTCATTTCTCTCAAAAATATACATCATTACAACATTTAATCTAAATATAAACGCATTAAACATCTCTGACTTCAATTTCGTTTAACTTTTAGCACATTAAATTCACATAAATGTACTGAGAGCAAGTTTCAAATGACGCGCTTAGGCCTCATCTGCTCGTATTAAATGTGCGTCACAATCGGCCATTAACTCATAGCTCGAATACACGACAAAATGTCGCCAGAATAATAGCTGTTAACTGTTCAAAGTACTTTTAGCTCGGAAACATTAATTATTTGACCCATTCACGCAATATTTCTTCACATTTTTGACAAAATATTAACTCTTATAATCTCTTTTACATATACGAATGCATATAACACTAGCATTTAATATTTAAACACTATTTAATCGACATTTAAACAAAGAAAACTCTTAGTGATAGAAAATATAATAATTTCGCTTACCAAGAGAACTCAATTTCTCGATTATGAAGGTTTTCAAAGGCAAACTCCTACTTTAGGCCCGAATCCTCTGCAGCCTAACGCGCAATCAGTCACACGTTCACCCACACTCATTCACCGATGAAACTCAATCCTCACTTTAGTTTCAAAGTCTCTCAAAAGTTATTTCTCCAATACAACTGACAGTTATTCTCGGTTCTAATTCAAATTTCTTCTCTCTTCAGAATCGCACCATCCACTTCTCAAGATCGCAACATCTGCTCTCTCTCTTAGAGGTGGGCGGATGGATCTTGAAGAATCGATACTTCGATACTGAAGTGGTATCGAAAAGGATCGATCCTCACATAAAAATATCGATCCAAATGTGTATTTTTTTACCAGTAATTTTTATTAATTTAGCACGCAATTCAGTGCGTAAAATAAGCTTCAAAGTGGAAAAATAAGCAAATGTTAGTGGGTAATTGTGTAGGATAGAACTTTTTCTCCTAGTCATCTGTACACAAGACGAAACCAATCAATCACAGAGAGCGTTCGATGCTGGTGCTTCACTGAGCTCACAGGCCCAGTGCGTTTGGGAAACGAAGCCTTGCTTAGATGACAGAGAAACAATCGGGAGTTATTTCGCAATAAACAAACCACAAGTGTACATAACGGTTCAAAATGTTGACGTCAGTAAGATTTTTTTTAATGAAATTAATATTTTTATTCAACAAGGATCGATGCATCAAATTGATCAAAGGGTTTTACACTGTTAAAAAATATATATACTTCATATAAATGCTGTTCTTTCAACTTTGTTCATCAAATAATTCTGCATAAAATGTATCATGGTTTCCACAAAAACATGAAACTGTTTTCAACATTGATAATAATATGAAATGTTTACTGAGCAGCAAATCACCATATTAAAATGAATTATCATCATGACTGGAGTAATGATGCCGAAAATTCAGCTTTGATCACATGAATAAATTACAGTTTACTATGGTAAAGAAAACAGATTGCCTATGTATGTATTTTTGATCAAATAAATGCAGAAGAGAATTAAAAATCTTACAGACCCCAAACTTTTGAACAGTAGACTAGTGTACAATAGTGCATTTACTATAATTAGGGTAGTTTTGTAAAAGTCACTGACTAATTACAGGCGAGTTGAGAGTACAAATCACAAAATATTTAGTAGTCTTGAAAACGTATTCAGATTTAGCATATTAATGATGCATTCACCTCATAAATCATGACACACTGCTCTAGCACAGGAAAGTGCATACAAGTATAAGTGCTTGCTTTTAAAATGAAAAAGTATTGGTATCGGTATTGGTATCGCTACCGGCGATACTGGCCCTGTATTTACTTGGTATCGGATCGATATCGAAATTTTCAGTATCGCCCACCCCTACTCTCTCTCGCAAGGAGTGTTTCATCATTTCCCGTTTTTGGCTCCACCCATTAAGGCGGGGCTCATTCTCTACTCATCAATTTAGAATAAAAATCTAAATGAATTTAAATGTATGCATTTTCTCATTTTTCCTCTTTCAAGATATTTAATAAAATAACTTTACATATATTCATGTTAAGTGTCAGTATCTAATTTTTTTTTCTTTCTTTTTTTCCCTTACGTCAACAATGTCTCTTTAGTAACCTGGGTTACAACTGCAACCTGTCTTTTGAAAAGCATATTTCATATGTTACAAAAACAGCCTTTTTCCACCTTAGAAACATTGCTAAGCTACGTAATATGCTATCAGTCTCTGATGCAGAAAAGTTAGTTCATGCATTCATGACCTCGAGACTAGATTACTGTAATGCTTTATTAGCTGGTTGTCCTGCATCTTCAATAAACAAGCTACAGTTAGTCCAAAATGCAGCCGCTAGAGTTCTTACTAGATCAAGAAAATATGATCATATAACACAGATTTTATCATCACTTCATTGGTTACCTATAAAGTTCCGTATTAAATACAAGGTATTGCTTTTGACTTATAAAGCTCTAAATGGTTTAGCTCCAGTCTATTTAACGGATCTTACTATCGCCTTACAATCCATCGCGCTCTTTAAGATCACTAGATTCGAGGCTTCTGGTCATTCCTAGGATATCCAGATCCACCAAAGGAGGGAGAGCATTTTCACATTTAGCTCCGAAGCTCTGGAATAGCCTTCCTGATATTGTTCGTAGCTCAGACTCACTCTCCCAGTGTAAAACTAGACTGAAGACGCATCTATTTAGCCTGGCATTCATATAAATTTTTATCTTACAGTTACTGTAAATTCGGCCTCTAGTTCATAAACGCCAGAGGAGAACTGGCCTCCGACTGAGCCTGGGTTCTCCCAAGGTTTTTTTTCTCCATTGGGTCATCTGATGGTGTGTTAGGACACCATTAGGTCACTGGATGGAGTTTTTCGGTTCCTTGCCACTGTTGCCTTTGGCTTGCTCAGTTGGGGATATTCAAATTAATTAACCAATCATACCATTGATCAGCTCTACCAAACTTGGATGTCTTTTTTCCAGTAATAAACAAACATTGTTAAGTTGTTTTGATTGATACTGTGAAGCAGCTTTGGTACAATCGGTATTGTGAAAAGCGCTATATAAATATATTTGACTTGACTTGACCTCTCTCAACTACATTCTTAAAGCCATCTACCCTAGAACCCTACAATCTTATTTGACTACTTGGAGATGTTTTAAGTCATTTCACCTCACATATAGCCTGCCTTTTCCTGATTTTTCTCTTCTCACTATTACTTCATTTATATCTCATCTAAACAGCATTAAGAACTTCCAAGCCGGCTCTATTAAGGGTTACTTAAGCGGAATCCAATTTTTCCATAAACTTATTTTGGGCACACCCTCTTCCGAAATAGCCAACTCACAAACATCCCGTCTTATCAAAGGCATTCAAAGAACCCAACCCACCCGCCAAGACACCAGGAAACCCATTACTCTAGACATTCTCTCCACTCTCCGCCGAGGCTACTATGCCATCACATCTAGCTTCAACCCAAAAATCCATCCCACAATTACAGATTTATCAGTGCTAGACGACGACAACATCTCTTTCTTCATTAAACAATGTAAAAAATTTATATCTTAAAAGAAAAAGTTTATATTGGCCATTTCATTTACATTTTGCCCTGCCACACGTTTTTTGGTTCCAAAAACACCTTAAATCCAAATTTGATTCAATCCGGCATTCCAGCATCCCGTCTCCTCACACTCGCCTGGTTACTTTCCTAACCAGAAATACGGGTTTGGGCCAAAATACTGAGCTCGGAGCCCTCTCCTCGGACAGCATGCTAAATAAATGGTAAATGGTAAAAATACTTTACTCTATCTGGTTATTTGTAAGTGTGAACTCGCGAAATGTTATTGCTGCTGAGAACATGTGTGTTGTGACTGTCATAACGTGTTTCACACCTGCTCACGTCACACTAAAGTATATCAGGCACCATATAAATCCCTTAGGAAAGAAAACACACCAGCATGATGTATGGCTGTTAATGAATATGAACCAGGAAGCCAGCCTAGCTGCCTTGACACAGGAAGCAGTCACTAGGGATTAATTGTATGTGTGCAAAGAACATGTGTTGTTAAACGTGGATTGTGTAAAAGGCAGTGAATTGTAATTAGCTGAGATGATTGTGTCCAGTGATGGGCTCTGAACACAGGCCCTGTGTCTCAATGCAGAGGAGAGCTCTGCAAACACTTTTCATTCAAAATAACACACCTGATACAAAATGACTGCAATTTACACTCAACATGATTTCAACCCATCCATGCAGCCAAAGGTTTCATTATCACTGCGTGATTATTTGATTGTCTAATGAATTATTCCCTGTGTACAACCATTCAACTCAAGTCAGACTAATAGAAAATCAACACACTTGGCAAAGGATTTTTTCCCTGGTGAAATTGCCTACTATGTTAAGCCAGGTTCACACTGAACGATTTTTGCCACAGTTTGGCCATCTGAGGCAAATTCTGAGAATCCTAAAAGATTCATCTGATTCTGGGTAAACACTTAAGAGTTTTGTTTATTATTTAAGAGTTATTTTATTTACATACAGTGGATATAAAAAATCTACACACCCCGGTTTTTTTGAAAATTAATAAAAGGTAAATCATATCAGAACTTTTGCATGTTTAATATTGAAATTACAACTTATGCAATGCCACTGATAATTTACAAATTTCAGAGAGAAAAGCACTTAGAATAACTAACTGCATAAGTGTGCACACCCCTGAATTAATACTTAGTTGAAGTACACTTTAATTGTATTACAGTACTCATCTTGACTTAAATCTTAAGTCTAAGGATGTGTTCACACACGTAGTTTGGTTCGCTTCGTTGGTTTGGTCCGGACCAAAAAAACAAAGACAATTCACGTTGACATTATTAATTTAGGATCAAACCTAAAGGCATAGGAATATGTTCACAACCTGATTGGTCTGCTTTTATTACGTTTATTTCGCGACGGAACTTAACGAACATCAAAACAATTCTGTTTTCTGGGCTAAATGACTGGTTCTGATAACTGTTTTGAACTTTGATGGGCAACATGGCGACTATGAAAACAAACAAAAAAAAAAACAGGTATGCGTGAGCACACTGTCCTTTTAGGGTCGCATCTTGTGACATCATGTCCTGTTTTTGGTACGTTTGGCAGGAAACTGCATCATGACATCGCTGAAGTCACAGTGTAAAGCCAAGCAAGCAATTTTACATTTAAAAGACGTCAAATAGCCGTCCAAACACAGCCCTGACGTCTAGACTAAAACAAACCAAAGTTTGGGTTGTCAGTGTAAATTTAATAGATGTCTAACCAGAGCCCAATAATAGACTAGTCATCAATTAGATAACATGTCATAGAAATTAAACCAAACACCTTGTAGTCACTGTTGACTTTGCTTACATGATGGAATATCATACCTCTCGCTAGTTATTTAGGCAAAAATTACATGTAACCAAATTCAAGGTTATTCTGGCTAGAAGTGGGTTACTCATAGCCAGACTATATCGGGTGTATAGTTAACCTAGACGGTGAAATGAGCTACAGGGTTCATGGGTTCGATTCCCCAGGAGCACATGTACTGATTATATATGTATTCCAGATAATCGCCATTTGGCAGGAAACTGCACCACGATATGGCCAAAGTCACAATGTAAATGGCCGTTCATGTATACAGTTTAGAGGGAGTTTATAAATGCTTACTGTGACTGCAGGATGCAAATCAGACGACACATCACATGAGCTTCACTATCTGTACTCCCATTGGTAGTCCATGCAGCTTATCTGCATAAGAGAAACTGCTCAATTGATGAATTGGCATTGGCCATGGACGCTTATATCCCTGAAAATCTATAACATTCCTTAAAAGTGAATAACTTCAAGTTGCTTCGTTGTTGTATGTGTAAATGCCTCTAAAAAATCACATAGCTAAAAAAACAAAGCAAAAAAATATGGCCAACAGGGAGAATTAAGCCACCAAAAAAGGATTCAAATTTTTATGTCTTCATATTTTCTGAGTGCCTACAAAACTATATGTTTTTAATCAGTAGTTGAGGAGTTAAAGCTCCAGTAGGTAGCTTTTGTAAACAAATATTTGTTAAAACTGTCATTATGTCCTCACAGTAGAATATGAGACAGATAATCTGTGGAAAGATCGAGCTCCTCTGGCTCCTCCCTGTGGTCCTATTGCCATTTGCAGAAATACACCGCTCCCGGTCAGAAACAACCAATCAGAGCCAGGAGGAATGTCTTAGCAGTGTCAATCACGCTCGTGTATGCGCTGATCACCCCTCTCTTGCACAGCGCGAGCGCGTACCGTCCTTCGTGACTCTCCTGTTCGAACTCGTTCATCCAAATGAACGAATCTTTTTTCAAGTCATTTCGTTCATTCAACGAACGAAATGACTCGCAAAAAGATTCGTTCATTTCGAACGAGTCTTTTTCGGAGTCATTTCGTTGATTCAACGAACGAAATGATTCGAAAAAGATTTGTTCATTTTGATGAACGAGTTCAAACAGGAGAGTCACGAACGTGCATCACAGAACAGAGCAAGGCCAGCATTTGTGCTTATAAAACTTAAAGTTTTTTATTTATTTTTGAAATGACCGATCGTTTCGCTAGATAAGACCCTTATTCATCGTCTGGTATCGTTTAAAGCCCTTTGAAGCTGCACTGAAACTGTCATTTGGACCTTGAAACGTTTGTGTCCTATTGAAGTCCATTATATGGAGAAAAAGCCTGGAATGTTTTCATCAAAAACCTTAATTTCTTTTCGACTGAAGAAAGAAAGACATGGACATCTTGGATGATATGGGGGTGAGTAAATTATCAGCAAAAGTTTTTTTTGAAAGTGAACTAATCCTTTAACGTTATCTTACTTGCTATTTATAACTTATAGAAAGAGTGCAACGTTATAAAGTTACATGTATTGCAAAATACATAATGATTTGAGGACCAAGTTTGTAGTCAAAGTATGGGCAAGCCATAGTCAATGTAAAGCATATTGTTGATGTTTCGTCCCTATTAGTGAATGTTCCATAACTGTTTATAATCCGCCGTCATCGGTGGTCCTGTTTACTAGTCTGCGCGTTCACGGCAGGCTCCGCTGTGGGGGAGGAGCTGTGGAGGGAGGGCTGTAGCACAGCAGAGAGCAAGGGGGTTGGACCTGGAAGTTGTGCTTGTTCAAATTTTCAGGCTAAGTCAACATTTTCTCAAAACTCCCTACTGCAACTTTAATGTTTAATAGTTAAATAGTTCATTTTTAAATGAGGAGCCAGTACATTTTCAAAAACAGCCCAGCACTGGCAGTCATGGTAGTAAGTTAATTTAAGACTTTTGCATTGAGGTTTGCATATTTCAGTCCTTTCACTAAGGTCTAACAAAGCTCAATTGAGGGTGTGTTCAGACTTGGCTTTTGAAATAATGGAAATAATTGGGAATCATCTAACTAACAGAAGCTAATCATTTTACAATCTATCATAACTTTTGTGTGGTTTTGGTCGCTTGGCTGTTTCCTTATAATGGTCCAGAAATTCATCAAGTTTTTCGCCAGGTGTGTGATGTTCTTTTATACTATGATGTCATAACGTTACTGTCGTGCCGCCAGCCAAGTATCGAAAAATCGAAAAAAAGACAACTTAATCCAGATATTTTAATAAAATCTGCAAATTCGTTTGAAGAACCAAATTACCCTGCTGAAAAATCCAGCATAAGGTATGTTTTGCACGCTGGGAACAGTATATGTTGTCTTTTGAGTGCTGGTATGATCCCAACAAAACTTGCTTGTCTGTTACATATCCCGTTTCTAAGTGCGTGTTCCTTTGATGCTTTGAAACATTTTACCAGTTTCCCAGTGATATTGATTAATGATGTATTCATAACTGAAACAATTAATATTTTCAGTTCTACTTTCAGCAGCGGAAGCAAAATAAATTACAAAGTTATAATCATGTAATACAATAAATCATGTTTTAACCTTATATTGTTTTTCCTTTATATTATTTGTGTGTTAAATATAGAAATATGCAAGCAAAAACAATGCTATGACCCAGAACACCACTTGCAGACAGACAGCTCCTCGTAGAAAGGTCTTGTATCGCCATCGTCGTGCAAATGAACGGCCAGAATGCATAAAACGTTTTCTGTTTTCAGCTGAAAACTGTCATGTAAACAGCCCCTAAATTAATAAATAATGATTTTTACAACGGAAAGAAATCAACAGCGAACTTAAACTGGACAATGACTTTCTTCAAAATTTGCCGTACAGCAGAAACAATCTTTGTTGCATTAATTTCCTGTTATCACTGTAAAGCTGCTCTTTTGAAACTATGAGTAAAAAGCAATACATTAATAAAGCTGACTTGATGATCGCTGGCCTACCCTCACTCAACCCATGATGGGGAACCAGCTCCACCAGCTCTGGTTTGCTTGAGAACAGCACGAATATGTTGGTCATCAGCTAGATCAGCACTATACCAGCATAAACCAGCCTGGACTGGATTCTTCAGCAAGCCAGAGATCAGTTATGATGGTAAGAAAATCTGGCATCTGTCAGATCACCTCAGATATAAGCAAAGTACGAAGAATGGATCCATTGACTAAATGTTTTGTTGTTTGTTTGTTTTTTGTCCTGACCAAACAAACCAAGCAAACCGAACGTCAAGTGTGAACACACACTTTAGTGCAGGGGTGTCCCGTCCTCCTATTATCCTGCAGAGTTCAGCTCCAGCCCTAATTAAACACACCTTAAACAGAATCACTAGAAACTTTGATCACTGAACTCTGCAAGATGCAATACTGGACATGCCTGATATAGTGGTTCCCATGAAAAGTTTCAGAATATGTTTGAATTTTTGTTTGGCTTGTCCATGGCGTGAACATTTCAAATGCTCCACTAGAGGGCAACACACACTTTGATATTAAGAGGTCCATCATCCCCAGCTTCATGTCTGTCACTCTTTACACATTCAAATCCTCAAAGAAATCATATAACTGAATAATCTTTTTTTTTGTATCTTTTATCTGTTCTTGTTTCTGAGTAAATGGGGCTGCATTCATGCAAGTCACATACTCTCTGAGAAGGTCAATCTTTTCAATAAAAAAGTATGTTCTATATAGTGTGAATGTAATCTGGACGTACTACATGCTGTCATTATCATGTGACTTCTACCAGCATTAGTTGCGTTGTTTCACTGCCATTCACAAACCCTCTCCTGTGGCCTTATGGGACAGGATAGTGTTTATGCACATAAGAATCTCGCCAGACATAACCCGGGTACAGTTTTATAAATACTTTGAATTTGGACACATTACTCATCTCACAAATTATTTTTAGCCAGCTGTAATGTAGGGAAGGACTTATGTATAATCGGATGCAACCACAGTCGATCTGCACTCATTACACTGGCTGTTCCCATGTATCATCTAATTAAGCTTAATTTGTTTAATTAGCAGCAATCTACTGAGTGCAATGAATTGCCCTTGTTTGGTTTTACAAAGCACATCAGTGTAAGTAGGCTGTTATCCAGGAGTGCACACAAAAATATACCAGCTAGCAGAACAAACACACAAAACTGAGGTTCAATCAACATTCAAAGTCACGTACTGCTAAAGAAGCAACCAGCACTGGTACAGTTATTGTCCTTTTCTTCTTTTCATATTTAAATATTTTAGTATAGTTTGTTTAGTTATGCAAAGATAAACTTATTGCTCAGAAAGACATGATCCCTAAATATTGACCAAATGTTCATTTCATCTTTACAAAAGAAAATGAAAAGCATGTTATGTTTGTAAAGCTTTAGTAGTTTGTAGTGTCTAAGGTCACTAGTTAGAGCTTCTGACTGCAATAGGACACTTTGAGCAGTTCAGGGTGTGTGTGTGTGTGTGTGTGATCACTGGGAGTTTTAGGATGCTGACTTTAGTGAGCAAAGCCATTAAGAAAAATACAATAGAAGTACAATCTATATCAATGGAGTCCCTTTCATGAATGAAGGTCATTTATCCTTTAATTCAGGGGTTCTCAACTCGGGGGCCATGGACACTAGGGGGCTCAGTGATCCTCCGGGGGGGCCGCCAGATTACGTCAAATTAATTTAAATATATTCATATAATTCATTAATTTAATTATTAATACGGTTAATTTAAAACAACAAACAAAGCATCACCCCTCTTGTACGTATTCTGTGATTGTTTTGGATTAGTTCAAGCCGTTTCTCATCGCGCTGTGTGAAATACAGACTGAACGGCAGCTCAAAACTCCCAATCGCTTCGTGAATGTTGGATACGCAAACTTCATCTCTCAGATGGATGAAGAATACCAGTCTCACTAATAAAGCTTTGATGGATGACGATTGTAATGATGGTAAAGCGGATTACAGTGACATACAGGAGTCGTACATTAGACCTGCGCAAGTCCGTTATTATTGATGCACAAACAGTGTGTGTGTGTGTGCTCTCGGCTCACTGATTGCTTGTTCAATGTATTCGTGTAGTTGTCAAAATGAAAAACTGTGAGTGTTTTAAAGCGGATGCTCGCTGAAGAAGCGTGTTTTGGAGAAGTTTGTGAGCATCATCATCAGTGGTGATTATGTACACATGAACATCAGACACTCCAAACATAGATTGCTTGTTCTGACACAGGAACTGTTCACTGATTACATCGAACCGCCTTCAGGTCGCTGAGTTTCCACATATTCAGAATGTTTTTATTTTTCATTTGAATCTTGGTGTGTTTAATAATTCTGAATGGATCTGAATGTAATATACAGTAGCTATATGCAGTCCTCTGGCATCTCCCTGTGGTCTTGTTTGGTATGGCAGGATGACTTGTGCTTATTTGTTCAAGATACTGTATAACTGAGCAGAGTAAATAATTTTAAGTTGTAAAGAATGTCTGCAGTGACATTTTTGCAAAGTATGTTTGCCGTATTGATTCGGAGAGGAGGGGCCCTTGGAGTAAAAAAGGTTAAGAACCTCTGCTTTAAATTCTTTAGTATATAGTTCAGTTCGGTTCACTTTATTTATCCCTTAGGAAATTTGGCCACACGTCACATAAACACACATATCCTTAACAATACAACACAATGATACAATTCCACAACATATACCATTGATAACATTTAGAGGGGCCCAATAACCAGCATTTCAGGTAAAAATTTGTTAAAAATCACCATTACCATGGTTACAACTGATTTAACATAGGAACAAGCAACTGGTATAAATTAATTCCTACACCTTCTGGCCCTCCCCACAGGGACTCTGTAACTACGGCCTGATGGCAGAGGAACGGACGTAGGCCAGTAAGAGCTGTGTGTGTAAACCTCAGTCTCAGTAACGGCTGCGGCCTTTAGCATCCTTGTTAGCACACCCACCTCCCACGCCGGTTCGAATCCCGATCGGAGTGGGTCTAGTAGGAAGGAATACAGCAGGACATCAAACTTACTTAAGTAGTGCATGTTCTGGGCAACTGGCTATTAAGCAAGCTTTTAACAATGTTAAATTGATATGAAATGACATTGAAAATGTCACTAAGCTGAGATTTTACCCACCTTGATCCTTCTAGTTGTACTAGTCAGACTAAGGGCCAGTGCACATTAGACGCAGGTCAGTGGAAATAAAAAAAGTGCAAGGTATAGAAATGCAATTTTTTAAAAGTTGACATTTTTAGAATGGCATGTCGTGCGCAAGACCCTGCAAAGGATGCAGCGAAAGCAACGGTTAAAGACATCCATCTAGTGTGTTTACATGGAAAAACAATGGAAAGGTTGCAAACGTGTTCTGTGTGCATCAGTGCCTAGAATGTTGCTAACCTATTGACTCCATACTCTCGGCACAACTGCTTTCTTAGAATGCAGCATAATTGTGCTGCCTACAGTCTGAAGCACATTTACAATGCCTAAAACATAGTCTCTAGGTAGGTAGCTGACAAGGTTTTGGAGCAGAGGCACAGTGTGTCCTACTTGTGGAGTTGAGAGTGGACCATTGTGCACTTGCTCACGTCCCTCCAACACCCCAAACAAAGCTTTGGTACTTGCTCACGCTGCTCTTAGATCTTACACTCCACTGAGACTTCAAGTCATCCCGCTTTTTATCAGTGACCTCACGATGTACCTTAGATGGAGTTTCCAGCTCTGGTCTGGCTGTCCAGCTGCAAGACCCATCATGCTCTGCATGTGTGTGTCACTCTTCATAAATAAGAGCTGAGAGACTCTTTTCCACTTCAGCCGTGGCCCCTGAGGGAGGACACCGGGACATGGAGCACACATATAATATTCACAGACTAATAATTTATCCACAAAATGTGCTTCTGGATTTACAGAGAACTACTGATTAACGTTGGGTGACTGTAGCAAAACCAAATGTGACCTTCATCAGGGATTATTTTCAAAAGCTTGGCACCTCTGAAAAGGTGTTTATTCATTTATAACATTAATGTATTGTCATTTTTATGTGGTCATTGTATTTAACTCGTCCGTTTCATTCTGTGCCTCAAGTATAGAAAGGTATAATGTTATAGTCTGGGTATAAATGATGGCTCGCTTGGGGACGAGGAAGCCTGTGATGGACTCCGAATTCATGAGAGAAAACCAATGAATCACGAATGGAATCTGCAAACCACCGAAAGTTCAGCGGCATCTGCAGTCATTCCAGAAAGTGACAGTGAAAGTGCTTTTCCTTTCTTTAAGGCCTATAAAACAGATACTTTGAATTGTGGTGTCATGGCCCATTTCATCTCAGGACTATTTGCTCCTTCATCTTGGCACGGCTTCCCCAGAATCCCTTACCTGCCTTTTAGGCACTATTAACTCTAAGAGGGAAGGCCTGTGTGGGTCAGGCAGACTCTAGCAGAAATCAAAAGAGGCTTTCTATAAGCCCAAAGTCCCAGCCAACTCTAGAGTGAATGTTTGACAGGGAAGGATGGTAATGGCTTTTCTTTATTGAATGAACAGAGCAGCTTTGAATGGCCCTGGGCAAAGAGTGGACTGACTCCGACTTATTTCAGCGTGTATTTTAAGTACTTGTCATGTCCCACTTACCTTCAATTCAAGTGTGGTCATCTAGTAATAAAACAAAATGAGCTGTTGAATTTTTAAAGGAGAGGACTGTTCTCCACCCTGGCATGTTAATATCAGAATGAAAAGGATACAGTGGCCATTTTTAACTTAGTTTGGGACGGTTCCATACAGACTTACACATGTTTTAAGAATGTAGAATACAGAAGTACCTAGGCCAACAATATGGTCATATATTTTTAATGTCACTGAATTAGTTTGATTTGATGCATACTTAGCTTACATTATATACAGTATGCTAATGAGGTCAATAATACTGGAGAGAGATATCCGTTAGCTTTCCCAATCATTTCCATAAATGACATACTCACATCTTCTTTTAGGATAGTCAATATTTGTATGCTACGAAGTAAAACTGTTTAAATATATACTAATCCCCACAATACTATCTGTGCACTACCAGGTGAGTTGTAACAATTGTAGAAAACATGGACATTAGGTAAAATGGTGCATGCATTTATGTTATTAATCAAATTTGCTGAAATATCAACCCAATCCCAATTTCTTTTAATTCTAATTTTTTTTTTCAAATGGCCAACACGTAACACATATTGAACAAATACATAAAACATATTCTAATAATAACTTAATAATACAATAATGAATAATACTATCACTGCGAGCACTGTTAGTCGCTCTCTCAGTTGTGCTAAATTTAGGTTTATACACAGTCTTATTTTGTACAATCTTTGTGGGTCTGCTTAAGAGACTTTACATTGCAAAAACAGCCAATGACAGACATATTGGTCAAAAACAGCACTAGAGCAGCATTTCCATCTGAGAATGAATATATTGATAATTCAACAAGATGATACATCAAATCAAGAGGTGAAAAAGACAAACTAAACTTAGCAGACACCTATCAGATGGGAATCTGTTCAACACACAACAAGCCAGAAAACAGGAATGAATTACAATAGCAAAGAAAAACTCTAATCTGACAAGGGTTTGGTATGGGTTTCTTAATATTTTTGCTCTCATTTTAGACCTCTTATTGTAAATACACTCTGGGACAAGTCATTTTCCCATTTTTTTTCACATAGTAAATCAGAAAAATGACACCAGCTTCCCTTTTGTGATATGAAGTACACCTCGGAGTGTGTGAAGTGAGCTCAGTCCGCAGATGATGCTCCCACAGGAAAGCAGAAAAAGACGACGGAAAGTCCGTCATCAAGGCAGACTGTTTTCCTAGTATGATGCATAGGCCTACACTATAGCCTATTTATGTTTGAGTTGACACTACGTTGTGCCATTGAATTTTGCCATTGATAAATAAGTGTTTTGACATGTCTAGCCGAGTGGCACTATCATGGTACTGGGAGGGGGATTTCATTATTGCATGTTTTTTCATTGTGCATGATCACAGTTCATATGTGTGGGGAAAGATAAGCTTTTAGGGCAAAACGATTGCGTTAGACTAGCCTGACTCCACCCTCCTTCGTACTTCCGCTCAATTTTCATTTTCCTTCAGTACTACGTCTGGGATTCTGCTGTAGTCTTTGGTTTTCTCTGATAAATTTTTTACCGGGCCAATCAGCGAACAAAGGGAGTGGCTGAGAACGATGACGTTGATGTCGACTCGTGCGTTATTTTGAGTAGTAGTTCAGTAATGAGAGCGGAGAAAGATGCGAGCGAAGCCATTCGGTCCGTTGTGGCAACGCTGCCGAATATCAAGACGTTAAAGCCGGAGCAAGAACAATCTTTGCTTAGTTTTGTTGATGGCCATCCTCCCCACGGGGTTCGGGAAAATACATATGTCACGACCAAACGTTAGCGATTGGTTATGGCAGAGAGAGTTACTCTAGGCAGATCCAAAAGTTTTAGACTTCAATAGAGTTCCCGCCTACAAGGAAGTTAACGCTTGTCAATGGAGCGGTGCCAGACTCTATGTACAAATGAAATGTACAAGAGTCTGGTGGGACCAGGCTAGCGTTAGACTACTGCATGAGTTAATAAGAAAAAATATTTTACAATTCCTGCAAATGCAGTGATGAAGTTCATGTTCTCATGATTTATTTTTATGAATAAAAATGTTTCAAACATCCCCCCTCTGTTTTTTGTTTTTTTTACAAATCGCACCCTGCTTGTTACGGTATTTTGCCTCTTGAGTCTTTCTGGTAGAAGTACAAATCACCCCCAAGGACAAAGTCAAATAAATGCATTTTCACCAGAGTCCTTTTTGGAGCCTACTGTACTTTGCATTACTGCAGTAAAATGCTAAATGCTCTATATTGTACACCTGTATATGTGTTAATGTAACACTGGTAAATGTAGTATTGTGATACACTAAGCTAAACATGAAAATGTCTGTGCAGTGAGTAAATACAAGAGGAATGTTGAGGAAATGAAAGAGAATGACCTGCTTGAGCTGAGATTGTGATCGGCAGTGTTCTTCTGTTCTGGGGCCGAGATAAAAACTCAATGGTTCTGTAAACCTTTTCTCTCTCATCACACTCACGTCTCAGACATGTCTCCACTTGTGTTTAGGTAGTGATGTAGTTCAACTCTGTGATTTGAGTAAACAAGAATCATTATGAAAGCAGTAGAGAATCCGGGACATATCGCTCAACAAGTGAATCTAATTCCGTCATCTGTGAGGAAGGAGATTATTTTCAGCGGTACGTCAGCGACTGATATTTTGGAAGATCAGTTGGTTCAGATTTGGCTGGTGTTGCTGTCCCATCCTTCCTTTCAATACTGTTGCATCCGACACATTCTGACAAGCTTTTTACTTGTCTGTGTGAGTTTGTAAAAGTCTTTTGTGTTTAGATAGTTTTGAACAGAGTTAAAAAAAATATCGCTGGGGCACAAATAATAGTGACACAAACATACATAGAAAGAACGTTCTTCTTAAATAATAAATCATTCTTCATTCCCTAATGTCTCTCAAAACATAAAATTGCTCAGACCTGTTAGTGGTAATAACTTTGGTAATTTCTTTATGAAATTATCCGTGTCATAGTAGAGATATAAACTGCTTGTGCCGTTCGTCTTATTTTGTTGATGGTAATCTCCGGTTGGTATATATGATGATCTGTAAAGCTCGAGCATCAGTACCGAGGGGGCGGAGCTTAGCAAATGCTCAGTTGGTGTGTGTTATAGTACAACATTTTTAATAGGGCAGGGTATTGACACAAATTTCACAATTCGATTCGATTTCGATTCACAAGCTTGCAATTCGATTCGATTCCGATTCGATTCAATATTGATTATTTTGGATATCAGGTACAATACATGGCAAATTTTCTCAAGGAAAACAAATCTCTTAACTAATGCTGTGAACTATGGGAGTCAGTTGTAGCCTACTAGGCTTCATTAGCCTACTATAATATTGAAGGTAAAAATTAACTGATTTGTAGCTATACAAACACTTAAATTACACTTTTATTTATTTTTATAATAATAAAGTTTTATGAAATATAAACATTTAAATGGTGGCTGTCATAAAAACTTGCCAGATTTATTCAAACATGCATTAAATATCGAAGAACATTAAAAATTATAATGAATATGTAATATGGTGCATATATTTAGCAAAATGCTCCTCTTTAGAGTTAATTTTTCTAGCTGACTAACGAGTTTATGATCACATATGGTTTTTCTGAGGTAGTAAATGTGACGTTACATGACATTGTTTACAAGTTGTTTTACTGCATCTTTCCACGGTTGAAAAACTGATTGAGCTATTCCATGTGACATGATACGGTTTTCGATAAGTTGTACTCTATCTTTTAACACACTTTCAGACGTTCATTCATGTTTATTTCGCGCTGTAACTGGTATTATTAAGGCAGAAGAGGAGATCATGTGCGCTCCGCGCTGCTGCTTCTCTTGAGCTGAGCTGAGCCAGAGCGATCTCATGCCACAGCGCCAAAACGGTATTTATGTTTTTGAATTTCGTAAAAAAATCGACGTAATTTGAAATTTGAGACTTTATTTAGTATCAATAGTAACAAAGCACAAAGATTATTGCGATTTATTGGATGGGATGCACGCTGTGTTCCATCCATTCATCAAATGAAAACAGGATGACTAATCGATTCTTGACATTTAAGAATCGATATCGGTTCGTAAAAATGAGAATCGATTAATATCGAGAAATCGATATTTTTTACCCAGCCCTAATATTTAATATATAAAAATCTTTAGAAAATTGTAAAATGATTGTTGTAATAGCCTAAAATCTAGGGTAATAGGGCTGTTCCCTTTAGGACATGGAAGCAACAATGGTGGTTTTCATGATCAGTCACACCAACTTGAGAAGGTCACACAGTCAAAGTGACACTAAAACCCCAAATCTGAAATGTACATTCTTTTTGTTTACAACATGAGAGGGCAAATTCAGAAAATGTCACTATTTCATATGACAATGCAACCCATTGAACAAAATGTGCATTACTCACAGGCCCAATTTCATTAATTAATATGCGGTCTGACTGAGGTCAATACAAATGACATTTGTTCTGTCCATGTTTCTGATTATACATGGTACAACACACTGTTCTGTCATCAACTGTCTTTAACGCCAGCCTCTATAACTCTCATTCAGCACAGGACACAACGGCATATCGCCTGTTAAGCCCTAATTGATTTGATTGCTTTGGTTGAACGACACCTTGGTCCTCATGCCATGTTGTGTTAGGAGCTGTAGTGGAGTATACGAGCTGAGGAACGGATGGAAACAAGCGTGTCACGGTCGGGGAAGGTGACGGATAAGCAGGGCTGTCAGGATGAGTAATTGCCCGGGGCAGCGGGTCTCGCTGTGGGGTGTTAACAATCATTTGACAGCACGCTCAGAGCTGGTCAGCTGATCTGAACAGAAGCGCCTCTGTTGGCAGGTTGTTTCTCTGGACTGTGTCTCGCCACTAATGACACAGGCTACCAAACTGTGTTTAAAGAAAATAAAGACCATTTCAAACGTCTGTACACATCTATACTCCGTTACTCACTCTCGTGTCAAGAATGCAGCAAGTATAGTTATTTTTGTCTGTCATACATACAGTAGGTATATGACTCTGACTGTTCAAACCAGGTTTGTGTCAAGACGTTTTTATCTACATTTAGCATTCTGCATTTTAAGAACATTTTATAAATAAACAATCTTGTAATTAGGAAAAGTATTTGTAGATGGCAAGGAATGACAATTGAAACTTGAAATTACTAGTTAAGTGTTTTCTGCTCATAATGAGGGTATTTTTTGATTATGTATGTTGTTTGTTTGTTTTTAGTAGATTCTTAAGCAAAATATAACAATGGTCCAGACTTCAAGAAAACCTGGTAACACTTTACAATAAGGTCTCATTTGTTAACATTAGTTAATGTATTAACTAACATGAAATTACAATAAGCAGTACATTTGTTTGAATATTTATTTATCTTTGTTTATGTTAGTTAATAAAAATACAGTCGTTCATTGTTTGTTCATGTTAGTTTACAGTGCATTAACTAATGTTAACCAATACAACATTAACTTAGTTAACATGAAAAAAAAAAACACTCTACAGCATTTATTAATCTATGTTAAAAACAGTATCGTGTGTCAGTCACATGGCTTTCTTATATACATAGGTAGGCTATCTAAATATAAAAATAATAAAAGCCTGATAATACTTCTGATCTTACTCTTTAATTGTCATATCCAATTAGGCTCAACAGAGATTTTCAGACGCTACTGCTTTTGCTCTCTGGACCCAATATTCTCATCTTTGGTGGTTATCTGGACTGTTTAGGATTTTTTTTCTTTCTTTTACAAAGTAGCCTACTGCTGCTTACCAGATGGAAATATACATATATAACTATTTCAAAACAGTATTGTCCAGCCCTCTGCCGGGAAAGAAATATAGAGACCGGACTTCTTGGAGCTTTCATTGAATAGCACTGACCTAGGATATCTAAGTCCATTAAAGGAGGGAGAGTGTTTTCACATTTGGCTCCTAAAGAATATCCTTCCTGATAATGTTCAGGGCTCAGACTCACTCTCTCAAGATTAAAGACGCATCTCTCAAATGTGCATGAATATCTATTGCTTGAAATGTTTCCTGTGAAGAGACTCCAGCTCCTGTCAGGACTTCAGATGACACTGGGAATCAACATATACTGCCAAATTTACTATCACAACTTGTAATAATTGCTTTAATGAGCTCATTGTTTCTGCCTAAATTAATACATGATGTTAGCTAACTGTGTGATTATTATTATTATCTTAGAACTGTACATGTCTAAATGATCGTCATTACTTGGACACACTCTGATAACAGACTCTAAATTGTAATGTAGAAACATGCATTTTCTGTAAGGTTGCTTTGAAACGATGTCTATTGTGAAAAGTGCCATACAAATAAATGTGAATTGAATTGGAAACTGCACTTAAAACCTGTCCAGTCCCTCAATGAGCTTTATTCCCATAACATGGCGTGTCAACAAGTACAAGATGGAGGCAGTGATGTTGACAAAGAGAAATGACTAAGAGCCTCTATATGCGTCACACACTCAAAGAAAGCACAAGTATATTAGACTGACAGAGAGAGACAGCGGTTTATGGGGTAAGCGAGATGCTAAAGAGAGTAAACCTGTGATAAGATGTGATTTTAGACGTGAGCATCTGGAGACAGATCTGACAGGTGGAGCTGGAGAGTCAGATCCCTGACCCACAACACAGCGCTTGACTGATATTCACTGTTTTTATTAACCCCTGTAACCTACACTGCTTTTTTTGGGAGGGAACAAGAACTATGAATTTAACAAAGTCTGCTATATTTTAAAACAAAGTCGAGTTGAATTCATACACACCCATAACCCATAAACACATCCACACACATCCTAGTTCTTAGGATTTTATGGGGAAATAGGTTTACTGCAAGCAACTAATAGCCAATTAGCATTGCATAGGTGCTGTGTGTTCCCTGGTCACCCGTTCCAGGATTCGGATGGAAAAACCGGTTCTCCAGGTGTATTCTGCTATTAATATATACCCAGAGTCATGTCCACTCACTCAACAGAAATGTCAAGTGTGACAAGACGCTAAATGGGAATACTGACGTAACTTCCTTTGAATGTTGGAAAAGTCAGAGACCGATGGAAGATGGAAGCATAATTTAAACTAAGAGTCTTGTTGCAGCCTCAAATGTTATTATAAAATGGATGGTTCTTGTGCAGAATGCTAATTGATCAATGCATCATGGTAAAATACACTATATAGTAAGAGCCATGACATGAAACCTTTATTTTTACCAAATGACTGCAAAGGAGAGGTGGGTAGTAACGCACTACATTTACTCTGTTAAATTTAATCAAGTACATTTGTGGGGATAACACTTTATATTACAGCCTGGAAAGTACCGCGTAATTAAGACGAATTTACAACATAACTCGGTAATTATAGTCTACTTTAAAGTCTAGTTATAGTTATAAATTATAGTCTAGTGTAAAGTACTTGCATGTAAGTATAAGGGAACTATATGTAATGGGAATAAAGGGGTAACAACCAGGAGAATGAACAAATTATTTATACTGTAAGTATTTTAGAACTAAGGGGTAATTATATTATTATGATACAACAATCTTACATTTAGGAGCAATTTAGTGAGAAAATACACTGCGTACCTTTTTGTAATAATAGTGTACCAATACATACAGGCTTTTTTTATTTTTTATTACAGGGCACATCAGTGCATTTATACTAGTTTAAAAAATAGGTATAAAGAAGAAAATCGAGGATAAAGAATCAACTTGACGGAGCAACAAACACGAAGTGACGTAATGAAACTCTGAAATGTAGTTGCCAGTGATGCAGTGACCACCGAACCATATTAAAAACAAGATCAGATAGAGAAAGTAGAACTAATATTACTGAAATCATTTCTTAATTAACAAGCGATTCCAGCTTTAATGATAGCTATTATTTTTAATAGATTGCATAAAAATATGTATATCAAGCCTTGTTGAATTTCCATCTTTCACTGGCATTGACATTAACTCTACCTGAATAAAAGCTCAGCTTCTGTAATATCCCTGAAGAGTTTTCCATATTCCAGCTACTGGGGTGTCTAGTATCCCACACTGGTAACGTGACCCTGAAGACTCGATCTAATGCTGGTTTGATTTGGCCTGTGTTCCTCTAGACGGCCGTGAGTGTGTCTGTCTGTGACGGCTCCGGTGTGTGTGTGTGTCTGTGTGTTGACAGACTGTCACTGAGTTATAGATTGTACCTCTGTCACTTAATACTGCGCATAATCTAAGGCATTCTCTGTCCTTACATAACGCTGAAGACCATCCATCACGCTCGATGTGAATCTCACTGAGCGCAGGGTTGGAGACGTGGTCTGGCGGGTTTTGAACATGCTCCAACATGATGCTAATGCAAGAGTCGCAGGTTTTAAACATGCTCCAACATGATACTAATAGAAGAGTCGCAGGTTTTAAACATGCTCCAACATGATGCTAATGCAAGAATCGCAGGTTTTAAACATGCTCCAACATGATGCTAATGCAAGAGTCGCAGGTTTTAAACATGCTCCAACACGATGATAATGCAAGAGTCGCGGGTTTTAAACATGCTCCAACACGATGATAATGCAAGAGTCGCGGGTTTTAAACATGCTCCAACATGATGCTAATGCAAGAGTCGCAGGTTTTAAACATGCTCCAACATGATGCTAATGCAAGAGTCGCAGGTTTTAAACATGCTCCAACACGATGATAATGCAAGAGTCGCGGGTTTTAAACATGCTCCAACACGATGATAATGCAAGAGTCGCGGGTTTTAAACATGCTCCAACATGATGCTAATGCAAGAGTCGCAGGTTTTAAACATGCTCCAACACGATGATAATGCAAGAGTTGCGGATTTTAAACATGCTCCAACACGATGATAATGCAAGAGTCGCGGGTTTTAAACATGCTCCAACACGATGATAATGCAAGAGTCGCGGGTTTTAAACATGCTCCAACACGATGATAATGCAAGAGTCGCGGGTTTTAAACATGCTCCAACACGATGCTAATGCAAGAGTCGCAGGTTTTAAACACGCTCCAACACGATGATAATGCAAGAGTTGCGGATTTTAAACATGCTCCAACACGATGATAATGCAAGAGTCGCGGGTTTTAAACATGCTCCAACACGATGCTAATGCAAGAGTCGCAGGTTTTAAACACGCTCCAACACGATGATAATGCAAGAGTTGCGGATTTTAAACATGCTCCAACACGATGATAATGCAAGAGTCGCGGGTTTTAAACATGCTCTAACATGATGCTAATGCAAGAGTCGCAGGTTTTAAACATGCTCCAACACGATGATAATGCAAGAGTTGCGGATTTTAAACATGCTCCAACACGATGATAATGCAAGAGTTGCGGATTTTAAACATGCTCCAACACGATGATAATGCAAGAGTCGCGGGTTTTAAACATGCTCCAACACGATGATAATGCAAGAGTCGCGGGTTTTAAACATGCTCCAACACGATGCTAATGCAAGAGTCGCGGGTTTTAAACATGCTCCAACATGATGCTAATGCAAGAGTCGCAGGTTTTAAACATGCTCCAACACGATGATAATGCAAGAGTCGCGGGTTTTAAACATGCTCCAACACGATGATAATGCAAGAGTCGCGGGTTTTAAACATGCTCCAACACGATGATAATGCAAGAGTCGCGGGTTTTAAACATGCTCCAACACGATGCTAATGCAAAAAGTCGCAGGTTTTAAACACGCTCCAACACGATGATAATGAAGAAGAAGAAGAAGAAGTTTTATTTATATAGCGCCTTTCCAGAAGCTCAAGGTCGCTTTACATTGTACATACATTACATTTAGACACCCATATATTACAGTCACATAGGATACATATAATCACATTATCCAAAATGCATGTTAAAAAGATATGTTTTTAACTGGGTCTTGAAAGTAGCCACAGAAGAGGTATTGCGTAGTGTAAGAGGTAGCGAATTCCATAATTGAGGAGCATTAGTACTGAAAGACCTTCCTCCTACAGTAGACAACCGGAAATGAGGGACGGACAGTAAACCGAGTTTAGCTGATCTGAGAGACCGTGTAGGGGTGGAGTAGGTCAGACAAATATTGTGGAGCAAAACCATTTAATGCTTTGAACGTTAGAAGCAGTACCTTAAAGTGGATACGTGATGCCATAGGTAGCCAGTGAAGTTCATAAAGCAGAGGAGTAATGTGTGCAGAACGCCTAGTAGAGGTGAGGACTCTCGCTGCAGAGTTTTGAACGTACTGTAATCTTGCAATATGTTTTTTGGGAAGACCAAGAAATAAGGCATTGCAATAGTCGAGGCGTGATGTGATTAATGCATGAATTAAGGTTTCAGCATCAGCTAAGGTGAGAGAAGATCGTAAGCGAGCAATACTGCGAAGATGGAAAAAAGAGTTTTTCACCAGAGAAGAAATATGAGAGCCAAAGGATAGAGTTTGATCAAATAAGACACCAAGGTTACGAATCGATGACGAGGGCTTAATGTGAGTTCCATCAATATCAAAGGACTGGTCCATCCTTTTGACTGAGGCAACAGACCCAATCACTAATATCTCGGTTTTCTTATTATTTAGTTTGAGGAAATTCAGTGACATCCAATGCTTGATGTCCCTGATACATGCAGTGAGTGAGTCAGGCAGAGATGGCCTATCAGAGCTGGTGGTGAGATATATTTGAATATCATCAGCATAGCAGTGAAATTTAAGTCCATGCCTGCGTATGATGTCACCGAGTGGATGGATGTATATAATGAACAATAGTGGGCCAAGAACCGAACCTTGAGGAACACCCTGTGTAAGTGAGGCAGTGGCAGATCTAAACCCTTGTATAGTGATATAATACTTTCTGTCACTGATGTATGAAATGAGCCAGGAAAGAGCAGAGCCAGTGATGCCAATATCAGAAAGCCTAGAGATCAATATTTCATGGCAAACTGTATCAAAAGCAGCGCTTAAATCAAGGAGCATCAAAATGTTTATCAGCCCTGAATCCATGTACAAAAGAATATCGTTGACCACCCGAAGAAGGGCAGTTTCAGTGCTATGTGATGGGCGAAATCCAGATTGAAAAGGTTCAAAAAGACCATTAGCATCCAAATGTGTTCGTAAATGTGAAGCAACAGCCCTTTCAAGGACTTTGCTCATGAATGTTAAATTGGATATAGGTCGGTAGTTATCCATATTTAGGTGGTCAAGGCCTGTTTTTTTAAGAATCGGGGTCACCGCAGCCATTTTTAATTCGGCTGGAACAACGCCAGACGCTAAACTACAGTTTATCATATGTGTTATGAAGGGAGCAACCTCGGGCACACACAACTTAAGCAAAACAGTAGGGATAGGATCAAGCCGGCAGGATGTGGAATTTGATTTCACAATTAGATCACTTATGGCAGCAGGAGTAGTTAGAGTGAAAGCAGAAAGGGAGTTTGTCAAGTGAGCGGAACCAGCTAACCTTAAATGAACATTTGAGTCACTTGAATGAGGAGTGTTTTTGGTAATGGATGTAGTGATTGACTTCAATTTATCAGAGAAAAATTGAGAAAAGTTATTTACAAGCCCCACAGAGCCCGAAATAACATGTTCTGGTGGATTTGTGAGTTTGTTAATCATTGCAAATAGTGATCTGGGCCTGCATTTGGAATTTCTAATGGTAGAGGTGAAATAAGAAGATCTTGCATCATTAAGGGCTGTACGGTACCTAAGCAAGTGTTCTTTGAAAGCCAAAGAGTGCACAGTAAGTCCAGTTCTCCTGTATAGTCTTTCCAGGCGGCGACCCTCAGTTTTTATCATTCGTAGTTCAGGAGTGAACCAAGGTAAAGCACGAGTAGATGGAACCAGTCTAGTTTTAACAGGAGCATGCATATCAAATATTTGAGACAAAGCATTGTTGTATATACAGCAGATCTCTGATGGACAGTTAGATCGTAGACATTCAGACAAGGTAGAATCCCTTATTGAAGCAGAAAAAGAAGATGGATTCACAGAGTTGATTTTACGATAAGTCAGTGTTTTCTTCAGTGGTGATATAGCTACTGGAAAACTACAACTGAAGCTTATGAGTTTATGATCAGAGAAAGCAAAGTCCGAACCATTAACACAGATTTTATTTAAGCCAGATGTACATATGAGATCCAGTATATGACCCCTGGAGTGGGTAGCAAAAGTTACATGTTGAGTTAGGTTGAAACAGTCCAGTACAGACATCAATTCATTGCATTGTGCAGTGTTTTCATGTATATTAAAGTCACCAAGCAGAATAACAGATGGATAGCTACCACAGACAAGAGTAAGTAATGCACTAATCTCAGAGAAGAAGTCAGAGTGGCATTTAGGAGGTCGGTAAATTAATATTACAGCCAGTGGTGTTTGGCCAGTCATTTTCAGCGCTAGGTATTCAAATGCTGAAACATCGTGAAACTCGATCCGGGAAGTTTTAATAGTCTCACGGCAAACTACAGCCAGCCCTCCACCTCTACGATGCAGACGCGGTTGAGAGAAGTAGATGTACCCAGGCGGAGTTAGGAGGTTCAGGTTGAAATGGTCGTTAGGAACCTGCCAGGTTTCAGTCAACAGTAGCATGTCCAGGTTTGTGTCAGTGATTATGTCATTCAACACTGATGCTTTATCAGTTAGAGAGCGTGTGTTCAACAACGCACATCGCAGGTCTGAAGATGCGCGTCTGCAGGCTCCGAGTTCAGGTTCGAAACGCAATGATCTCAGATTTCCAAAGTTAATGGATCGATTTCCCAGCTGTGTTATATCCGACGCACGGGTGTTTGTACAGACAACCGGAATGTTATTAAAAGACGAGCAGTGATAGTTCCGAAGTTTCTCCCGCGACCGGTGTAGATAGCGCGGTCGGCGTAACACTCCAAGTTGTTCACACCATTTATAGATGTCCGAAGCAAACCGTAACGGTCCTTTGTATGTTCTGAGATGGGCTGCAGAAAATTGTAACGCCATCTCGGGGGAACAAGTTTGATTGCCATCATTCAAAGATAGCACTAACCAAAAAAGACCAAAAAACAAAACCTGCAATCGGATACGTGATAACATGACCAGTAATGTCCAACGCGACGACCTGCACAATAATTTATCGGTTTAACTACGTTAGCCAGAACCGTATCAGACCCACAATCCACACAATCCACAGAAGGGGAGGCTACCCAACCATACAAAGGATTGACACCACAAAATGATAAAGAGAGGGGAGACTCACAGTATCAGATGTCGCGAGGGATAGGGATGCGAAGTGGAGAGGGCTCGTAGCCGATCAGTGTGACAGGATCATGAAACTTCTGAGCGTTTAAATAGTCCAGTGAATAATCCAAGTGTTGATTGTGTAAGAAGGTTCAGTGAATAATCCAAGAAGATTGATTCCAAGAAAAAACATATTCAAAAAACAGACGTAGAACAGCAGACAAACAGATACCAGCGTGAAGCGGCAGCACAAGCGTGCCTAGCGTTCTCACACCGGAAGTGACAGTGTAGCCAGGGGGAGGCTAATGCAAGAGTCGCGGATTTTAAACATGCTCCAACACGATGATAATGCAAGAGTCGCGGATTTTAAACATGCTCCAACACAATGATAATGCAAGAGTTAAGGGTTTCGAACATACTTTAACACGATGCTAATGCAAGAGTCACGGGTTTTAAACATGCTCCAACATGATGCTAATGCAAGAGTCGCGGGTTTTAAACATGCTACAACACGATGCTAATGCAAGAGTCGCGGGTTTTAAACATGCTTCAACACGATGCTAATGCTCCAACACGATGCTAATGCAAGAGTTAAGGGTTTTGAACATGCTCCAACACGATGCTAATGTAAGAGTCGCAGGTTTTAAACATGCTCCAACACGATACTAATGTAAGAGTCGCGGGTTTTAAACATGCGCGCCTAGCGTTTTATACGCGCCTAGCGTTCTCACACCGGAAGTGACAGTGTAGCCAGGGGGAGGCTAATGCAAGAGTCGCGGATTTTAAACATGCTCCAACACGATGATAATGCAAGAGTCGCGGATTTTAAACATGCTCCAACACGATGATAATGCAAGAGTTAAGGGTTTTGAACATACTTTAACACGATGCTAATGCAAGAGTCACGGGTTTTAAACATGCTCCAACATGATGCTAATGCAAGAGTCGCGGGTTTTAAACATGCTTCAACACGATGCTAATGCAAGAGTCACGGTTTTAAACATGCTTCAACACGATGCTAATGCTCCAACACGATGCTAATGCAAGAGTTAAGGGTTTTGAACATGCTCCAACACGATGCTAATGTAAGAGTCGCAGGTTTTAAACATGCTCCAACACGATACTAATGTAAGAGTCGCGGGTTTTATACATGCGCGCCTAGCGTTTTATAAGCGCCTAGCGTTCTAACACCGGAAGTGACAGTGTAGCCAGGGGGAGGCTAATGTAAGAGTCGCGGATTTTAAACATGCTTCAACACGATGATAATGCAAGAGTCGCGGATTTTAAACATGCTCCAACACGATGATAATGCAAGAGTCGCGGATTTTAAACATGCTCCAACACGATGATAATGCAAGAGTTAAGGGTTTTGAACATACTTTAACACGATGCTAATGCAAGAGTCACGGGTTTTAAACATGCTCCAACATGATGCTAATGCAAGAGTCGCGGGTTTTAAACATGCTTCAACACGATGCTAATGCAAGAGTCACGGGTTTTAAACATGCTTCAACAGGATGCTAATGCTCCAACACGATGCTAATGCAAGAGTTAAGGGTTTTGAACATGCTTCAACACGATGCTAATGTAAGAGTCGCAGGTTTTAAACATGCTCCAACACGATACTAATGTAAGAGTCGCGGGTTTTATACATGCTCCAACACGATGCTAATGCAAGAGTCGCGGGTTTTAAACATGCTTCAATACGATGCTAATGCTCCAACACGATGCTAATGTAAGAGTTAAGGGTTTTGAACATGCTCCAACACGATGCTAATGTAAGAGTCGCGGGTTTTAAACATGCTCCAACACGATGCTAATGTAAGAGTCGCAGGTTTTAAACATGCTCCAACACGATACTAATGTAAGAGTCGCGGGTTTTATACATGCTCCAACACGATGCAAATTCAAGAGTCGCGGGTTTTAAACATGCTTCAATACGATGCTAATGCTCCAACACGATGCTAATGCAAGAGTTAAGGGTTTTGAACATGCTCCAACACGATGCTAATGTAAGAGTCGCGGGTTTTAAACATGCTCCAACACGATGCTAATGCAAGAGTCACAGGTTTTAAACATGCTCCAACACGATCGTAATGCAAGAGTCGCGGGTTTTAAACATGCTTCAATACGATGCTAATGCTCCAACACGATGCTAATGCAAGAGTTAAGGGTTTTGAACATGCTCCAACACGATGCTAATGTAAGAGTCGCGGGTTTTAAACATGCTCCAACACGATGCTAATGTAAGAGTCGCGGGTTTTAAAACTGCTCCAACACGATGCTAATGCAAGAGTCGCGGGTTTTAAACATGCTTCAACACGATGCTAATGCTCCAACATGATGCTAATGCAAGAGTTAAGGGTTTTGAATATGCTCCAACACGATGCTAATGCAAGAGTCGCGGGTTTTAAACATGCTCCAACACGATGCTAATGTAAGAGTCGCGGGTTTTAAACATGCTCCAACACAATGCTAATGCAAGAGTCCCGGGTTTTAAACATGCTTCAACACGATGCTAATGCTCCAACATGATGCTAATGCAAGAGTCGCGGGTTTTTAACATGCTCCAACACGATGCTAATGCAAGAGTCGCGGGTTTTAAACATGCTCCAACATGATGCTAATGCAAGAGTCGTGGGTTTTAAACATGCTCCAACACGATGCTAATGCAAGAGTCGTGGGTTTTGAACATGCTCCAACACGATGCTAATGCAAGAGTTGCGGGATTTAAACATGCTCCAACACGATGCTAATGCAAGAGTCGCGGGTTTTAAACATGCTCCAACAAGATGCTAATGCAAGTGTGGTGAAGTGAGTGACTCGTTGCCACGTCACCATTGTTAAGTATATGACCAATGGGGCACAGCCCCTGGCGTATATAGACTCGTCGTTTATGCTCCCTGGGATGCGCCATTGCCTAAAGCCGCCCCTTGTTGTCATTCCAAGAGGCCGCAGAGGTATGTGTTTTCTGCCGTACAGCTGGTTGTTTTGATTGTAGTATGGAAGTGACGTTGCATTTTATCTCGTTTAGAGTGACACTAGGCCATCAAGGCTGTGCGTGTTTTTGGAATGACATCCACCTTTAGGCGAGTTTTAGTGTGGTGCCGTTGTAATCTTTTAGGAAGTTTGTTTGAGTGATCTGCAATATATTCTAGTGTGACGGAGTTTCCATCGGTGGGGCACCCTCTAATAGCTGCGTCAGAGCACCTGCTGTTGTGATTCGATTCACTAAAGGACGCCTCGTATGACTTGTGTGCCTGTGATTCATGTGTATGTGTGTGTGCCGATACTAAATCAGGGTGAGTACCTCGTCTATCATTTTCACTGTAGTTTTAATTGTTTTAATTAGATAGTTAATGAATATTTGTATTTAGGAGTTCTCTTTGCTCGCGTTAATGCGAGGTTGAGTCGCCACCTTAACTGGCTGTCAGCAATCTTCACGCTTTGAACCACGTCTGCTGCTTTGTGGGGAGCTGCTTTGCGGGGAACTCAAACTAATTACCGCTGTATACCCACTACCACGTCTGCTTTAGGCAATTGTCATTTTTTTGTGTTGTAATCTGGTTTGTTTTATAATTAGCGACATTAGTCACTGTTTAATCCAGTGATTTATGGATTGAGAGCTGCTAAAATTCTCTCGGTCAGTTGTGTAATTTCTACGACCGATTGTGTGACTTTTTTTGGTACGGATTATCTTTTTTTTTTTTTGGTTTCAATTGCTTGTGGTATAAGTTGATTCTGGTCTTATTGTTTGCCTTATTTGTTTTCTTTTCTCTTTTTCTTTTTTTCTTGTATTTCGCAGGTGCCGGGTGTCCCAGGAAGCAGGCTGGTGGTTGCGGCTGCACGGGCTTTAACGTTATGCTAAGTCGTTGTTTCACTGTGTTATTTTTGGATCACTATTTGTAGTGGAGTGTGATTGGTTCCAAATTGGGTTTCTTTTGGCCATGTGCAGCCACAGCTAGCCTGCCTTTCGGGAGCCTTAGCACCAGCAGTGAATTCTTTTTGTTTCTGGAGCAAGACCAGTTATTTGAATTATTTTCTTTATTGTTGTTTCAGGAGCAAGACCAGTTATTTGTTTTATTGTCTTTATTTTTGTTTCTGGAGCAAGACCAGTTATTTGTCTTATTGTCTTTATTTTTGTTTCGGGAGCAAGACCAGTTATTTGTCTTATTGTCTTTATTTTTGTTTCTGGATTAAGACCAGTTATTTGAATTATTTTCTTTATTTTTGTTTCAGGAGCAAGACCAGTTATTTGTCTTATTGTCTTTAATTTTGTTTCGGGAGCAAGCCCAGTTATTTGTCTTATTGTCTTTATTTTTGTTTAGGGAGCAAGACCAGTTATTTGTCTTATTGTCTTTATTTTTGTTTCTGGATTAAGACTAGTTATTTGTATTAATTTATTTATTTTGTTTCTGGAACAAAACCATTTATTTGTCTTGTCTTTATTTCTTTTGTTTCTGGATCAATACCAGTTACTTGGGACTTATTTACTTGATTATTGTTTTCTTTAATAAACTAATTGTTTAACTGTGAACTCACGCCTCCTGCCTCTCCTGAGCAAACAAACTCGTGTCCTTTCCTTTATTAGATTAGTTCCCCGTTACTTCGGGGTGGCGTAGTCGCTACTAGACCAGCCGCGCTTTGCTACACAAGATTCGCGGGTTTTAAACATGCTCTAACACGATGCTAATGCTCCAACACGATGCTAATGCAAGAGTCGCGGGTTTTGAACATGCTCGAACACGATGCTAATGCAAGAGTTGTGGGTTTTAAACATGCTCCAACACGATGCTATTGCAAGAGTCGCAGGTTTTAAACATGCTATAAACACGATGCTAATGCAAGAGTCACGGGTTTTAAACATGCCATGAATATAAGCATACAGGGTTGATGTGAGAAAAAAAACATCTCTAATATAGTTATTTACACACAACCAATTTGCACTGTAGCAGACCTTAATTCCATTGAAGAGGAGCGATAACAAGCAACTGAATTGTACGGCCTGTTTTGTGTTTCTCCTCTGCGTTCTTGTATATACCTGTCATAACGCATGATTCCCACATTCAGTCCATCCGCTGCTGATGAACTGATAATGAAGCCAGTTTGTGCAGGAGACGGTGTTTTCCCTCAACACACTCACACAAGAGCTCCAGCCTCAAGATTTAAGAGGATATATATACTCCTAAAACTTGAGTGGGTATATATATATATATATATATATATATATATATATATCGTCGCTGTCCGATGAAAACCGCGTATGTCCATTTTGCCGATTTTGAGATTTTTCGACGGATAGAATGTCCAGGTTCATTTCCGTATACAGTATGCTTCACATGTCTAAATGACCAATGAAAAGTTGTGAAATCATGTCATCTGATTTTCACGTATATCCATTTGGTGTCAAAGCTGTCAATCACGCCGCGTATCTCCCGCCCTGAGGCATCTCGCAGGTCTAAGCGTCTCTGGAAGCTCAGCATTGTATAGCCGAATAACTCTGTGAGGTAAAGTATCAGCAAATGTTTGTTTTTGACAACTGTTCAAGTTTATTATATATTCGCAATATATTCACAACTGTTATTTACCGGTAAATGGTCTAGACGAAGTAATTGTCACTGTTTATTGTGGAGATGTTAAAGCACGGTCTGTTAACTTAATAGTCTACTTTTAAGGTAGTCTAATATTTTTCTGACTAATAAATTACTGACACAGTAAAGGGTAGATTTAAATATAGAATAACGAATTTTAAATAAAGAAAAAACGAAAATTAAATAAAGAAAAAATCCCGAAATTTAAATAAAGAAAAACGAGATTAATTTAGATTGATAACGTTACGGGTAAAAAGGCTAATACATGTTGGGTCGGTGTACTTTTTCGTTCATTTCGGAATGAAAGATGAAATGTAAAAAAAAGGGTGCAGCTTGTTTTTTTGTTTAAAAGACAAAAAAATAAATGGCTGTATTTTTTTTGTAGGCTACATAGCACGCGCCGGCCCTGGGTTCAGCAATGAGTGTATTGATTCATTGTCCCTTCATAGTTTGCAAGAGACATTTAATAAACTGAGCGTATTTAATAAACTGAGACGTAGGCTATAATACACTTTAACCTGTTAACCTGTTAAGCTGCAGGTTAATAAACTGAGCGTAGCCTATTCATCTGTCAATATGAAACGCGACTTGTTCATTCTAATTAATGATCGGAAGAACGCGTATCGACCACCGTTACTATAAAATATGCACGTATGTCCATTTAAACTCGATTTTGGTTAAATGTGGATTATATCATTACACTGGGAAGACTATGGTTACATTTAAAGATGCCGTACCAAGTATGACACCGCTACGTTCAACTGCTGTTGAATTACGGTGTTTTTTTCACTTCCTGAAAAGTAACCGTTTTGGACATACGTGAGTTTCATCGGGCAGCGACGATATATATATATATATATATATATATATATATATATATATATATATATATATATATATATACACACAGGTCCTTCTAAAAAAATTTGCGTATTGTGATAAAGTTAATTATTTTCCATAATGTAATGATAAAAATTTTAATTTTCATATATTTTAGATTAATTGCACACCACCTGAAATATTTCAGGTCTTTTATTGTTTTAATACTGATGATTTTGGCATACAGCTCATGAAAACCCAAAATTCCTATCTAAAAAAATTAGCATATTTCATCCGACCAATAAAATAAGTGTTTTTAATACAAAAAAAGTCAACCTTCAAATAATTATGTTCAGTTATGCAGTCAATACTTGGTCGGGAATCCTTTTGCAGAAATGACTGCTTCAATGCGGCGTGGCATGGAGGCAATCAGCCTGTGGCACTGCTGAGGTGTTATGGAGGCCCAGGATGCTTCGATAGCGGCCTTAAGCTCATCCAGAGTGTTGGGTCTTGCGTCTCTCAACTTTCTCTTCACAATATCACACAGATTCTCTATGGGGTTCAGGTCAGGAGAGTTGGCAGGCCAATTGAGCACAGTAATACCATGGTCAGTAAACCATTTACCAGTGGTTTTGGCACTGTGAGCAGGTGCCAGGTCGTGCTGAAAAATGAAATCTTCATCTCCATAAAGCTTTTCAGCAGATGGAAGCATGAAGTGCTCCAAAATCTCCTGATAGCTAGCTGCATTGACCCTGCCCTTGATAAAACACAGTGGACCAACACCAGCAGCTGACATGGCACCCCAGACCATCACTGACTGTGGGTACTTGACACTGGACTTCAGGCATTTTAGCATTTCCTTCTCCCCAGTCTTCCTCCAGACTCTGGCACCTTGATTTCCGAATGACATGCAAAATTTGCTTTCATCCGAAAAAAGTACTTTGGACCACTGAGCAACAGTCCAGTGCTGCTTCTCTGTAGCCCAGGTCAGGCGCTTCTGCCGCTGTATCTGGTTCAAAAGTGTCTTGACCTGGGGAATGCGGCACCTGTAGCCCATTTCCTGCACACGCCTGTGCACGGTGGCTCTGGATGTTTCTACTCCAGACTCAGTCCACTGCTTCCGCAGGTCCCCCAAGGTCTGGAATCGGTCCTTCTCCACAATCTTCCTCAGGGTCCGGTCACCTCTTCTCGTTGTGCAGCGTTTTTTGCCACACTTTTTCCTTCCCACAGACTTCCCACTGAGGTGCCTTGATACAGCACTCTGGGAACAGCCTATTTGTTCAGAAATTTCTTTCTGTGTCTTACCCTCTTGCTTGAGGGTGTCAATGATGGCCTTCTGGACAGCAGTCAGGTCGGCAGTATTACCCATGATTGCGGTTTTGAGTAATGAAACAGGCTGGGAGTTTTTAAAAGCCTCAGGAATCTTTTGCAGGTGTTTAGAGTTAATTAGTTGATTCAGATGATTAGGTTAATAGCTCGTTTAGAGAACCTTTTCATGATATGCTAATTTTTTGAGATAGGAATTTTGGGTTTTCATGAGCTGTATGCCAAAATCATCAGTATTAAAACAATAAAAGACCTGAAATATTTCAGTTGGTGTGGTTTTATCATTACATTATGGAAAATAATTAACTTGAGAAGTTCTTTTTTGAGAAGGACCTGTATATATAAGAATTTGGACACTTAAAAAAACACACTTTGAAACTATCATTGCATTATATTGAGACAGAACAAGTACGCTTTCAAAGAAGTGTGTAAGGTTTGAGTTGATGAAACAATCCAATGACATAAGTGTACCACCCTCAAAATTGGTAGAAAAAAAGATGGCGCCTGTGTGTTTGGCTTGCCGTCTGTTGCTCCTGTGTTTTTTTCTCTGCCTGTCTGATCTGTCGTTTATCTGCTGTTCGCGGCTAGTATATGCCCGTCAAGCTCTCCTAGACATCCGTATCTCTGTTGGCGTTTCACCTACCAACTTAGACACCGTGGACGTGGGCTGCCCTCTACACAATTCGGACGAGCCTCCCCGAGCGATTCTCCGGCATGATATCTGTTGGTGGCGGCCACTAACCACCGCGCGGAGAAAGCGAAAGAGGAAACGAGGAACACGCGGTGGTTACATCACGAAACTGAAGACTCTTTTACAAGCTGGCAGTTTGCTTCGGCGCAGCACTGCTGCCTGGCACCCGCGGGATGCGGTTTACCGATGCCTTCGTCCTGTTTTCCCCTTACATCTGAGTCCTGTCATTCGGGCTGTTCTCCGCAGTGTTGGCCTCTGCTCCCGGCAGAACGGAGTTAATCACGGAAATCTACGCTCGTTGAGAAAGGCGCCGTCATCTCACGTGATTATTCCTCCACCCAAACTGGCACTAATCAACGCACGCTCTGCGGTGAATAAGACCTTTCTATTAAACGACTTCTACTCCTCACACAACCTGGATTTTTTGTTCATCACAGAGTCCTGGATAAAGGTCGGTGATTTAACTCCTTTCTCAGAACTGGTTCCAGTAAACTGTACTTTTTTTAACTCTCCTCGTCCGAGTGGTCGTGGGGGTGGGATTATAACTGTCTTAAACAACTCTTTCTCCTCTCGCTGCCGGCTAGTCACTGTAACGGCTTTCCCCAGCTTTGAATCTCAGCTTCTCCACCTTGACTGGAATGGTCCCATCTGCCTAGGGGTGATATATCGTCCTCCACACTCCACTAATGATTTTATACAGCAATTTACTGAGTTCATTGGCAGTATTGCAACAAACTATGATCGCTTCCTTTTGGTGGGAGACTTTAATATTCACGTCTGTTGTCATTCAAATTCCTTATCGCAGGAGTTTCTTGACTTAATAGATGCTTTTAATTTACTGCAGTGGGTCAAAAACTCTACGCACATTCAGGGCCATACATTGGACCTTGTGTTATCCTACGGGATCGATGTCACTGATATTGTATTTTCTGATTGTCTGCTCTCCGATCACAAGCCTATTCTATTCTCACTGTTTCTCCCGGAGCTCTCTCAACCCACTATTGCACCTGTTATGTCGCGGGTCTACTCTCCTCAGTTCAGCACTAACTTCGACCTGTGCTTTGCTGAACTATGTTCACACTTGGACTTGGACCAACCACTATCTGACCTGGATGCGGATCAACATTTCAGCCTCTTAAATTCTGCCTGGCTTAAGGTAGCTAACGTGACTGCTCCTTTCAAGTCTCACATATCCAAACCAAAATCTAATCTGTGGCAAAACTCTGACACTCGTCATCATAGACAAATTTGTAGAGCGGCCGAACGCAAATGGAAGCGAGACAGGCAGATTGTCTCCTTCCATTTTTTCAAAGACGCTCTTACAGCATACCAGAAGGCAGCTAAGTCAGCTAAAGCTGCATATTTCTCTAACTTAATTGAGTCCAACCACTCCAACCCAAAGGTCTTGTTTTCAGTCATTCAGTCTGTTATAAATCCTTCTTCTAAACTATCTGTTGCCTCTGATGCTCTATGTGAAGATTTCCAGAGATTTTTTGTGAACAAAATCACTAAACTAAGACTTAGTGTTTGCCCTAACCTAACTCTCCCCTCATTCGTGTCACCTACTACTTGTGTTTGGGAGGTTTTTGATCCTATCAACCTCCAGACACTAAAGGATGTGTGCACCAAGCTCAAACCTTCTTTTTGTCCAAATGATATCATTCAGCCGAAATTTCTAAAGTTAATCATTGACTCTGTGGGTCCAGGTTTGGTATCTCTTTTTAACAAGTGTCTCAATACGGGCTCTGTTCCAACTAATCTTAAAGTGGCTACGGTCACTCCTTTGCTCAAGAAGCCTTCACTGGATCCGTCTATTTTACAAAATTACAGACCCATCTCTGTTTTGCCTTTTATTTCCAAGTTATTGGAGAAAATCGTGTTTAATCAACTTCAGCACTTTCTTTCAAATAACTGTATCTATGAGGCTTTTCAATCTGGGTTCAGGACTGCCCACAGCACTGAGTCCGCCCTTCTGCGAGTGCTAAATGATATTTTTATCTCCACTGATTCGGGTGATTCTGTGGTTCTAGTTCTCTTAGACCTTTCGGCAGCTTTTGACACTGTTGACCACCCTACTCTGTTGGCTAGACTTGAGACTGAGGTGGGCCTAAAAGCTTCTGTCCTGTCATGGTTTCAGTCGTACCTTTCTGACAGAAAGTTTTTAGTTAAGATGGGTAATTTCTCCAGCTCCATGGCACCTCTAACCTGTGGTCTTCCACAGGGCTCCATTTTGGCTCCCTCTCTATTTTCTCTATACATGCTACCGCTGGGCGCTATCTTAAGGAAACACAGTGTATCATTTCATCTTTATGCAGACGACACCCAAATTTACATTCCATTTAAAAGAAATAACCCTGCAGCGTTAAACTCTCTTCTACTATGCCTAGAGGAGGTAAAGGCATGGCTGGCTCAAAATTTCCTTTCTCTAAATGATGAGAAGACCGAGGTCATTGTCTTTAGCCCGAGTGAAAGGTCCCAGTACATAAGCCCAGACTTGGGGAGTTTATCTCCCTTTAAATCTACAGGAGTGCGGAACTTAGGTGTTCTTGTTGACCAGTCTCTAAAATTTGACAAACACATATCATCTGTCATCAGCTCCGGTTTCTACCACCTTCGCCTATTATCTAAAATCAAAGGCTTTCTTACTCCAATAACTCTGGAAATGGCGGTTCATGCCTTCATCACGTGTCGGCTAGACTATTGCAATTCACTTTACTGTGGGATATCAGTTTCTCAAATTGCCCGTCTTCAGTTGGTCCAAAATGCTGCAGCCAGACTGATCCTTAACTGTCGCAAATACGACCATATCTCTCCGATTCTTAAATCTTTGCACTGGCTGCCAGTCCGGCAGAGAATAGATTTTAAAATCCTCCTATTTGTTTTTAAATCTTTACACAACTTAGTTCCAGCCTATCTATCCGAACTCATTCATCCCTATACTCCGTCCAGAAGCCTAAGGTCTCACGACCGGGCTCTGCTGGTTGTCCCTCGTGTCAGACTTAAGCGTAGAGGGGAGCGTGCCTTTGCAGTGGCAGGGCCTCGTCTGTGGAACACCCTGCCTCTAGAGATCCGAATGGCCCCCACCCTTTCTATCTTTAAGTCTTTGGTAAAAACCTACCTGTTTTCTTTAGCTTATTGATCTCTTTTTTTTTTTTTTTTTTTCATTTATTTCTACGATTTTATATTTGAATCTCTATTAAGGCTTTTCGTAGCTCTGCTGCTTTTTATGTGTTTTAGGGGTTGTTTTTGCTGTTTTTACTTTTCTTATTTGTGTGTTCTGTAAAGCACTTTGGTCTGTCTAAGCGGCTGTTTAAATGTGCTATACAAATAAATGAACTTGAACTTGAACTATCTGAAACCAACTTTCATATCTCTTGTATCACTCTCTCTTGTCTCAACTGGTGTCCTCTTGTGTCTCAGCTAGCGATCACATTAAAAATACATCTCCCATAACTCACTGCCCAGACTCTTCATTCATTATCACATTAACCTGCTTCTCATTATCTTGTTTAGCTCACCCCATATAAGCCTGGTTTTTGTATTCATTATCTGCAAAGTCTTGTTTAGTGTTACACTGCAATTCCGAGCATTCTCCCTGGTTTCATGCCTCTTGGTTTTGGATTTCTTGCCTGTTCCATGGATTACTCTTTTGTCCGTGTTCCCTGCCTTGTTGTGTTGTGTTTGTATTGACTGCCTGCCTGTGTTTGACCTTGCCTGTACTTAGAATTACCCTGTTCAATAAATACTGCATTTGGATCCTCAACCTTCTTGTCTCGGAGCAGTTTGTGACAGTATTCATACTGGAATACTAATAATACAGTAATGTTTTAAAACAGTTCAACTCAAATCAATATTTCATGTCCACATAATTATTTGTTTGGTGAGTAATAAGCTGTATAATAAGCAGGATGACTGTACATCATCCATTACTTAGGTGCTCATCTTTAAACTTCGTATCGCAAAGTAAACACCTTCACGGTTGATGTTTATTGTGCAGTAACAACTGGTTAACTGTTTGTAATCTCTTACATGTTATGTAAGTTATATATCTTAGTGTTACACCATATATTGAAATAAAGAGTTCCTCACATGAATAACTGGTAGAACCGAGTCCGTCACATAACTTGCTCATATATTTAAGCGATATCGAGTGTTGTGGTTAGCAAATATTCAGAACAACAACATGACAAACGAACACAGACAAGCTGAGCGATACACACATAATCATATAATCATGTTGTCAAACAGGAGGAAGTCCAGCAGGGATTTTTAGAAGTGCTGATGTCATTCTCAAACAGCACTGGTGTGTGAGACAGACCCGTCAGACAGACACAACCCCTGAAACCACACACTCGCACACACACACACACACACACACACACACACACACACACACACACACACACACACACACACACACACACCAGCAGCGCATTTCCTCTGAGAGTCTGAGATCAAGCACACTAAACAACATTCAATCTGATATGTGTTCTTACATGTAATCCTCACACACATACACACACCACTCGAACCTTCCATAAAATAATCTTATAAATAAATCATAAATGTATATCCACCTTATTCCTGACGAGTTTACTGCGTTTTAAATTATGGGTGGCACTTCCGGTTTAAGGAACTTCCATTCAAAAAGGCTGAAAAGAATCATTTCAAATCATAAGGTTGTCCTACAAATAAAGCTGATCCGTCAGTTTTACTGGATGAGCTGTACATTTTCCTTCATGATTTACTTTCAGACATCATGAGAATAACGTAACACTTGGTATTTTAACGTGACATGTTGTGACTAAAACACCTATGGCAAGAGCTCTTTTCAGTCGCTGCTTTCTTTTCCTCGTGATTATTTTCTGTTTTCCCTTTGCAATCCGCTGTAAAAGTATGGAAAAGGACAACATATACTGCACATTTGTGGTCTGTTCTCCCGAATTTAATTTGTGATATTCTCCATTAATAATTCACTGGAATGCACAAATAATCTCTCGGTTTTCTCCTCAAATCCTCACGTCTCTTTCCAGGTTTGTTTTCACATGTAACTTAAATACAATTTATAATCTGTCAAAATGACGGGAATCACTTTGAAATAGTATCACGTAATGCTGAAGTTAATGAACATTTTTGATTAAGGAAACATGTTATATAATACAGATATTACTACAGTGATATTTAACTCGTCCATTATTGCTGTGGAAAGAATCACGCTTTTGAGGTTATTCATGGTCTGTTGAAAGTACCTTGTTGATGATTTTACACTTTTAAATTTCCTTTTAATGTTTGATGGTTGAAGGGTGCGTAGATTAATGTTATCTCATTGTGACTCTTTTTTTTTTTACGTATTGCGTTCATAGAGCGAGCCTTTTCTCTGATTGTTTACAGCTTAACGGAAGTTACACCCATAACTCGCACAAAGCATCATGGGGTGTAGGAATAAGGTCGATACATGGCGTACGTATGTGTAAAAACATTAACATGAAATGTAAAAAATCACAAACACTGTTAAGTGGCCATGGACATCGGCTGGTCTTTGGACATTTAAACATCCAGTCAGACTCAAACATCACTTCACCGTCGGCCACAGAGAACTCCAGTTGTGTTTCTTTATTTTCTTCACTGTATGAGATAACACTGACTGACACTGAGAGCAGGAGCTTCTTTAAATGTTTACAGTCGTGATGTAATGAAGTTCATCTGAGGTTTGTTTAAACATCTATTACATATGACTGCAACTCTGCCACCAGTGTTTTTCTGCTTTTAACACATTCAACATCTGAACACAGACAGAAGTCGACTCTCTCTCTCTCTCTCTCTCTCTCTCTCTCGCTCTCTCACACACACAGCAATGCTTGACATTAACAAGGTGGCAGTGTTGCACTGTGTCTATCCTGACATCTAACTAGCCCGACAGTCAACACACACACACACACACAGATCTTCTGATAAAACTGTTGAGATTTCCTTTGTGCAAAAGTACACTTAAGAAAAAACAAAACAAAAGAGTACGTATTGAAATACTATGCTTTTAAAGAATATGCTTCGGTGAGGACTGAATGTAATTGTGTAATTGTTACATGTATGATCTGTTTCCTCCTTCACTGTTTTTGGTTCTGCCCTGTGATCTAGTTTTCCTCAGTCAGTTGAATTAGTCATTTCATTCTCCTGTCGTCTTTTAATTACATCATTATAGCTTCCTTTGTTTGATCGACCTATTTAAGTTCTGAGTTTTCTGTCATTTGTTGTCCGTCTTTGTCAATGTTAGCGCCGATGCAAATTGTGTTTTTTCCTATGAGTTTGTTTATTAAAAAAATATATCCTGCACATTCTTCATGAGTTTTGTACCAGGTTATGTGACAGAAATGTAATGAAATGTGCTAAATAAAAGTTAAATAAAAGGTAAAACTTTATTTATAGTGTCCTAATTACATTGCAGGTAGTTAATATAGTAATAACTAAATACATGCTAATAATAACAAATGCATAATTACATGCAACTAACCTAAACCAAACCCTAATAAATAAATAAATCTAATTCAAATTCTGGAACACTTTACAGTAAGGTTTCATTAGTTAACTACATTAGCTAGAACTAATAATGAACTGCACGTATACAGCATTTATTAATATTTGTTGATGTTATTTCAACATTTACTAATACTTTATTAAAATCTTGTTAACATTAGTTAATGCACTGTGAACTAACATGAACAAACAGCTTTATTTTTATTAACTAACATTAACAAGGATGAATAAATACTGTAACAAATGTATTGCTCATGGTTAGTTCATGTTAGTAAATACATTAACTCATGTTAACGAATGAATCTTATTGTAAAGTGTTACCTAAAAATTATTTATAAAGTACAATAAAAGCAACAGTTGTTGACCACTGTGCTGTACAAACCCATGCAAAAAAATAGACACAAAAAATGAATAAAAACAATGTAGACCGCAAAGCAATGAGAAAAAGGAGATAATCAAAACACTAATAAGAGATTTAGCCTTATACTCTAGGGACAGTTAAACATTGAAGATTTCAGCACTACATAAATCTCTTTCATAATGAAAGAGTACATAAATGTAAAATATAACAGAAATGCTAATAAAAGATATATTACTCCTGTTTCTCTATGGTTGAAGCTCTTATTAGATTCTGAAGTCGGGTTGTTGCGCTTCCCTCAAACTCCAGCTTGACGGGTCGTTCCAGTTAAAAGGTCCAACTGGGAGCTAGGAATTTCCCACTTCTTTAATTGTCAACCAATCAGAATCAGGCATTCACCAGCCCTGGAGTATAAGGATAACAGCACACCTCTCTGCATGCTTTAAATCATGTACGATGGAAATTTCTGGACAGAAATGAACTCTTGTCAGTAACATTTTTATCAATAAAACTCCTAACACCACGAAAGCCACAGGTTAATAATAACAGCCGTATCACTGATTAAAATACATACACAGGTTTTGACAGCATGGATTATGCATATCTTTATTTTGTAAGTCAACAGTGAACGGACACAAATGACCTTTTGATTGGGAAGCACACATGATTTGGTGAAACTGTGCTCTGTGCTTAAACATTAGTGTTGACTTAAAGAAAATGAGTGTTTCCTCTGACCCATTTCCACTTTTTCATATTGGATGTAATAACGGGTCCATTTCAGGCATGCTTTCAGAAACCTCCAGTAGCCCTGCGTGATTAACTGAGATTGTTTGAGAGGCTTTTCCTGTCTGGACTGAGGTGTGAGCTCCCATTTCATTCCTGATGAAGGACAGCCGTCTCTGGCTGTACAATAATAGACAACAGTCATTTACAGGGCGTCATACTCTTACCTTAGACCCCTCCAGATTAAAGGCCTTCTCACTGCAAGTTCCCTTTTATTTCTATAGCACTTTATACGATATAGATTGTTTCAAAACAGCTTTACAGTGATAACAGGAAAATAATGATTCAGTGATGCAAACTGTTCAATTTGGGTGTAAAGCAGCTCTAAAAAAGTTCAGCTGAATTTAGTTCAGTGTTGATTCAGTTCTGTTGTAAATATCATCAATTATTAAATGAATAGCCAATTTGGCAATAAATCAGCTTTGCAGAAAACATCATTGTCCAGCTCAGTTCAGTTCTCATTCAATAGTGTCAGTACAGTCAGATCAAATAACATTGTTGAATAGTAAGTGTCCCCAACGATTTAGATTAGCTAGCAATGTCAGATTAATGTGATAGGAAATATTGGACAATATTTGATATATAGTGATGATTAAGTTATATTTAACAATATAAAAAACAAGGAATGATAGCAAAATGGTGATTCAAAACAAAGCTACAAATACACATATCTCTTACCCTGATCTCATTGGGAAAGCGGTTCATGCTAACGCTGTAAGTCACCCAGCAGGCGTGAATGCAGTTTCATGCAAAACTTCCTTTCTCGTCCCGAGAGCTGCCAGTATTACGACGTCAATTGCTGTATTTATTTGCAAGGCCCTTCGCCCATGCTGCATGGTCGAAAATGAAGGTTTTCACCAAATGCTGCAAATACTGGAACCAAGGTACGAAATACAGAGTAGAAAATATTTCACTGAAAAAGGTATTCTAGCTCTTTATGATTGTGACAAGAGGAAAGGTTGAGAAAGCACTACACCTCCAGTATTCTGCATTCACCTCGGCAAAGAGATAAAAATACCATCAATCAAGACCTGTCAAACAGATATAACTCTACACAGACATTTGACATGTGGACAGTTTTGTAGATAATGAAAATGTGTGCCACTGTTCATTTTCTACAGAAGGATTTGGAAGTGGAGAGCTGCTGATGACGAGGAAGGAAAGATGAATTGCCTGACAGCAGTGAGAATGGGAACCACACACCACAGAAGAGGAAATCTGCAGTTCACGACCACTACTGTACTTCCTCAGACAACACCCAGAAGCTTCAGCGCTACCACTGACAGATCATTCACTCGTATGGTGGGAATCTCAGGCATCATGCTACACACTGACTGCTAAGCTAACACACATAAACCTGTGTGTATCTTCTGAAAGGATCTCTTCCCCTGCTGGTGACATAACCACCTCTCAGAGAAGTGCGCTCAGCTCTCAGAGAAGTCCGATCACTTGCTGTTCCTGAAGAACATTGTGCATGTTTGAGGATGAATGTAAATGTGCTTCGGTTTAATGCAAGTTACTGCAAAGCACTGAAATGTTCCCAGGTTTATTTTAAGGAAGTTGGTAAACACGGAGATGTTCCCAGGATTAAATAAGAGGTTGGTCAATTTTAAAATGCACCAGGTGTATATAAAACGAATGCATGGTTTGCTTCTGCCCCAATTCTACTTAAATGATTTAACTTTCTGTTGTTTGTTTACTCTTCATTTAATACAAGTTCCTAGAGATTAAACCCAAACTAAGATCATTTTACAGTGGAGTGGTAATTGAGTGCATATGATTGGCATAGAGTTTGAATAGAGCAAGATTTTTTTTTTTTATTAGTGATTATTAGTTTTTTTATCAGCAAAAGAGAAATGGTCAACCAAGAATCTCCATTTATTTAAACAATCAATGCATTCAGATTTATATACTGAACACTCAAAATCTGTGAAACTTTCATTGGTAAAAACACATTGAGGCCGGTGCAGTGGCAAGATCTGACGTATATTAATACAGAATATGTGTTATTTACACTAAATGCAAACAGCCCATAATTGAAATTGGATGTGGTGTCCTTGCTTGATCGGACAGGCTGGAACATCGACTCTGAAGCACAGAGCTCATATTGTTACCACACACACGTTTACAGGCTCAGCGGGTTAGGGACGGGTCTTAGGGATATTGGAGTAAGGTCTTGTCACAAATACTCAGTTATCTTTCATCTTTGATTCATTTTCATGAACTTTAAGGGTACGTTTACAATACAACAATATGCTTAAAATGCAGAAATTCCAGAAGTTTTTTTCAGAAATTCCAAAACGATCCCCCTTCACACAGATCCGCGAAAACGACTAAAAACGTTGGATTCTGCTGCCAGGCCATTAGATGGCGATGAAACGAGTAATACGAGTAATACGCCGTTGTCGTGTACACAACCTGGCAAAACGCATAAGAAGTTTTATGTTTTTAGTTTTTAGTAAAACGGTGTCGTGCCCCTAAGCCCCTAAGTTTTTTATCTTCAATCACATGTCTTTCTTTTTCTTAGTTTCCCGCCAGTCATAAGTTGTCATGGATGCTCATCTAATCTCACAACTGTTTGTTTTCATCTCATTATCAGCGTGTATTTAAGTTGCTCTGTTTCAGCCTTCAGTTGTCGGTTGTTGTTCGTGTTAGTGTGTAGAAATGCTCTTACTTTCCCTTCATCTTTGTGGATGACCTGAGTTTGTTGTCAGTAAAGACAACACTCATCTTCACCTGGATCTAGGTGTGACAGGTCTCAATAAGGTAGCATGCATTTACAATTTTAATAATTATACACTAACTATGTTGTTATAATTTCATGCTGATTATAATGTTCTGCAATACACTGAGGTGCAAATACAAATATTTTCCACTGTTTACACTAAGTATAAATAACATCTAACATTTACACAGTACACAGTGTTTTTTTTTTTTTTTGCTATTTAAACTTTTTACAAAGATTTATACCGTTTTATACATGTAAATAGAAAAGAAAAGCTTTTGCATGTTGACCTGAGCCAGTTTAAAAAAAAAAGTTTACAAACACAAATTTTGGTCTTGGATTAGGGATTTTGAAAAAGAAGAAACCCTGTCCCAAGTTTGCACTACCATAATATCTTGATAACTTTCTGTGCTGTGATTTGAGCTGTTTGCACATTGCACATGAATGGTACACAGTGGATCCTCCAAATCCTGAGACATCTGTGGCATCATAAGAGAGTGATTCTCCAGCGGACGGCACATGGCACTTCAGCAGGCGGCCGTGTGTGTCAAAGGTGACTGCTCACTTTGTGTCGGTCATTGGCAACCATGTAGCATTTCACAGAAGCGGAGAATAAAGAGGCTTCTGTCTTACAACATCCCAACACACACACGCCTCTCATCTGCACTGATATCACAATCAATCCTCCACAGCTGCACAACACACACACACACACACACACCCGGCTGCACGTGTTGTTTTATGCTGGAGAGTTTGATGGGCTTGCCTTTTTTTAAATGCCATAGAAATAATCACAGACAGACTACTGAAAGTCACTTTGTTATTTAGATTTTCATTCAGAGAAATACAGCTTTGTTATTCAAAAGTTGGCTGCGGTGCATAATAGCTTTACACACTCAAAATGTCTGAATACCAATGCAACTACTAAAAACAAGTTCTGCTTTAATTATATAAAGACATGCAAACACACACACACACACACACACACACACACACACACACACACACACACACACACTTCTCAAGCAAAAGAACAAGAGGGTTGAAATAAGATAATATTATTGTGGTTCTATTGTGGGACTCAAAGAAATCCAAAGTACCCCACTGGTAATTATATCATTGTGGTTTTATTCATGTGCAATTTCTGCATAAATATGATCACTTTTGTTTAGGGCCAAAATTGGAGCCACTATCTTTCTCTCTTTCTGGGATTTCAAATATTTACAACTGAATGTGCTTATCTTGCTGAAAAGGCTAAACCCCCTGCATGTGATCAGTAATGTGAGAGACATTGATTAGTGATTGATAGATTGACTCAACCGGTCGGATGAGTCCATGCAAGACCGGCCACCCACGTACAGATAGTGCTGAGGAGAGGAGTTATTCTGTAAAACAACACCATGACTTTACAGGAGGCGGAAATAAAGGGAAAAACAAAGCTTTGTTTGGAGAGTGAGTTTCATCATGGCTGGAGAGGCAAGAAGAGCTGCTAAAGGTGCATCTTATGGTACATTTACACGTCAACGATGTACTGACAACGTTGTCAAAACGATCCCTGTTCACACTATAATAGTCTCGACTATACATGTCAGACCAGTAGTTGGCAATGACACTTTGTCAAGAAACACCCCGTGAACACTTAATACGCATGCATGAACATACGAATGCAAGTCAAGTCAGCTTTATTTATATAGCGGTTTTTACAATACAGAGTGTTTCAAAGCAGCTTTACAGAGATAACAGGAAAATAATGCAACAAAGTTTTTTTCCAGAAGGAAATAGCGTCTAGTCCAGCTTAAGTTCAGTGATGTTTCATTTTTGTTTAAAAAAAGTTATTCATTTAGTTCACTTATATATATATATATATATTTGATTACGACGGATTCTCAAGTGTAGTTTGTTTGTAAAATACAGTCCAGTGCCGTGACAGTACAGTTTCAGTACACTACTGTATCTCTTATTTTCAAGATCGTAATATTAAATTGTATTATATCAAAATGTCTGTCCACCCTGCACTAGATATCAGCCAATAATAATAATAAAACCCCACTTCTAATTGTGATTTCTGTCATCATTGTGATTTCAGGACTGAAAATGCCTAAAAGGTGCTATCTCAGACAGATTGCATATTTAGTAGCTTACTGGATATCATGTCTGTGACTTCAAGAAGCTGGTTACATAGCAACCTGAGTAAACAGTTGAAAACACACTATAAAGTAATAAAACACCTCCTGATTATAATCTTCAGAGGCATTGCATCATGGGCCGAGACTGATCACAGGAGCTGCTTCAGAAACATAGTTCCAGTGTATAAATTGAGTACTGAATTATTCTGCCTTTAAACTAAATACAAATAGTTACTTCAAAAAAGCACCATAAAACGTGTTTTCTAAAACAAAAGGAAAATGTATGAATCTTCAACTATGTGCACTTCCATTAAAAATTACAGATTTTCTATTTGTTGAAGGAAGATCCCTTCAAAAACGTTTTTTACCCAAGATTACATACTGTATATAGTATTTCATTATCCCAGACTCAGACTTTAAATCTTGAACTCTTGTTCTTCAGTCTCAAAACATGAAAAGTATTGATGTTGTTTTATATGATTATAATGTAAACAAAAAGTAAAACAAACATACTATTTCAATATTTATTGTAAGAAAATTATACTGTTTACATCAGTTTTTATGCAAATTGTCATCGCTCTCATTAGAGTATCAGTAGTCAAGTCAAGTCAAGTCACCTTCATTTATATAGCGCTTTTAATAATATGGACTGTTTCAAAGCAGCTTTACAGTGATAATAGGAAATTAAAGTAACAGAGATTGTTTTGGCTTTACAGCAGCTCTAGAATAAAGTTATTGTTCAGCTAAAGTTAGTTTTGATTGATTCACTTCCGTCGCAACGATCATTAGTTATTTACTTAGGGGCCGCTAATTTTGAGATTGCAATAGACGTGAAGGAGAATAATGCGTTAAGAGCTCACTCAAGTACTGGGGAGCTAAACCATTTAGTGCTTTGTAAGTAATCAGCAATATTTTAAAATGTATACGATGTTTAATAGGGAGCCAATGTAGTGTTGACAGAACCGGGCTAATATGGTCATACTTCCTGGTTCTGGTAAGAACTCTAGCGGCTGCGTTTTGGACCAACTTTAATTTGTTTATTAAGCGTGCAGGGCAACCACCCATAATAGCATTACAATAATCTAGCCTTGATGTCTAACAGTAGACTGTTAGGGTTAGATGTTAGAGTTCAGGTTAATAGAATAAGTTGACATGTAGTTACAAAGTTACTTTAAGTCAGTAAAATGTCTGTTGGGAGCATCAAAATAAAGTGTTAGCAGATATTAATCAGACAGGTACTAATACTCTAATGAGAGTTAGTTGACATTTAGTTGCAAATTAATTAGCATGGACTCTGGACTCCAGTCGGGGAGAGGGACTGGAGACTCTGGAACGGCGGCCATCTTGGGACGAGACTCTGTAATGGCAGCACACAGTCACAGAGTGAGGTTGATATACTGAGCCAGGGTCCAGCCAGTATAATCCTCGAAATTATAGACCGCTCGAAAAACAGTCCATAAGCTGGGCATCATCAAATGCCGCTGGATGGCAGCAAGCCAAAAACTCCTCCATGTAAATTTCTTAAATTACTTCCTGCTAGATCCATCTTTTGGTCAGTTGTTATGTAACATGCCAGTGGAAGCAGCCGAAGGCGAGGATCTAAATGCAGGGTTTTTTAATAACGTAACACAAGGTAAATAAAGTCAAACAGATAATGCAGAACTCAAGGAAACAAAGGAACAAAACCACGGGGATCAGAGAAGCAACCATTACATATAAAACAACTGACAAAGTGAAACACGTAATGAGGAAACAGGATACACCCGAGGAGACTAATCAACATGAAAAACTACATAGGACTACAAAACTTGGCACAAGACAGGAAATTACATAAAAGTACACACAAGACAAGGGGAACACAAGACAGGAATCATGACAAGTAGAATGTCTAAAGTGGACCATCGAAGTAGTGTTACCAAGTTTTTTTCAAAGTTACAGCATATAGTGAAGAGCATTGTGTATCGTATCCAATCAAGCTGTAATTTTGCAAAATGATGCAAAAAGTTTGATATTTAACCATGTCTTTATTTGTGTATTTTTTATGGTGTGTTTTTATAATGTATGTATATAAACTGTTGGTAAAAATATATAAAGTAGTGAATGTGAAAATTGTGTTCAATAGAGCTCATCTTCTAAAAGGCTAAACAGTGCAGAAGTGAAGAAGTAATAGTGATTCATGTGATTTGCCCTGTTTTGTTAGAAATTCTGATCCAATGCCCCAATGTTCATTTACAGCATATATATATATATATATATATATATATATATATATATATATATATATATATATATATATATATATATATATATATATATAAACATAAACCTGATTTTCACAGACATTTAACAGCATTCATAAATTGGACTTTAAAACGTCCCCTTTTGCTTGTTCTGCCGCCGGTGTAATAGAGTCTCAGTGATCTGACTGAAGAGCATACGGCGGGAATGCCTCTCTTTGATCACAGGATTACGGCCGGGACGATGTCATCTGCTCCTCTGATCCACTCGACCTCTCAGATCATCTCCTCTCAGGCTCATCGCAATCTCACAGGATGTCCTGATCATATCACTGTCTGTGTTGAAATTTTGGCCGGGCTTTAAACAAATTCGCTCGTGTAACATTACACCTGGTCTAAAGAAATGACATTAGCTCTCCTCCGGGGAGGCCCGACAGGGACTGAAAATCAACTAAATAAAAATTTTATGGGCTGCTCAAAGAGAAAGAGAAACTACTTCTCCATGTGGGGGCCATTATATTAAAGGACAAAAAACAAGAAACAGGCTTCAAATACGAAAAGTCGAAATGAAACGAAAAAATAAAAGTCTACTTTTAATTTCACGTCCTCCTTTTTCATCAATTCATATTAGTGTTGGTCAGCCGGAACTGGGAACACTTCCTATAACACCTGATGTACTTGCTACATCATAAGAAGAATGGCATCTACGCTAATGTTAGTCTTTCTGTTTATTCCAGAGTTTACTGTAATTAGCCGGATTCGAGCCGTATCCAGATCAGATGGTGGACCTGGGCCTAGACACGACCACAACGCATGATGTAGTTCTCTGGATCGGGGCCGTATCCAGATCAGATAGAGGACCTGAGCCTAGACACAACCACAACGCATGATGTAGTCAGCCGAATCCGGGCCGTATCCAGATCAGATGGAGGACCTGAGCCTAGACACAATAACAACGCATGATGTAGTCCGCCGGTTTCGGGCCGTATCCAGATCAGATGGTGGACCTGCGCCTAGACACGACAACAACTCATGATGTAGTCAGCCGGATCCAGGCCGTATCCAGATCAGATGGAGGACCTGCGCCGTTGCTGTTCACTCTGTACATGCTACCCTTAGGAGATATCATTAGGAAGCATGGCATTAGTTTTCACTGTTATGCTGATGATACTCAGCTCTATATTTCTTCACGCCCTGACGAAACTTACCAATCCACAAAATTAATGCATAGCTGATATAAAAAACTAGATGACTAGTAATTTCTTACTACTTAATTCTGGAAAAAAAAAACAGATATTCTAATTATTGGACAAAAAACTTCCTCACGTAATAACCTAGAATACTGTCTAACACTTGATGGCTGCTCTGACAAGTCCTCGTCGTCGGTTAGGAACCTGTGTGTGTGTGTGTGTGTGTGTGTGTGTGTGTGTGTGTGCTCTTTGATACCAATCTTTCATTTGAAAATCACGTGTCTAGTATCTGTAAAACCGCATTTTTTCATCTTAAAAATATATCTAAATGTTCTTAATGAAAATTGCGGAACAGTTAGCTCATGCGTTCATAACATCAAGGCTAGATTATTGTAATGCTCTCATGGGTGGTTGCCCTGCACGTTTAATACATAAACTACAGTTGGTCCAAAATGCAGCCGCTAGAGTTCTTACCAGAACCAGGAAGTATGACCATATTAGCCCGGTTCTGTCAACACTGCATTGGCTCCCTATTAAACATCGTATACATTTTAAAATATTGCTGATTACTTACAAATCACTAAATGGTTTAGCTCCGCAGTACTTGAGCGAGCTCTTAATGCATTACAGTCCTTCATGTCTAAACTTTTATGTATTTTTCATTTTTAAGGCCAGACAAGTAGTTTGTTGGGGGTTGATTTGTGAAAAGGACTACACACCAGTGCACATATATAATCAAACGCACATACCTATCGACTGAACACGTGCTACGCATGTGCGTGCCGTCTACGTTTTCACGGGTTTGCATTTTTGGAGGTTTGCGCAGAGAAAACGGATAATCATTTTCACCTTCGAACCTATTTCAGGGAGTGTGTTCTCGAGACACCAGGCACTGTTTTGTGCGGATGGGCGCCCAGAGCGCGTTAGGGTTTTTTTCTGTTAGAACGGTGTCGTGTTGGCGGCCCCTAAGTTAATAACTAATGATCTTCGCAACAGAAGTGAATCAATCAAGACTATCTTTAGCTGGACAATAACTTTATGCTAGAGCTGTGGTAAAGCCTAAACAATCTGTTACGGTAATTTCTATTATCACTGTAAAGCTGCTTTTAAACAATCCATACTGTTAGAAGCGCTTTATAAATGAAGGTGACTTGACTTGACTTGACACTTGTTCTTGACAGAACTGAACTGAGCTGGATGATGACATCACTGTTTTCTCCAGAGCGGCTATCAGTGGGGATTTCTTTAAGACTGCAAGGGAAGCTCGGCTTCCCCATGTGTTAACATTTTACTAAAAATGCGTTAGAACACGTTCATCTCGAAGACGAGTGCGTTCAGAATCAGCTACATATAGCAGATCGGCTGACTCGATTTCCTTCTCATTCATTCCCGGAGCGTCAGTGCATTTCCCTGTTGAAGCCCAGCTTCCATTGACTTCAGTGGCGCTGCTTTGAACATTTTTTTTCAGTGCTTCAAAACTAGACGGTCATTGGATAAATCTTCGATTATGTCCCGCCCACGGATGCTCAGCTTCTCTGGGGTGATGGAGGAGTGGGCAACAGCGATTTTGTACTAAAAAGACGCTGAAGCTATTCGAGAAGCTATTTCATCATAAATTTCACACAATTATACACCATAATCCTTGTTTCAGTTTAACCTAATTCCCACATTTCCTCCGTCGAGTTTAATATCTTTTTTTTTTTTTTTAGATCACTTGTTCATTCATTCATTAATACAGCTTCCCCTCTTTGAAAGACCAGCAGCCGCAACTGGCGGCTATATATATTAATTAACTAAATTGATAACTTTTTTACAACAGAAATGAACCATCACCACCAAAACTCCCATCATCATCATCACTCCAGACGACATGAGAGAAGCGTCTGCAATAACCACAGCAGAACCTGTATTTCCAGAGTACAGTAGTAAACACTGACTTGTGAGCGGCGTGTTTGACGCGGGACTAATTAACCTGACCTCAGTGAGACACACATGGCTCCATCAACAGCGGGCTGTGTGAAAAGAGCCCAGGCCTTCCATTGGTCCAGCTCATTCTGCCCTCTGACTCTGATTGGCTGATGCAGATGACCTGTTGATCAACAGAATAGAGCGATAACAGGCTTTATGAGCAGTGCGGTAACATGACAGTGACTTGTGCAATAATAATCAGACCAGACTGATAATGAGCTGACAGTTATGAGAAGCACAGATGCCAGCTGACTTCATATGTCGTTATGAGCATTTTATTTCAGGTAGGTCGGTTTGTTTGGAGGCCAGAGAGCCCTGTATGTGTGTCCATGAATTGTCTTTCAGGGCAAACACACAGATGATAAGTGAACGCCCTTCACTGCTCTTCACTGTATCACGTATCGCTCAGTTATGGCCACATGCCACACATTCCTTGACAGGGAGAGATGCATATAATTATGCTGCCATTTTAGTTATTAGCTGCAGCATCAAAGAATAGATTCAGTAAAAATCTCAATATTTATCTCAATGTTTTGTATAATAAAACTACAAGGGACCAGTGAGATCATACACATCCATTTATGAACATTGGAAAAATGTGCTCTATATAATAAGACAATGAAAAGAAACTTAACAGGATGAGCTAAGGTTTGTCGTTCACAAGCAGTTTACATGAGGGCGCACTTTCATTTTCTTTTGAAATGTTGATATTATCATTATCACAACATTATACTGATTTCTGTTTTTTTTTTTTTTTTTTTTTTTTTTATGATATAATAAGGGAGACAAACCAGTTAACACTACAAAACATCACAGAATCCATCAAATACACTTAGGATATTTTCCCCCTGAAATATGATGTCACTTCTTTGAGAATGATGTCATTAATCTATAATAAGACTAAAAGGATGGAATGTGATAATTAGGAACACATGCAAAACCTATAAAATGAATCATCTACAGTGTATTCGCAAATGTGAATATATAGTAAAGTGTATTTTATTGCTGTGATCAAAGCTGAATTTTCAGCATCATTACTCCAGTCTTCAGTGTCACATGATCCTTCAGAAATCATTCTAATATGACGTTTTGATGCTCAAAACAACAGCATTTATTTGAAATGGAATCTTTTGTAACATTATAAATGTCTTTACTGTCACTTCTGATCAATTTAATGCGTCCTTGCTGAATAAAAGTATTAAATCTTACTGACCGCAAACTTTTGAATGGTAATGTTTGTGATGTGGCCTTGCGTGGTTTACATCAAGCCCGTAAGTAAAGAAAATAAGTGATATGGTACTTGCTTACATTTTTCATATAGTATAAGTCTTCTCACTATCAGTGACTCTTTGTGTAACTAGTCAATTCTGTTGTGATATGGTGTTCACAGCCAACCATAGGCATATCTCAACGCCAACACCCCAAAAAAAATAAACATCTGCAAGTAAATTGAGCAATTTTATGTGTTTCAAATACAGCCAAAGTTTTGTAGTGCACATTGAAAAATGAACATTCTAGAATTGCAAAATTCTCCCTTTTAGAAAAAAAAAATCCATTTCCAATTATCCAGTCAGAGAAGGAGCTTTATGACTGGGCCAAAGAGTCTGCAGCCAGAGCTTAAAGACTTAGATAAAAAAATAAACGTGCTGGCCTGTACACTAACACTGGGACCAATAGAGAACTCACTTTAATAATATTTAGACGTACTTTGTCTATACTCAAAATTGTCTAATTAAGGCCCAAACCACAGATGAGTGGGTGGGAGTTTAGAGGAGCTGGCGAACTATTGAGTCATTGTGTGCTAGTTATAAAAGAATGATAAATGTGGGACATTTTTTTGCACCGTAGTGCAGACGTAATGCTTCTGTTAATCATAAACTTTTATTGGAATGTTTTGCGTCTGCTTGATGTTGAAACCAGTGTTAATACTATTATCATTCAACCAACACTACAAACTGTATCTTCATAAACTTCATGCACACACACACCCAAACAACACCACCTTCAGCAAAACTGAAGGTGTAGATGAATTCCTGGCTCAGACGCTCACTCAGAGGCGTTGGCCTGGCGTTTGTGTTTCCTGTCAGATCACTGGAGAAACTCTTACTCTCAGAGCCAAAACGTTTTGTGCTTTTCCTTTCTGCATAATTTAGGTGTGGGCAAGATGAACATCCCATTAATCACAGCCTTGAAGCAAGCAAATACTTCTCAATCACTATTTACTCTCTAATGTGTTGTTCTAAAATATTAATGTCATGGGTTGCAGTTTTTGGATGATAAAACACTAACATTTAAGAGCAGCACTTTTCAGCCACTGGTAGAATAATGGAGGCAGTGTGTAAGTTTGGATGGCTTCATCGGGTCTGAAAGCAACAGGGAAAGATACATCTCAAGTGTACTAGATTTTCTGAAGATTTTCTTTGCCTGTGCAAAACTCATCACCTCGATAGTAGGGTAATGTGGATGGTTGCTAAGTATTGCAATGTGGTTGTTAGGGTGTCCTGGGGTCTTATTTATAAAACTGTGTGTAGGATCCTTACTAAAAGTAACAAAAGCCAAAAATTGCGTATGCCAAAAAATATTCAGACTTATTAAACCATGCATACGCCAGAATCTACGCAAAAATTCCCTTTACAAATCCCAGTCAGCAGAAGATTTTGCACATGTGTCTCCTCCCCGAACTTACAATGCCTAGTTTTACTATGCATATCCTCATCTGCATATCATTTGCATATGCATAATCATCCATGTGATACCATGTTTAACGGTACAATACATTGCTAAAAATCATTTAGTACCCTATCCTTGCCTCTTTTTTTTTTTTAAATAACATACATTTCAGAGAAAGTTTTTCTCAATCTTTTCCACTGGCCAAATAGTATTTTTAATTGCTTTATATTTTTAATGGAAACTGATAGGCCTCAGTGTGCATTATAGATCATTATTTGCATGTAAATATATTCTGCTACTATCATGCGCTAAGCAAACATTAAAACACAGAATGCCACAGGAAAAGTGTTCAAAAGCATCGCATCCACTACAAATAATTATTTATTAGAATATAAAAACGTTGTAACTTCTCTGTAATGATTTCATGTAATTTAAGTGCTTAACTCCATTAATGTGAATGGCATATTTAATCTAAATGTGTATATCAAACGTAAAACATAGTTTAAATAATTATTTTATGTGTTTTTGTGAACATGCACTGTATTTATGATTTGGACTCATAATGAAGATTTAAAGTGGTTTTCCTTCATCAGTTCCTCAAATCACCAGCGGTGTCGCCAAACTGCTCCGTCTCCAGAATGTCCCTGACTTAAAACTTAAAACAGAATAAATGGTGCACACAACACTAAAGCTAAAGTTGCTTACATGCATTCATGTAATAATAATTTATTTGAGCTTTATATTTAGAGCACAAAATCATAAGTAAACCTAATACATTTTCATATTCTAACAAAGTCAAGTCACCTTAATTTATAAAGCGCTTCTAACAGTATGGACTGTTTCAAAGCAGCTTTACAGTGATAATAGAAATTACCGTAACAGATTGTTTAGGCTTTACCACAGCTCTATGATAAAGTTATTGTCCAGCTAAAGTTAGTTTTGATTGATTCACTTCCATTGTGAAGATCATAAGTTATTAACTTAGGGGCCGCTAACACGACACCGTTCTAACAGAAAACCCTTAACGCGATCGGGCCGCTCATCCGCATAAAACAGTGCCTGGTGTCCCGGAATTATCCCGACAATGTTTTATATGTACAGAGGTAAAGGGAAGGAGGCCTTCACAAGGGAGAGACTGATGTGAAAATACACATCATTAGAACAATGACAATCCTTCTGTTTCAATTTTTACAGTATTGCTGCAGTCAAAGCGTATCTTTTAACCCTCACTTGCCCTCAGACAGCAATTGCTCGCTTTTCACATCTCATGTGTTTTACATTTCCTCTATGGATTGGAGTGCAATGGAGCATTCTTCCACAATCCCTCAGTTTACCCACGTGTGGTTTTGAGGCCCGGGCTGTATTATCGTCGATTAGACGCTGGAAAATTCACGAGGAACTGAAGGGTCTTTTCATGATTCTGCCGGTCCTGAAACATCACACTGACAGTGGGCTGGACATGCATGGTGCAGACAACCAAATCATAAGTGTTTGGCATTTGTGTCAAATCCATTTAGGTATAATTAAGAGGATGGAGATGACAGAGCAAACAAAAGCCTCCCAGGCCTCAAATATTGACTCATGACTGTGGATTGAAATGTCGGCTTCAGAGGTTTTCTGTAAATGTGTATGAGCACACTACAGAAATTAACATATATAATTAAAATGTCAGTTTTCATTAAATGTCAAATGTCTTCACACTTCAAGAAAGAACAGTTAGAAATGTATGGTTATTATAGAAATTAAGATTGGAATTTTGAAGTGTGTATCTGTTCATGCTAATGCTAACCCTTTGCTCTCCGGTAAACAAGGGCTATATGCAGTTTTCACATGCATATGATACACACTTTATGGCATATAAAACGCACATACCCCACACCACTAATCCTACCCCAGGGGTTTACAGTGTGTATCATATACATGTAAAAACTCTTGTTTCATGTATAAATTGCATGATAAATACAATTCGACTCATTTCATGAGATCGGGTTGTACCAGTGAAGATACACCTGTATCCAGGTAAAAATAACCTAAAAATACTAATGAATTTCAAGGCAATGGATATTCATATCAATGGATACATCATCAAACTGGTATTGATGATATATCATTCACAAATATGCATTCTTCACACTTTCTATAGCATTTCCTAAATTGTGTTTGGACCCCAAAAAAAGAGTTTGCAAGCAATAGAAGTCTGTGAACTGGGAATCAGGCAAGTTTTTTGTCAGATCAGAGGCACCATTGGAAATAATAAGCCACATATAATCAGCAGTGGCGCTCAGGGTGGGTCTGATGTGTGAAAGTTCATGGGAGTCGTGAGTTCTGGGGCTTCTGGATTTCCGCTGCTTTGTTTGACACTCTTGGAGATGTGACCCCGTTTGGCCCCAGCACATGCACTTCCTAACCCAATCCTAACCCAACACACATAACCCACTCCATCTGACCTGTGACAGCGGAGGCCCCTCGCTATCCCTCAACTCTGAACTTCACTCGCTCCATCCAGACAACAATCAATGGGGTTTTGTCCCTCCTCAAGATAAATGACTCTCCCAACAATGCAAGCGCACTCTTACTTTCACTCCATTCATAAAACGGGACACTTATCTTGAGCTGTCCAAGAACCGTCGATTTCCCTCGTAGCGAAAGGAAATGGAGGTCAACTGCTTTTCTCATGCAGAGCAGCTCAGCTGAGCAGAGCCAGTCACCTCAGGAAATTAAAAGCTTTCGCTCCTGTTCATATCCAACATCTAACAGGTCCAGAACGAGACAAAGTGTCATTGTTTGCTTGGGAAAGTGAGTTCAAGGTCCTGCCTGGATACCAGCACCCTCTCAACACTATTAACATGTACAGTGCAGAACACACAGTGATATTTTGCATCTTAATGATTGATTGCTTCCAGGTTATTGACACTGTTAGTGATCACAAGAGATTTGTTCTAATAAACAATCCCTAAAAGAATCAGCGGTGAGTTTATGCTTCATCAGAACCCTTTGTTCTGAATACATTGTTGAACGCTCACCCTCGTTATTCACTTGAGAAATCTTTGCTTTCAGGAGTACAAGTATACAAATTAAGCAAAGTGTCTTTTCAAAATGAGCAACAAATCAACTTAATCACCTGCAAATGAGATAATTTTTCAGCAAGAACCTCTGGTGGTGTTTGTAAGATGTTATTAGAGTCTTGATAGAAGACCCTGTGATGGACTGGCCACCTGTCCAGGGCAAGCGTGTCCAAACCGGCTCCTGGAGGGCCATTATTCTGAGGAATTTTGCTCAGACTCTTATTAAACACATCTGAACCAACTAATCAAGGTCTTCAGACTCACTAGAAACCTCCAGGCAAGTGTCCAGGATTGGAAACCCCTGGTCCAGGGTGTTTCCCCATCCATGGCCAGAGACTCTGGGATGGACTCTGGGATAGACTCTGGGATAGACTCTGGGATGGACTCTGGGATAGACTCTCCAGCATCTCCACAACCCTCCAGTGACAGGCAGTTTGGAGATCGGATGGATGAATGGAGTCTTAAAAGGAATGGTTAACCCAAAAGTGTTGTTCCAAACCTGTTTTCTTTCTTTACCCAGCTTCTTCACACAATATACAGGTTAAATAGTGGCCATGTGTTCAAACTTTAAGGACCTCATACACCACAAATGTAAAATAAACATAGCTATTTTTTCACTGTGCACTGATACACAAATAACACAAATAAGCATTGGCAGAAGAGAAGATTTACTGTACATTTTGATCTGGAAGCGTATGGCTTGGAATACAGTCATTCCACTTTTGGTCAAAGACCACTTGTATGATGCTTGTTTAATAGGATTAAGTGTCACTATGAAATAAGTATATATTCAGCTAATTGATATAAATATAAATATAAATATATATTCAGCCTCTTACAGGCCTGCATCTCTAGAGATTGTAGAACCCAAGAGACAAATGATGTTTTATAAACAAAGTCTGGGAGGAGCACTATCTAATCAGCTCGAGAGGAGTGTTACGGCCCCCAAAATGTAATACTGAGTGAAGCAAAACACACACACACACACACACACACATTGATGAACCATACAGCCACAGGGAGGAAGAGGGGACAGAGATGGCACCAAAGAAAAGAAAAGAACAAAACCAAACAAAGTCTAACTTTTAAAACTAAACCTAACTAAGAAAAATTAAGAAAGAAAAAAAAGTCTTCAACGTCTGTGACGCCCTAACTAATCTACACTCTCACCTCCAAACATTACATGGGGTGGCACTTAAAGGGATAGTTCACCCAAAAATGAAAATTGTGTCAGTATTTCCTCACCCTCATGTTGTTCAACCCCGTAAGACCTTCGTTCATCTTCGGAACACGAATTAAGATATTTTTGATGAAATCTGAGAGCTGGATCACTCCTCCATACTAGTCCATAGGCTTCTTCAGGGATTGAACTTGCCAGCCACAGAAAAGTTATTAAAGACATTAAAATAGTCCAGGTGACTACAGTGGCTCAATCTTAAGTTTATCAAGCGACGAGAATACTTTTCGACTTTATTTCAACTATTCATTTCCTTCTCTGTGGGCCTCTAGTCAGTTAACGTAGTGTGATTGCGTAGAGCTATGTCACACGTAGACTCACTATTGGCCGACGCTGGTCATGTGTGTGATGCGTGTGACGTACAACAACAGAAGCTCTACGCTTTTACACTAGTGAACTGACTCGAGGCCCACAGAGAAGGAAATTAATATTTGAAATAAAGTTGTTATTTTTGTTTTTTTTGCGAAAAAAAGTATTCTCGTTGTTTGATAAACTTAAGATTGAGCCACTGTAGTCACCTGGACTATTTTAATGATGTCTTTAATAACTTTTCGGGGCCTGCAAGTTCAATCCCTGAAGAAGCCTATGGACTAGTATGGAGGAGTGATCCAGCTCTCAGATTTCATCAAAAATATCTTAATTCGTGTTCCGAAGATGAACGAAGGTCTTACGGGGTTGAACAACATGAGGGTGAGTAAATACTGACAGCATTTTCATTTTTGGGTGAACTATCCCTTTAACCTAATGCACTTATCTGAGGTGGTCTTTTCCCATTGGAGATATACAAACATTATACCTGGTTGAAAGCTATTGATAAAAGGTGTTTTTTAAGCAGATATTTAAAACTTGGTAGAGAGGAAGCAAGTTGGTAAGTTACTCCAAAGACTAGGACCAACGACAGCAAGTGTACTCTATTTGTAAGTGTGAACTCGTGAAAACAACTCAGACTTTTTCTTGTGATAGGACAGTGAGTAGACAGGAGCTGAAGTGGCAGAGAGAAAGGGATTGGGTAAGGTCCACAAGCCGGATCTGAACCCGGCTGTTTTCTAACAGAATATAGCAGCTGTTGTGTCTCTCCATTCCCAGTTTTCACTATTCAACTTTTTATTTTTTTGTAACAGATGGCCTTGTGCAGCATGCCGTTGAACAAAAGTACCTTTTTAATCAGTCAATGAATATAATTTGTATTTTTCCTTTTTGCAACACTGATGTTTCTAAAACTCATAAAGCACAACAACACCAAGGCCATGGGGTTTGATTCCCACAAATACTGATATTAAATTTGAAAGCGCTGTATTTTTATATGTCAGCTCAGTGGCTATATTGTAGGTATTAAAAAAGTCCACAACAGTTAATTCACTCTCTGTATTACTAAAGGATTTTTCTAAAACCAACTCCAATTCAACTTTGAATTATACGTGTAACTTCTGTTAAAATATGAACAATCAGTGACTGCAAAAACATGTTTAAAGGCTCTATGAATTGCAAAAAATTAGGTTAAATGAGATGACATTATTCTCACTCTTCAACCAATGAGTATCAAAATAGACATTAACAGTCTACAAGTATTAACTTAATCACTTTCAGCAGACCATAATAACCCCACAATATCCTTCTTTAAATCTGGAGAACAGACCACAAGAGCGCAGTGTCTGTTGTCTTTTTCATATTATTATAGAGGGTCTTTAAAAAGTCTTAAAGAGCCTTAAATGCAATTTTATCAAATGTTAGGCCATTAAAAGTAGAATATCTTAAATGGTATAAGAAAAGTCTTAATTATTATTTCAAGAGGTCTTAAATTTGGGCGCAGAAAAACAAGAATTGCCATATGGCTAAATGTGATTGATCATTAAACTTCAAATGGGTATGAATTAATTAATATATTCATAAATATTTTAATGCAACTAATGCAAATAATGTCCAATAAAGGTTGGTTTAAAGCATTTAATTAATGAATTTTTTTCAATTTTCTATTAATTAAATCTAAAGTGAGAACTATTAACGGATAATAAGTTAACATAGCATAAAATGCATTATCAAACTCTCTCCATATGAGCTATTAAACAATAATAAATGGTTAATTACAGTGGAAATAAATGAAGAACTCACTATTTGTATGTAGTCTATTAATATATTAACAATGTAGAGACTATAATATATTTACTATAATAGTATTGTATAATTTTAGGATTATATAATAGAAATGTATTACTGTATGAGATTATACAGTATTACCCAGCTGCAAACTCAACGCCTTTCAGAGAAATTCACTGTTTATTAGTAAGTGCAGTTGATTTCCATTTTAATTCTGCTGTTTGATAAGTGCCACCTACTGTCAGAGGGTGAACCACGTCAAATATAATCATGTATTTAAAATATAACTATAAGAACATTTTAACTTTTACTCATCCCTTTTCTTAAAAATGGTTTAAAGGCTAAAATGTGAGGCTTATCATTGTATAAATGGTTTATGTGATTATTTTATCATTCTTTTGCTAAATTTGAACTGTAAAGTTGTTTAAATCGTGTTTTTTGTGGTTTATGATGATACTATAAACATTGCCCTACACCGCCCATATGGTATTAATTGGATTTAATTTGTGCAGGTTTGAGGAAAAAAAGGTCTTAAAAAGCCTCCATTTGTTGTTACCTGCAGATCTCTGGCTATCAGACTGAATATATATTCTCTTTTGATCATATATTCTTGTGATACCAATGTCTCTTAAATTAAATGGATAAAAACAGGGCATGATGGAAATTTTGTGGCTCATTCAGTCAAACTGAGGATTATTTGTAGGACAACTATATTATTTAAAATGATTTGTTTCAGTGGCTTTGAGTGGCATTTCACCAAACTGGAAGTGCCACCCACATTTTAAAACGCATTCGGCCAGTTCAGAAGAAGTTTGCATCTTACTTTCTGACTGTCAATTAACCAACCAACTCAATGAGTCATCAAGTCACAGATAATCAATCACAGCGCAGGGGAAACGCTTGAAAAGAAAACCACGCAATGATCCTGGCTGCAAGACAAGAGCAAATAAAGTATACGTTTCACAAGATCAACATCTTTGAGAATGCTGAAACTGACAGCCAAAGAAACGCTTCTGACTTGATGTCTAGCACATCAATATAGTTCACAGCTCCCAGTCTCCGCACACTCGGGCGTTGCGGTCAACACACACACCGTGTGTGTGTAATGGAAGACTTGATCTCTGAGCTGTGCATACACTGGCTGATTAGCGCTGGAGTGACGCAGGCCTGCAGGAGTTAGCGGTGCCACGTCTGATATGCTGGACTTTGCAAAGCTTATCCAGATGGGCCGTAACATGTTGATTGCAGACACAATCAGTCCAGACCATGAGATGTGCTTTCCTATGGAGTGTTGCAATCCCTGTATTTTTAGAAGCTTAAAATTGTACTGAACTCTTAAGTTAGATCAATTGAATTACGCAAAGATTTTTACACTTTTCTGGCCACAAAACTACCCTTTCTTCCTTCTGTAAAATGAAAGTTTATCCTGCTGATCCCAACCATTTTCCTCAAGGATTTGTCTTTGGCTCTATCCATGTTGCCCTTGATGGCAACTCCATTGTGTCCTAATGTTCCACACATGAGCTACGTTTCCATCTAAAGTTTGCGAATTAAACTTATGCGCAAAATTGGAATATCGCATAAAACATTTGTGAATAAAGCAGCGTTTCCGTCCAAATGAAATGCAATAACACCGTTCTGGGAGGTTGTTACACTGAACCACTGTGACGACAGACTTTGAGATCGGGCCACTGTTTGGTCCAGTTATGCTGTCCCATCGCAAAGTCACATTCTTTTTTGATGTGCATCGAGGAATTTTTATGTTTTCGTGTTTTTTTTTTTTTTCGTGTTTTTTTTAATGCGATATCCTGAAATGCGCATACAAATAGGTAGATGGAAAAATAAGTACAGTCAAGCTTCAGTAAGATGCAGACAAACACAACTTCCTGATTAGGCTTATTAATGAGCCATTATGTTTAGTTTATCCAGTCAATAATGAATAAAATGTAGTAGAATCATATTGCTGTTGCTGCTATTTTATAAAAAGTTCAGGCTATGTATTTATTTATTGTATATACTACACTATATTCTTAGGAAGCTTTATCAAGAGTAGCTCTCTGGAGTAAAAGACAAATGCATGGTGACATAGAGAGCACTTCTGTTATAGTTCTTCATTATTTGTATTTACTCTGTGTAAACTTCATCCTCTATGAGCGTATCAGCTTTCAGTTTCCCTGTGCGACAGGCACGCTTGAGCTCCACTGCTGTAAACACACGCTTTCTGGCCTTCATAAAACCTTCCAGAGCTCAATCTTTATTGAGTAGCCCGTCTTTTCAGTGGAGACGGAGACGAAATGGAGGGCCACAAAGTTATGTGTGCATGAAATTACACAATTTATCTAATATTTCAACACGAGTGCGTATCTATAGCACTTTTTTTTTTCTCGTGCCATTTTTTGCGTGCAAATGATATGCACTGTTAACCCCTTGTGTAGGATTAGGGGTGTGGGGTACATGCATATTACACACCTTAAAGTGTGTATCATATGCACGCAAAAACAATTTTTGGTGTTTAAATGGTACGAGAAATAAAATTCGTGCTATAGATACGCACTTTCATGAGGTCGGGATGAATATTTCTACCAGTTACCCAGATGAAACACAAATAAATAATGTATTTTAGTTATCTTTTAGCAAAGCTTTACCTCTTCTGAAGTAAAAAAAAAATTATAATAATAATTTAACCGTTTACTAAAGCCCATTTTGTCTTCTGGGTTTTTAAATGAAAATAGTGAACAATACATGTGTAAGTAAAAGGTAAAAAAACAATTCAATGGAAAGTAATAACTTAGTATTATATGAAACGCAATCCCTATACACTCACCATGCAACCTTCTCCTTCACTTAGAAGAGGAAAACATGGAGGCAGATTTCAGCAGAACCCTCAAAACAGACTCGAGCTGAAACCGTATCCCAGCAATGACATCAGTAATTAGTCAGCCCGTGTTTTTGCGCTATGCCCGATACGTTATGTCAAACGGCCTGAAACGGCCATGTGCTAATGTATGAGCTTCACTGTTAAAGTCCTCCTTCTCAGGTGCTTGTCCAGAAACCCTCCGTTTACTCAACCTGAGACATGCTTTACAATAAATGATCCGAAAATATTTGTAAGTGTTTCTAATAAAATGACTTGCTGAAATATGTCAGTGTTTTAAAAAATTACAAGTAGTCCTGATATCTGCCACTCAAACATGTACTATAGTCTACTGTTCCTCTCTTTTTATGTTACAAACTACTAATTGAAAAAAAAAATGTTTAGACGTTTGTACTGGAAATCAAGTCTTATGTTAAGCTAAAATTAATTTAAGATACATTTACTTGAAAAGCAAAAAGAAATAAGATATGTTTTTGATTAAAACACACTAAATATGTGCCAGTGGGGTGAGAAAAAGAAACCTAATTCAAAGGGTAAACAGGATTATTGTTCTTAACCCATTGGCATTTAAAGCAAAAACGTTTTTCAGAAAACCAGACTTGAAATCTTATGTCATCTTGCATCTCAAGTAAATCTTCATATATGTAATAAAATCTGTTGTGTGAATCTTCAATATTGATTTGAGCAGCCTGTTAATTTGTGACAATAATAGTGTAAATACGATAGCGCAAGTACAGCCTGGAAAGATAGTTGATTCTGAGACAGCAACCAATGGCGCTTTTCCACTGCATGGTACGGCTCAGTACGGTTCGCTTTAGCTCGGTTGCTTTTCCACTGCAGTTAGTACCGCTTCAAAGTGGGTGGGATTATGACTGATCGTTATAGTTTATCCGCTCCTCGTCAACCAACAAGAGGAACGTCTGCACTTCTCGTCCACTGACCACGATTCAGCCATTTCTTTTTTGGAAGTTTTTGTTCTTCAAGCAAGTCAAGCAAGTAGTTTTAAAACAGGTGCTACAGCGGTGGCTGTTACTGGCTATTTAAATCTAGCGGGTTTGATGTCTCGCAAATACAATGACGCTGGTAGTGACGATTTTGTCTGTCTGACCAATCAGTGATCTACAGTGCTTCCACGTCACATTTTAGTATCGGTACCGTACGCTTGGAACCTCAACAGAGGTGGTACCATTTAAAGCGAGCCGTACCGTACCGTACCATGCAGTGGAAAAGCGCCATACGTGAGCCGTACCGAGCCGTACCGTACCATGCAGTGGAAAACCGCCATACGTGAGCCGTACCGAGCCGTACCGTACCATGCAGTGGAAAAGCACCATACGTGAGCCGTACCAAACCGTACCGTACCATGCAGAACGGAAAAGTGCCAATAGTGTCGGCCCACATCTGGTACGTGTGGAATCCACATGTTGCTGTCATCAACATGAAATCACAAATGAGCCTATAATGACTTTAATAAAACACATGCCTGGTTTTATTGAGCACAATTCATCAGCATACATTATACCACAGTCTAAAGAAAAGTCTTCATAATCTTTCATCAAAATCAAATAACTCTAAAATGACTTTTCGGCTGATGTCACTAAACCCTCTTGTTTTTTAACCCCTTCCCATAACTTTCCCTGTCTTATAGAGACACGTTTCAGCCTCAATGCCCTGTGGATAAAATCAAGTCCCAACCTTTTTCTTTTTCTTGTTTAATGTCCCGTTCCAGTCTGAAATACTTGTGTCTGGATATGGAAGTGAAATGCGGTTTTATGTGGACTTTGAGAGTGAGTTGTTATTGTGAATGTGATTATGCCATGTTTAAGCTGAGAAATGCAAGCGAGGGTGTGTGTGTGTGTGGTCAAAAGTTTGTAAACTATATAAAATAGCACAAGTTAGATCTTACAGTCTTGATCTGTTATTCAAACCCAAGCGCATGATCATTGCTCTACTAAACATGTGTCTTCTGAAATGAAGGCTCTAGGTTAGACATGGCTCACCTAATAGACTGCTTTCTGTGGTAAATCATTGTGGGTTTACTGGTGGACTTGGTATAGTGTTCATATACACACTGCTGATGAGGAACATAGACTCACAAAATGTGTCAAAAATGAAGTTATTACTGAAGCTTGACACTGGAAACTGACTGAAATGCTCTATCTTTATTTCAGTATTCTCTAACTATCACTTCCCTGCTTCAGAAACGTCAGACGCGTCTCCTGCTCATATCTCAACTCTCAGAAACAAACAGGGCAGGGCTGGTTATGACTTCATCTCACTCTCAGGTTGATGTTTCCATATAAAAGCTTCAGATGTCAGGGTTCTGTCACTTCTGTCTAGTCTATTTCTTGGTTTTGAAGAAGATGCCATGAATTACAGACCGCATTAGTAAGAAAAGAGACGGTTGACCTCGTGGTGCAGCAGTGGAGATAAAATTGTTCTTAAAATACTAGCCATGTTTGTGAAAAGGCCGTCTGTGCTTTAACCACCCGACTTTCAAAACTCTTCTGCTGGATCAAAAACAGCAACAGTCACTAATAACAATGAAACTTGAGGAGCAGAAGTTTCAAAAATGGTTTACTCAAGGTTTTGATAAAGTGTGTAAAGATAGATAATAAATATATAGACCTGTGGTGTCACGGGTCACAGATGTTGAAATCGATAATTAAAGCTCTGTTGGATCAATGGCTGAAATAGAGGAAGAACTAGTTTCTGAATTGGTCAAAGTTGAGATGTTTATACTGCCCTACAAAGCAAAAAGGCAGTAACTACGCAGAGTGCAGAACTGAGAAAAATTACTTTAAAGTTATCCTGTCATCCAGCCTAAGTACTGTTACTGTACAAACGACTACCATTTTTCTCCAAAACGACACACATTTGAGATAAGATGTTTTGTCACATAACAAAGGATGCCTTGAATGTCATGAAAATGATAATAATTCATTTTTGACTGTAAATGCAGTTATTGCCTTTTTGTTTTGTAGGGCAGTATAGGATATACTCTTTGAAAAGCTAGTTTTTAAAGAGGCACTTAACAAGTAATCCAGTCGCATACCCAGCTAACAGATTTTTGTTATAAGAACGTTCTCCAAATATTCAGTGTTGGTTCTGGAAATGTGAAAAATGTCCAGTTTTCTTGATGTTAGAGGAACGTGTTTTAAAAGGAATGATGTTCCTCAAACATTCTTTCAACTTAATTTTGGTTAACAATTCAACATCCTAGTAACATTTATTTGTAACATTCCAAGAACATTAAAAAATCTCCAGTTTTCTGAATGTTACTAGAATGTAATTTAAAGGTTAGTATGATGTTCCTGAAACATTATTTCAATCATTCAAACACCGGCTGTGAACAAGCACTGAAAGAAAGAGAAATAAGAACACAAACTACAACTTTCTTCAGCCACAGTCTTAGATGAAATCAACTGAAGATAAAAGAAGACATTACATCTCTCACGATCTCAGCAGAGGAGGATTAAACAACTCCACAAACAGCATTACCAGCTTCACTTATTACTAACCAGATTGACTATTTCTTTACAGAAGTTCTTATTGAGAATTATTAGAGGTTTAGATGTTGATGTGTGGTTGAAAATGTTTAGTTTGAGGTCACCATTATGGTGATCAGCATTTGCTTTAGTAGGGCTCTTTACCCTTGATTGTTGCTTAGTTGCTTATTTTCAGCAATTGCAGGTATTTGACATTTCTGCAATGATAAAGCAGATCAGCATGACTGTTTTAACGATCTAATGACTGCATTAAAATGGTTTACAGTTTTTCTCAGTCGCTTTGGTGCATTTCTCTCATCACTATTTACATTTGCACAACAGTTAATGCAGTTCTCCAAACAATTAGTACAAACTGCAAAACCTATTTGATAACCTGCGAAAGTGTGTCACTTGCTCAAAATGGATAGCTCATTCCTCAAAAGCAAGTATTCATGTCAATGAAAGTGTCAGTGTCATCAAGATGAAAAGTCCTGACACCATTGTTTATGAACAAGATAGTCAAGTCAAATGGCTTTGTCATGTTTTCATTATGACAATTTACTCTGTAAAATGCATGTTCCAATGCAAAAAAGTCAGATCTTGGTGACACTACCTGAAAATGCTCAAGATAGCACTATATACTATTTGCACAGCCATTTGAAAACTACAGTAAAGTTACACATTACTGTATTTAGTGAGGTAACTGAGTACAAGACATTGAATATGTATGATTCACATTTTTACTGCATATGCACTTTGCAATTCTAATTTGTTTACAGCATTGTGCAAAAGAAAAAAATACACCCTTATTTACAACAAACATAAACTCCCTTTGGGTAGAGCTGTGCACAACTGTAAACAATATTGCAGGACATATTGGAACTGAACATACAACATACATAGTACTGTAAATCATTCATGCACATTCAGACGTTCCTCTCAGTCTGGCCACATAGTTTAATCTACATCACAGCGAATATCATCTCTTGCAATGCAGCGAGGAAAGCATCTCCTCGAGTGGCGAATCCACCCTCTGCTGTGATGTCATCACATGCTGCATATGCCGCTAGCAGGGCCATTTGGGTGTGTGGATGCCAGTCATATACCTTCCACCTCAAGGAAGAGAAAAACTCCTCTATTGGATTTAGGAATGGTGAGATATTCCACCAGCATCCTATCATGTGCTGCAAACCACTGTCTGACGATATCTGAGTGGTGAAAACGCACATTATCCCAAACAACAACATGCTTGTTCAGATGGTCTCCAGTTAGACCCCTCTCATTCTCAGGGATTATGTCCCTGTAAAGAGTGTCTAAAAAAGTCAGCAGATGTTGTATGCACCAAGACGGGGGATGTGGGTGAGGACGCTGTTTTCTGAGATGGTTGCACACATAGTAATATTCCCTCCTCGTTGGCCTGGGACATCAATGGTTGCTCTCTGTCCAATGCGATTCCTTCCACATCTTCTACCTTTTGCCAGATTGAAACCCGCCTCATCACCGTATATGAATGTGTGCAGCGGTTCCCTGGCCTCCAGCTCCAGTACATGCTTTATTACAGAAGAGGGAGCGAGAAAAACTATAACAACTTTTTCCTGTGTAACATAATGCATTTTGGACAACATATTGTACAGTAGGCACTGTGAATACACATACACAGAACTGTCATGTAAGTGTAGTGCATGACACTACACAAAGTAAACAGTTTACAGCACTGAACATTAGAATACGCATAGAACACATACATGTTTTACCTGTGCATACTGGTGATGGATCTCCTTCACTCTGTCGCTGTTCCGTTCAAATGGCACATTGTACAATTGTTTCATGCGCATTTCATTCCTCCTGAGCACTCTGTTAATTGTAGACTGAAACAGATTCAATATTCCCAAAGATGTTGTCATCCTCTATAACAGCACTATCTATCTCTCTCAACCTTATGGCATTGTTTGCAATCACCATTGCACAAATGGCTTCCTCTTGTTGCGGAGTAAAAAGGGGCCCTCTTCCACCTCTGCAAGTTGTCTTGCAATTCTGTGTGTTGCAGAGTAAAATTACAGTAAATATAGAAAATCTTTACTGTAACACTACTGTACACTACAATACACTAAATGTATGATGCAGTAAAGCTGTACGTCTAAATGTAAAATGTAAACAGTGACAAGTTCTTGTCCCACTGCAAGCTTCATGTATGACACAATGATAGTAGTGCAGTGCAGATTGTTTAGTGCTGAATTATACACACCTGTTCTCCCGACGAAATGTTTGAATAATTGAATTTACAGTGGTTCTCCCAACATTTGTCTGCACCCTTCGACCAGCCTCAGCCGTTGTGAGGCCGTGATTGACAACATGATCCACAATTGTAGCCCTGATTTCATCAGGAATCCGCCTATGTACTTGGCTTCTCCTTCCTCTTCCCCTGTTTTGTCCCCTTCCTCCCCGTCCCCTTCCCCCCGTCCCCTTCCCCCCCGTCCCCTTCCCCCCCGTCCCCTTCCCCCCCGTCCCCTTCCCCTTACCCCCGTCCCCTTCCTCCCCGTCCCCTTCCCCTTCCTCCCCGTCCCCTTCCCCTTCCTCCCCGTCCCCTTCCCCTTCCTCCCCGTCCCCTTCCTCCCCGTCCCCTTCCTCCCCGTCCCCTTCCTCCCCGTCCCCTTCCTCCCCGTCCCCTTCCTCCCCTTCCCCTTCCTCCCCTTCCCCTTCCTCCCCTTCCCCTTCCTCCCCGTCCCCTTCCCCTTCCTCCCCATCCCCTTCCCCCCCGTCCCACCTGAGAGAAATTGTTTTTAGAAATTTAGGAGACATTTTCAGGGGGAAAAAAGATTTAAAAAAAAGTGTAAAATTTGCTTGAAAGATTTTGACAACTAGTTCAACTTCTTTGTATGTGATGACTCAAGCAATAAAATGAGGACTGTCAGTTTTATATGAAATGACTATTTATAATTCACAAGTATTAGCTGCAAAGTAGGCCAGACTTTACACCAGAAGTGGAAAATAACTTATAAGTCATCGGCTGACGCTCCTCATCTCTTGTGATGTGTGAGCGATGATGTCATAACGTGAACCCTTAAACACTGGGATATGACCCTCAACACACCCATTCACATGACGACATGACTTCATCAGTAAAGCTGCCACATCAGTCTTGGTTTAGGGAATAGTTTAGGCCATCTATTTCACATGAATTGATTTAAAAACTTCCATTATAAAACAATGGATACGGGATATTATTGGCAGAGCTAGATCCATGTCAGGATAAAATAATGGGCTTAGCAAAAGAAACAGTTATAGTTTGGTAATATGATCTGTAGCATGGTATTAAGGAATATTTTGACATTTCTTCTGGTCTTCAGCTGCAGAATTTCATTTGGAGGCAATTATACCTCATATGAAATATCAAAGCTAGGGTTATTTGCTTTAGATTGCAGTAATATAACTGAACAGAAAATATCTCATTACTTCATCCACCGTTTAAGTTACATATTTTCTTTTCTTTGAGACTGTGGCAAAATTGTTGTGACACATTCAGCATAGTCTGTAGCATTTCCATAGTCGTTATGTCGAGAGGCCTCGGGCTAACACTGCAAACACACATACACCAGCAGTTAAACATACAAGTAGTGTAATATTTACTATCAACATGATAAAAGTCAACATGAAAATAGAAAGCAAATGCTGTCAACATGAGCAAATAAAGCAAATAAAAGTCAACATGAAAATAAAAAGCAAATGCTGTTTCTTTCTACCATGTACAATACTGTTTGAAACCGTTCCATAATGCATTCAGTTTTATATACTATTTTATAAAACAGTATGTAGTATATACTTTAGCCAGCATTCCCATTTTTTTTATTTGCATTTTTTATGTTAATTAACACAACATGATGTGAGATTAAAATGACGTGAAAGAGCGACAGATTACGTAGCATAAAACACAAATCTATGACGGTTAGTGGAGTGAGAGTAACTCAAGCATCTGAGCTCACTTTGATGGCATATACTCTATGTCATTGTGTCGTAATGTGACCACGACAAAAGATGGACAACATTTCTGACCGGCAGTCAAATACACGCTTCTCTCCATCCCATAAGTCTCTGTTGAGCAGCTGTGCTCCACTGTATTTCCAGGACTGCGTCTCTCGACCTGTGAGGCACATGCTTGAACATGTCTGTCAGCTTGTTAAACAGCAAACACATCATGACTGTCACTGGGCAGTGGATGCTGACTTACATCAGTTTCAGACCTGCCTATATGGGAGTTGTGTAGGAAATGGCCAAGTCATGACACATTAATGACGTATGTGGATCTGTGTGTGTGTGTGTGTGTGTGTGTGTGTGTGTGTGTGTGCGTCCAGAGGTTTATGAAGGGCTGCATACATGTTAACACATACATAATAATAATAATAAACTTTATTTTCTATAAAGTTAAAAAAAAGCAAACAAAGAGAAAGCCCTATCCCCCATAGATCGTAAACGAGTTGGCGGGACAGTTAAAAGACCAGCTTCAGAGGAGATCACATGTTGGGATGTAGAGGATTAAAAGTTCTGACAGTTATTGAGGAGCCAGGCCATGCAAAGCCTTATAAGTAAGCATGATCATTTTAAAATCAACACGAAACCTGACAGGGAGCCAGTGTAAGGACTCTGAAATAGGAGTGATGTGATCCCTAGTCCTGGTCCATCAGGATTCTGGCGCGCAGAATTTTGAACAAACTGTAATTGGTCCCAGTTTATATTAAGTGGCTTTAAGTAATTTGTTTAAAGTAGCTTTTGAAACCCTGGCAAGTAGAGTGTTGCAATAATAAGAAAATACAAAAATGTATTTTTGCCACTGGAAATGACAACATAAGACGTGGTCTGGCAATGTTTATAAGATGGAAAAAATATGTTTTGACTGAATTATGGATATGAGGATCAAAAGTTAAATTAGCATCAAATATCACTCCCAAAATATTTTATTTAGTTTGAAATTAGAGCCATCTACATTTAAAGTTAAAGACCCATCTTTACGTAGCTGGTGGGGTGAACCAATGAGTGTAACCTCAGTCTTGTCACTGTTTAGACAAAGAAATATTCGAGACATCCAATTTTTTATCTCAGAAATACATTTAGATAGAAAGGCAACAGACGCAGTATCATCAGGTTTTGAATGTATGTAAATCTGAGTTTCATCTGCGTGACAATGAAAGTTAAGGCCAAGTGATCTTTAAAGTTGACCAAGTAGAAAAATGTAGATGCAAAAGAGTAAAGGGCCCAAAATTGCTCCTTGAGGAACACCAGATTTCACCACACCAACCTCAGACCTGCAACCACCCATAACAACAAACTGCTTTCGATCCGAAAAGTATGACTTAAACCAGTTAAGTGCAGTATCAGAAACACCAAAGACCAAAAGAGAGTGATCTACTGTCAAAGCGGCACTGAGGTCAAGGAGGATCAAAATTGAAAGACAGACAGAATCTGAAGCAATTAACAAATCATTCGTGACCTTAACTACTGCAGTTTCAGTGCTGTGGAGTTTACACAAGCCAGACTGAAGGGGCTCATAAAGATTGTTTGCAGTAAGATGAGAGTGCAATTGAGAAGCAACAATTCGCTCTTAAACTTTAGCAAGGAAAGGAAGATTGGAAATGGGACGGAAGTTATTAAGATTATCAAAGTCTGTGTTAGCTTTTTTATGTACAGGGGTTACAGTAGCAATTTTAAATGCTGTTGGCACGACACCAGAGCACAGGGAGTCATTTATAATGCTCAAAACAACAGGACATAAGGATGCAAAAACATGACTGAAACAGACAAGTCGGTATAGGATCAACAATGGAAGTGGCAGCTTTTTTTGTGAAACCTCATTGCTAAGAGAATGAATGTCCAGTGTAGAGAAGTTTGGAGAGAGATATACTTGAAAAATCTGAAGGATTTAAAGGAGAAACAGACGAAGGAGTAGTGATAATGCATTTACGAATACACTCAATCTTCGAGCTGAAGAAATTACAACGGTAAGTTGAAGTAGGGACATTTGAGAGACTGTCATATTTTAGCAGTTTGTTAATGGAATGAAATAATTGTCTAAGGTTTCTTTGATTGTTTACAATTATCTGTGAAAAAAATCAGACCTGGTCGATACAATCTCAGACTTTTATACTAGTAATTGGTCTTTCCAGGGCTGGTGATGAACAGTGAGGCCAGACGTACGCTCCAGTCTACGACAAGATGTCTTCACTTCACAGGTCTTCATTATACCAGGGAGCAGAGGGCACAAAGGAAACAGAACGTGATTTTAAAGGAGCAAAAGAGTCCAGGCCAGTCAAGAGAACAGAGTTTGGCATAGAAACTTTGTCCTCCAATGCAGATGCTGAAAAACAACATAAAGAAGAATGAATAAAATCAGAGAAATCAGAGACCCCATTAGATCTCCATTTGCAATAATGAATGGTGCGAGATGGGGAAATGTTTATGTCAGGCAGTTCCATATTAGAAAATATGATCAGACAGCCCTAAATCAGAGGTGGACAACTGAGACACAAACGAACCATTAGAAATCACCAGGTCTATGGTGTGTGTGTCTTTGTTACGAGTGGGACAGTCCACTCAAAGCACTCCAATACAGACAAAAAGTCTTTAGTTATTGCAGTCTTTTTTGTCCATGTGGATATTAAAATCACCCAGGATGAAAGTTCTCTCAAACTTGAGACACAGCATAGACAGCATATCTGCAAATTCTGATAAAAAGTCTTTATTTGTCTCCGGAGGCCTGTAGACTGTAGATATGGCAGAGCAAGACATGCGAACTGACACTCTTTCTATTGAGTGAAGTGTCCGTGTTAAACTATGGAAGCTTGTTTCCGCCACAGAATAAAACTTTTTAAAAGATAATTGCGAGATATAAAATCGCAATTATCTTTTAAAAAGTTTTATTCTAACTTTATAACTTGCAATTCTGACTTTATATCACGCAATTCTGACTTTATATCTCGCAATTCTGACTTTATATCTCGCAATTCTGACTTTATATCTCGCAATTCTGACTTTATATCTCACAATTCTGACTTTATATCACACAATTCTAACTTTATATCTCGCAATTCTGACTTTATATCTAGCAATTCTGACTTTATATCTCACAATTCTGACTGTATATCACACAATTCTGACTTTATATCTCGCAATTCTGACTTTATAACTCGCAATTCTGACTTTATAACTCACAATTCTGACTTTATATCTCGCAATTCTGACTTTATAACTCGCAATTCTGACTTTATAACTCGCAATTCTGACTATAACTCGCAATTCTGACTTTATATCTCGCAATTCTGACTTTATATCTTGCAATTCTGACTTTATATCTCGCAATTCTGACTTTATATCTCACAATTCTGACTTTATATCTCGCAATTCTGACTTTATATCTCGCAATTCTGATTTTATATCTCACAATTCTGACTTTATATCTCGCAATTCTGACTTTATAACTCGCAATTCTGACTTTATATCTCACAATTCTGACTTTATATCTCGCAATTCTGACTTTATATCTTACAATTCTGACTTTATATCTCACAATTCTGATTTTATATCACGCAATTCTGACTTTATATCTCGCAATTCTGACTTTATATCACGCAATTCGGATTTTATATCTCGCAATTCTGACTTTATATCTCGCAATTCTGACTTTATAACTCGCAATTCTGACTTTATATCTCGCAATTCTGACTTTATATCTTGCAATTCTGACTTTATAACTAACAATTGTGACTTTTTATCTCACAATTCTGATTTTATATCTTGCAATTCTGACTTTATATCTCGTAATTCTGACTATATAACTCGCAATTCTGACTTTATATCTCGTAATTCTGACTATATAACTCGCAATTCTGACTTTATATCTCACAATTCTGATTTTATATCACGCAATTCGAACTTTATAACTCGCAATTCTGACTTTATATCTTGCAATTCTTACTTTATAACTCGCAATTCTGATTTTATATCACGCAATTCTGACTTTATATCTCGCAATTCTGACTTTATATCACGCAATTCTGATTTTATATCTCGCAATTCTGACTTTATATCTCGCAATTTCGACTTTATATCTCGCATTTGCATGTTATAAAGTCAGAATTGCGAGATATAAACATGCAATTCTGAGCTAAAAATTCAGAATTGTGAGATAAAAAGTTAATGGTCTTTCTGTGTCCTTTCTGTTCTTTCCCCTTTTCTTTTATCTTCTGACTGCAAACAACATTTAACATCTCCCTTCTTCCTTCTTTTTTTCCTCTGTTCAGTTATTAGCATCACAACAAGCCTGTGGCCCCGGGACATACGTCAGGAGTGGGTGCAGGGCCGAGAGACACACACACACACACACACACACACACACACACACACGCACGCACGCACGCACGCACGCACGCACGCACGCACGCATGCACTCTGGTCTGCAGCTGTGTGTGTGTGAGAGCGAGAGAGAGAGAGAGAGACACACACACTCTCTGGTCTGCAGCTGGCTGCTGGTTCTGGTGTGTGTGTGTGTGTGTGTGTGTGTGTGTGTGTGTGTGTGTGTGTGTGTGTGTGTGTGTGTGTGTGTGTGTGTGTGTGTGTGTGTGCAGCTGGGTCTGTAAATGACTCCAGATTTCTGCATGATTTATACATTTCTGCATGTATAAAGCATGCCCTGATCTGGAGTTGCACAGTCCTCCTGTACAGATCCTGCCAGCGGACACACACATGCAGACATGCAGCGCACGACTAACATGCTCTCAGACATCAGTCAAAGCTCTGTGTTCTCTGACACTGCTCACACTTTATGATAAATATTGTTCATGGTGCATTTTAATCACTGACCACATTTACAAAGACAGCTTAAACAAGACGATTGAAGTAGCATCCTGGAGAAAGCAGTCTTAACCATCTATCTATCTATCTATCTATCTATCTGTATATATATATATATATATATATATATATATATCTGTCTGTCTATCTGTATATCTATCTATCTATCTATCTATCTATCTATCTATATGTCTGTCTGTCCATCTATATATATATATATATATATATATATATATATATATCTGTCTGTCTTGTCTTTCTATCTGTCTGTCTATCTTTATATCTATCTAAATGTCTGTCTGTCTGTCTATCTATCTATCTATATATATATATATATATATATATATATATCTGTCTGTCTGTATATCTATCTATCTATCTATCTATCTATCTATCTATCTATCTATCTATCTATCTATCTATCTATCTATCTATCTATCTATCTACCTATCTATCTATCTATCTATCTGGGGAGTAGGGTGAGAGGAACTCTGTTGTGGGCCGCAAACCATTGCCTGATGATGTTGGAGCGATGGAAACTGACATTGTCCCAAACTATCACGTACTTTGGCAGGTCATCTCCAATCTGACCCCTCTCTTGTTCAGGGATGAGATCCCTGTAGAGAGTGTCTAAAAAGGTGACAAGACGCTCTGTATTGAATGGCCCAATAATGGGAATATGCATTAGCACACCATTCTCAGAGATAGCAGCCCCCGTGTGTATCAAAAGCAACTGAGAAAAACTGTAAATGTAAACACATTTGAGGATGTAAGTACAATGTAACAATATGTATGTAACTATATGTAAGTAAAAGTAACAAAACATATAAAATGGGTCAGAAAATCTTAACAGTCTCATTTTTAAGTGAAATATAATTTCCTTGTAAATGTGTGGTGAAATACACCCCAGACATGTGTTCACTGTTAATGTTCTGAATCTACTACAGACTCATTAGTGAAGCACAGCACAGCCTTCTGAGAGCGTATCTGACAGATGACATCTTAATACCGCGGTAAAACACTCGGGCATGGTACTGCACGCGCACCAGCCACCAGCACACACATGTGCACGCCTCACAATCCCAAACTCACTCCCAAAATGTTCGTCAAGGGCCTTCTTCTGTGGTTAATAAGCAGATAAAGAGGTCTTTATGAGCGGGTGAAGCGAGATGAATGTGTGTCAGGCTGAAAGCAGTGCAGCTGGGGTCGGGGCAGGGGAACGGTGACAGCGGGTACCAGGGCAGGCCAGGCCAGAAAGGCCATCTTTGTTTCGGCACAGGTGCTCGCTGCTCCGCTGGCTCACACATCCGGTGTGTGATTGTGCGGGCTGATGTATTATGCATGCAGCGTACGTTAAAAATCATGAGCTTCCCGTCAAGAGCTAGAGCGAGAGTGAGAGAGAGAGCGCCAATGGCCTCAGACTGAGACATTTCAAAAGACCTCCAAACAAACTATTGTCTCCCGGGCACAGCATTTAAATAGCGGACGACGCTATTTTTTGCCTCATATTGCCAACTTATAGCCGGCTTTACAGATCGTTGTGCTGTTGTTCGGTTTGCAGTTGACATTAACAGTGACCTGCGTCTGAATGAGCCTTTCTCTCAACACTGTAGATGTCTATCATAGCTCTACGCCCCAACAAAGGTGCTCTGAATGTGTTTTTGTCAAGCTTTTGTGACTCTTCTTAGTAAGGAATTGATACTTCCTCAAGAATACGTGTGAACAGTGCAGCGAGGACAGCTCCCATGAGAAGATGCCTTTGCTTGGTAATTACAGAGGGATTACAATAAGCCTCATGTGTGAGCGTAACCTCCCAGAGCCTTTGTGCTCTAACATGGGATGAACACAATACAATTAAGCCATTTTGTTTCACCCTATGAGTCCTCATTAGCATTATCTCCTCTAGTGGAGGCTGTCTCGATCGCAGTTGCCATGGTTTTCTCATCGCCTCTGGGAGTCTTTGACCAGACGCTCTGGAGTCACCAGACCTTTAGTCTTCAGCCTTGTGCTGAGATACACACTCAAGTGCCCCTGTTTCGATTCGCTCTACTCACAAACAAATTCAACAGGAGCTTGTGAAGTTCACTTGGATTAGTTTATAAATGTCCAACTAAGAATATTTGACCACATGACAAACTAAAGGCTTTGATATTCTCACGGCGAAGTTATTTTTCGTTTAGGGGTAAAACGAAGTTCGAAATATGTGAGCAGCGATACACTGTTATCAGACCTCTGACTCCACACACACTGCTGAGAGAGATGGTTAGCAAGCACTTTTTAATAAAGCATAAGAAAAGCATCTGATCATAGCAACGTGGTTATGTTTGCACAAGCTCTACGGCACTCCAGTAAAGTCACGTCACGTTTACTTATATATAATTTTATACACTAGATAGCTTAAAATCAAGCAGCTTTACCATAGTAAACATGAAAAACAGGGTCAGTGTCTCATTTCATCAGAAGTACAACTGGATTTTCTACTATAAAGCAGCTCTCCAGTGTGTTCATGTGTTCACTTTCGGACGTCTGATCTCGACCGACTGAACAGAAGAAATGAACCAGAGAAAACTTGATGTGAAAGAAGGCGGAGCCTCAGAGCCACACCCACCTATTACGTAATCGACACGAACAATGGTAGTACGAAGGTATTAAGCAACTATATCGAACTTTTCCGTAAGTTTGCTTTGGCAAGCTGTTTTGAACTCCAAACAAAGTTTGTTTTGGCGTGATTTGGTTCGAAATGACGTCACATCAGTTCGTTCTTTGATTTCGCTTGAAGAATATCAGGGCCTTAAGGCCACAATCTTAAAAAACAGCAATTCTTTCAATGGTTTACTGAAGGAAGCTGTAGGAACTATTTTAACTGGTCTGCAGAAGCGCACTGAACTTTTGACCGTACCTAGAACCAATACACTGATATGAAATCCCAACATCAAAAACTGTCCGCAGAAGAACCACAGAGGAACTCGGAAACACTCGGAAAAAGAGAGGAGAGGACTGTGGACCTCGGCTTTGCTGGTTAATGAACACGTTGTTGTTGATCCAGTATCCACATTGCCCTTAATGCATAAGTGTAGGGTTGGGAATCGAAAATCGATTCCAATTTAGGAATCGGATATTTGTTTTAAAATTAAAATTTCGATTCCTATTATCGTTTTCTGTGCTGCACACACATCCAAAACGGACTCACAGAAAATGTGATTATTGTGATTTTAAACTATTCCTGCGTGAGACGACTCGCGCGCTGTTTTCTGTGCAGCACACACACGTGTGTAACAGTATATCGGATCCGTGCAGCTCTTAAAGTGACAGCACTAATATTCCTGCTGCTGTCTCTATAATCAAACACTAATCAAACAACAAAAGACAAAGAGAAAATTCACTCGTTCTTGACTGAATAACTTTAGTAACTATATTTGTAATGTATGTTTTATTCATAAAGTGTTATTTTACATTTGATTACAGTTTCAGAATACCTGAAAACCTTTTTCGAACATATCTTTGTTCAGTTGTATCTATTTGTTGTGATAGCAAATTCTTTATGTGTTCTTTTTTAATTACAGAGTCTTTACTTGTCTTTAATAATGCTTGACATTTATATAAGTTAGGCTAGTTGTTTTTCTATGGTGTTTTTAAACCACAGGCAAATGTTCCTTGCGTAAGTGTTCTTTAGCCTGTTGATTTTTGTTGATGATATTCAGCTACAATTACATGTTTTGCAATAAGACTAAACGTGAATGATATCCAAATTTTTTTTACATTATTGGAATCGAAATTAGGAATCGATAAGCAGAATCGGAATCATTACAATTAAAACAGTACCCAACCCTACATTAGTGGGACGCAGCAGATCCTCTATAGTCAGACACACTGAGTTCTGCATGTGCATCAGTGTCATGTGACCCGCAGTGGTGCGGAGGGTTATTGATGATGAGGTCAGCAGGATGTCTTGTCCGTGAGAAGACCTTCAGCCCGAGGCTGAGTCTGACTGTCTATCTGCTCCAGCAGGAGGGCGGTAAGAACATTAGCCATTAAACAGATCGCTTTGAACACTGTGTGGAGAGCCAGGGATCAGCCGGAGCTCAGCCGGAGCTCAGCACCACGAGGCCTGAAATGATCCTCTACTGATTGAGCCCCGCAGCTCTTCTCTGGAGGCATTTTCAGCTGGTGGAGATAAAAATGCTTTAACCTAAGCCGGATACATACATTCAAATTGGTTAACAAAGTGCAATGATCTAGTTGTAACTTTGGGACCACTTTGATTTTACATGAAAGTTTAAAGAAGCAAGTAAGTTCCATGACTCCATGAAAAAATTGTTTGAAGCTTGGCCATTTCAAGTGTTTTAAGGCTTGAACAACATGACTTGCCAAAATATAATTTGTGACTTGCCAAAATATAATTTGTAAGCAAATGAAGCTTATTTTTGTTTCTCATTTAGGCCCTGGTGAAACGATATGCTTATTATACTTGCAGCCAGACTAATGATCAGTATACTTCAAGTGTGTTAATGATTAGTTAACTTGAAGTGTGTTATTTTGGAACAACTAATTTTGTACTAAGTGTATTTTAGGCATAATTAAATTGCAGTAAAGCATAATTTTCAGTGTATTTAGTGTACTTTTATGTGCTGAATTGGAACAACTTCAAGTACACTTTAATTATATGAATGGGTAAGGAATAATTACATGCTTGATTTATGATATTAAAGTGTACTTTATTTGTGTTAAATAAGTACATATCAAATGTATTATGAATGTCTTCTAAAAACAAGAAATATACTATGAATATATAATTTTACAAGTAATAGTATACTGCTCAGTACCTTTGGCTTATTCCAAATACTAAAATGGCACACTTTGTATTCAATAACAATATACTTTGTTATTACTTAGCTATACTTTGTACAATATACGTTGAACATTTCATAATCTCGCACAGTACAGTATTTTAAATGTTCTACAATTTAACTACATTTTAACAAATTACTTAGGAGACATTTTCCCAATGTTGAATGCATTTGTTTTCAAGGGAATTAAAATAAATAAAATGTAGCAACATCACTAATGAAGAGACATATTTTATTAACAAGTCCAACGTTTTTTATTTAAGCTTAACATGGTTTCAACAAAACTGAACAAAATGAACGTTTTTATAAAACAAAATATAAAAAAAAAATAAAAACATGACTGGACCAACAGCTAAACTGACCCTTTTTACACAAAAATAAATGACATATTATGTTCATTTTCTGATGAGCCGCTCATTATTACACTGTTAACAGAATATACAAAAGATAAGGTCAACTTTTCATTCACATTTACATTAGTCTGTCTAAATCTTGTTTGTTTGTTTCAACCAATGCTTTTGACTGAGAACTTTAACACAGTAGCTTTAATAAAAATCTATGTTTAATTTGTACTGTTAAGTGTATATAGTGTTTTCTTTTTTATAATTGGTCATTCAATTTCTTATGTGAATTCTACAGTTAAATACACCTACTATATCTGAAAAAAATAAAGCACTGTTTATTTCATTAATATATTATGTTGTATGTATGTATCTCTGTTCCTTTTTTTAATAACAAAGATAAAATAATGACATTATGATTTATTAATGATTTTTATCTTAGCCCACTTTGGCCTAAATGTCTGCCATTCTTTTTTTAATTCAATATCTTGTTACCTTGTAAGGATTTATAGTGTGCGAATAATCAAGCATTGACAATAGTTAATCGTATTGGCAGCACAGAGGGGCCCAAATAACTGTGCTTAGGGCCCCATATAGGCCCTGTGTCTCCATCAGTTTTACATCAAAGCAAGAAAGTCTCAACCTCAGAGTGAGAAGATTGCTTGTAAAAAATAGTTTGTTTTGTGTCATTTGTATTTCATAAATTATGTTCATTACCTTTTTAAATGTGCCCGTCTTGACACTCAAGACATCATGGCATTTAGAGGTGGCGTTTTTTTGTTATATATTTTAGAAGTATTTCTATTTGTATAGTGTCTGGTAATCAGAAATGTCTCAGAGTAAAGGAAAAAAGGATGCAATAATGTCATTCAAAAGTGCAATTTTAATTACACAAAATATTTTATCTTTCTTTTTTCATGTTTATGGCAGACTGATGCCCCCTCCCCCCATCCCTCCCTCCCTTCCTTCCTTAATATTCACACTTAATATTCAACAATAATATTGATCTGCCTGCATTGACACCATTATTTGAGAACTGAACTGAGCTGGACGATGACATCACGGTTTACTCCAGAGAGGCTATATACATAAAATAACTAAATTAATAACTTTTTTTTACGATGAAAATGAAACATCACTGAACTTACTAAAGCAGGACTGTGACGCTGTTTTCTTCTGGAAACAAACTTTTTTGCATTATTTTCCTGTTATCTCTGTAAAGCTGCTTTGAAACAATCTGTATTGTAAAAAGCGATATATTAATAAAGCTGACTTGACTTGATTCATCCAAATTTTATTACAACACTGGCCATTAATTCTTGAATTTTTGTAAATAAAGTACTACATTTTTGTGCTTTAAAAATGTAGCCACTGGCAGTGGTTTGAAATGGCAAAGCATGTCATCACACCATCCAAAGTGACAAAAGAACACGTTAACATTTGATGGAATTTTGACTTTCATCTGGTCAAACTCATCACTTTAAAGTGTCATTGGTGTGGAATGGCATCAGTTGTTAATAAAAGCCAACGGTGTAAAGTTAAGGCACCGAATGCCCGTGGGTGGAACTAATGGGTTGGCCCGAGGCCGGCTCACCTCTCGTCACACTCCTGCTAACGCCACATGAGGGCCATTGCTGGTGCTTTATGGGTCTGAGAGGATTAGAGCTGTAACATCTCCTACTGGGCTGAACTGGCTCCACTTATTAAACCAGTGTCCTGGAGGCTCAGGCATCTGTGGGCCCTGTGGGCACGTGGAGCACTGAGATGACCCTGGGACTCGGAAGAAGAAGTATGGAGACTCCAAGCAAAGGGCATGACCTTTCCCTCTACGCCATGCTGTTTCAAGAGCTAACCGCTAACTGGTTTGACCCTCCAAACGTGCCTGCCAGGAGACAATAGGAGACCGGCTGATAACATTCTCCCAGCCGAGACAGGAAAGCAGAGGGGGCATTTAGTGAGATCCACACGAGGATAGCAGATTTATCTGGCTGGATGTGGAAATGCCTGGAGCTGGTGGTTCTCCTGAGGGGAAACGCTTCATGATCAATCATGAGGGTCTGGCAGGTACAGGACAACCGGCCCTATCGGCTCTATTGATGGAGAGATCTGATCAGGAAACATTCACACTCTCTGCTGGAAAAGACTGATGATCCTGCAAGACTACTGGAATCATTTGAAGTGGATCAAAAAAGTTCATCAAAGTTGTCCTAAGACAAGAACGGGTATTGTTCAAAATTCATGTATAACTTTGATGAAAGGTTTTGATCCACTTAAAATGTTGACTACTGTAATTCAAAGTTAAAGCGATATGAAAACTCTGTCATCATTTACTTACCTTTACGTTGTTCGAAATGTGCGCACTTTTATTTATTTATTTTGTTCAGTGAAACACAAAAGAATAAACTTTCAGTCAAGTCACCTTTATTTATATAGCGCTTTATACAATACAGATTGTTTCAATGCAGCTTTACGGAGATAACAGGAAAATAATACATTTTGGCTGTTTTTCAGCTGAAGTCAGTTCAGTGCTCATTCAGTTCTGTTGTGAAGAGTATTAGTAATTAATAATTTAATAAATAAAACCTCTGTTTGTTTGTTTTTTTAATTAAATAGTAGGAAATTACTAGTCATCCAGTTTTTTATATCAGCAATGCATTCCCTTAATTTTGTGAATTCACCAGATGTCACTGATGGAGTTTTGGTTCCTTGCCACTGTCGAGAAATGGTCAACCAAGAATCTCCATTTATTGTACATTTTAAACAAACCACGTGCACTGATTTAAACAATCAATGCATTCAGATTTATATACTGCACACTCAAATAAAAACACATTGAGGCCGGTGCAGTGGCAAGATCTGACGTATATTAATACAGAATATGTGTTATTTACACTAAATGCAAACAGCCCATAATTGAAATTGGATGTGGTGTCCTTGCTTGATCGGACAGGCTGGAACATCGACTCTGAAGCACAGAGCTCATATTGTTACCACACTTACGTTTACTGCTCAGCGGGTTAGGGACGGGTCTTAGGGATATTGGAGTAAGGTCTTGTCACAAATACTCAGTTATCTTTCATCTTTGATTCATTTTCAGTTCTCGTTACCTTCGTCAGGGAACAAGGGTTACAGTCGTAACCCGAGACGTTTTTTTTATATCAGCTATGCGTTCCCTTAATTTTGTGAATTCACCTGATGGAGTTTTGGTTCATTGCCACTCTCGCCTTTTTCACAATTGGCTTTTGGCTTGTTTAGTTGGGGACATTTAATTTCATATTTAACAATATTTTTACAACATAATTTTCCTGTTATCTCTGTAAAGCTGCTTTGAAACAATCGGTATTGTAAAAAGCGCTATATAAATAAAAGTGACTTGACTTGGATCGGTAAGTTTCGTCAGGGCGTGAATAAATATAGAGCTGAGTATCATCAGCATAACAGTGAAAACTAATGCCATGTTTCCTAATGATATCTCCTAAAGGTAGCATGTACAGAGTGAACAGCAGCGGTCCTAGTACTGAGCCTTGTGGTACGCCATACTGAACTTTTGACCAATAAGACATCTCTTCATTTACTGCTACAAACTGATAACGGTCAGATAAGTATGATTTAAACCATGCTAGTGCAATTCCACTAATGCCAACATACTTTTCTAGTCTATTTAAAAGAATATTGTGGTCAAAATATACAAAAAATAGAAATGACAGAGGCATGATAAAGGTAACATATTAAGTAGTCATTTTGACGTGTGTGCTATAGTCTTCTAAAGTAAAATTATTGCTGTGTGTGTAGAACACACCCAAATCATTATGAAAAATTTCGACAAAAAAAAACAAACAGTTGAGATGCATGCTGGTTTATACGGTTAATGCATTATACATTTTGTTAAAACATTCAGAATAAACTCAAAAAAGACTATTGGATAGTATGAGTTTGACATGTCTCGATGAGATGCTTCTATCTAAAGCCTTAATGAACAGGCCAGCCATCGTAACACACTCTCCCAACTGAAATAACTTGTGTGTAGGTGAAGTAAAGTGTGAAGTTACGCAGTGTCTACCAGTGCATTAACTGAAGCCCAGGTCCATTGCCAGTCCGTGAGAGGTTTCATGATCAGGGCTGAGACTTACACGTGTGATCTCTCTCAAACACTCTCTTACACTATCATGGTTAAGAGTGCGAGCGTTCAGTTTCTCCAATGCACTGCGGCCACGTCAGTCTCTGCATACAGTGTGTGTATCTTTACAGTTCATGTGGCAAGAATCCCACTTTGGATATTTGATCCCTCATTTCTCTGTGTGTGTTTTTTTTCTTCTTTACGGCTTGTGCTTTTCCTTTAGCAAAGCTAAAGAGCTGAACGAGTGGAAAGCATAATATTTTCTCAAGGTCCCTGGCAGAAACGGTTCCACAGATTTTTACATTAAACCTTCACTGGCAGGACCACAAATTTTGTTTGTGTTTGCCATTAATGTGCCCACAGCAAAACTGTGCTTGCATACATATATATATATATATATATATATAAAGTTTGCCATTCTAAAGTTTGGGATTGGTATGTTTTTTTTTTTATGTTTTTAAAAGAACTTGCTTACCAAGGTTGCATTTATTTGATTAAAAATACAAAACGAACAGTAATATTGTTAAATATTGTTACAATTTAAATCAGCTGTTTTCTATGTGAATATATAGTTAAGTGTAAATTATTCCTGTGATCAAAGCTGAATTTTCAGTATCATTACTCCAGTCTTCAGTGTCACATGATCCTTCAGAAATCAGTATAATATGAGGATTTGATGCTCAAGAAACATTTATTATTATTATCAGTGTTGAAAACAGTTGTGAACCATTTTTTTCAGCATTCTTTGATGAATAGAAAATTCAAAAGAACAGCATTTATTTGAAATAGAATCTTTTGTAACATTATAAATGTCTTTACTGTAACTTTTGATCAATTTTATGCATCCTTCCTGAATAAAAATATGTATGTATATATATATATATATATATATATATATATATATATTACTGATACCAAACTTTTGAATAATATATAATATAATAATATAATTTATAATTTTACTATTTCATCATTTTACTATACTATGAGAAAAATGTTCAGTACGTTTTGTATTATTTGGATGTTATTTTTCCAGAGGACGCAAACATTCCGTAACGGAATGGGAACTGCATTCCAGGGACTCACAAAACATTCTAAAGAATATATTAACTGCTATTTTCTTCTTATTTTCCAACTTCCCAAAAATATTAAGAATGTTCTTTTATTTTTTTCTTAACATTATTCTAATCACAAATTCATAAATTCATAAAAATCACACAAAATCATAAATTCCTGAAAATAATTTGTTTGTTAAAAAAAAAAATCATTGTAAATAATCTCTTAAAGTTAGGATAACCTCCAACTTGTCTTATATATTAAAAGGTAGGATATTTAACACATTTACTGGGTTGTTTCAAATATTAAGTAAATTACAACACTAGCAACCTATAATATATATGACTATAAGATATTACTACACAATTCTTATACTTGCGTCGTATTATTTCATAGTTTGGTTTCACTTTATTTTTGAACATTCCGTTGACTGTAAGTAACAATGCACCTACATGTCTACTAACTCTCATTAGAGTATTAGTAGACTGGTAGGGTTAGGGTTGGTAGAATAGGTTGACGTACTTATAGTCAGTAGAATGTCTGTTGGAGGAGCATCACGAAAAAGAGTTAGCAGATATTAAGCTAACAGTCTACTAATACTCTAATGGCTGTCAGTAGACATGTAGCTGCAAAGTTACTTATAGTCAACAGAATGTTCAAAAGGGACCATCAAAATAAAGTGTTACCCATAGTTGTGATGACTTTTATTCTGTAACTGCAGAATAATGTGTGGCACCTGCAGAACAGAGTGAAAGGTAGTGTTCGGGGTCGGGGTCACAGGTGCTTTGACCCTGTTGTCATAACAACAATGGGTCGACATGTGAAGTCTTTGAGAAGCATTTGACCCTTAATAGAGTTGAAGAGCTCAACAGAGGCCTGTTGTTTACTGAGACAGGTATATCTGATGAACAGCTGTGAGACAGTGCTCATAATTACAGCTCAATCACTCTACGCTTCAGCAGTCACACACACACACACACACACACACACACACAGAGAGAGAGAGAGAGAACGTCATCATCAAGACTAATCTCACTGAAAACATAGGCTTTACCCTGAGAACAGGGATTAAAAAATACTTGAGTACAATAGCATAGTATTTATTTATTTATTTTACTGATGTAATTTGCAATTATTAAGTTAACTGCAAAAATGATGTGATAACCTCTTAAATTATGATCCCAGTATGAGTGTGAAACTCACTGTATACAGAAACGTCGAGTGTGTCCAGTGTGATCACAAAACTCATGTTGATTCAGCAGTGGCTCCAACCCATTAACACACTCTGCAAGTGAATATGCTGGGAGAAATGCTTATTAAAGTTTTTTATACGTTTCTGCCAAACTTTCCCATAGTTTACAAAAAGGGTAAAGGATATAAAGTGCACTGTAACATTCTTTATCAGACCAAAAATGTGTTTTGTTTAACATCAGTCAAGAATTCAAGTAAGGAAGTTGTATTAATCGATTAATGCTCATGTATCAGCAGCCGTCTGCAGAGCAAACATGTTATTTAGTCAAACTGATAGTGCTGGAATGTCAAATAATGCTCTCAGAAACTGATCCTGGTTAATGACACTTACTGAAACTGCTGCTTATGAGATCGGAGTCAAATCGCTCTCTTTCTCCACAAGGGTCAGTGATTGAGTTCACATTTGTTCTATATAATCGCTGGATAGCACAGAGATACTTGATCTTCGTGGTAACACACAGAGAATACTGCATTATTAACCAGTCTCTCCCTCTTATACCTTCATTATAATTACAATCGCTTATACTGACTGTTTTTGACCTCACCCCTATACTCTTAAAAATAAAAGTTCTTTATTGAAGATCCTTTAACATCCATTGCACAAAATCTTCTTTAAAGTGAGAAAAGATGTTGAATTGTTCGTCCAAGAACTGCTCACTGAAAGGTTGGGTCCTTTATTTTTAAGAGTGAAACCCCAGTTTTTAAACTTGTGTAACCCTTTACCACACATCAATAATGACACATGAGGTTTTTGCCTGGCAAACAAAAAAATGGGTGTAAAAAGATTAATTTCTTTTGACCTGAGCACTTCACCAGCTAGAAATGCACTAAGAGCACTTTAAAACCCCTGAACAACTACACTTCAGCATGAACTACCTCAAAGAATATCTTAGCAGGAGCGTAAAGATCCCCAACAACAGCGTAATGTCATGAGTTCAGCACGGGAAAGTGCCACGTTTAGTTTATGTTGGGTTAAAAAAATAAAAACAGAAAGTGGTTTGTAGGTAAAAACACTTCTGTAACCTTTGCAAAGTAATTTCTCACAGCTGTTTAATGGCCTGAACACAATAATCCTGATCAGTCCCGCGAGATTCGACCCCCAGTTTCCAGCATGGAGATCGATCAGCTTCTACGGTTCACCTGAATCCAATGAAGGGCATTGTTCATGACACAATGAGATCATGAAACACAAGCCCTCCGTCTCCTCAAGAACTAATGTGATAATCACATGACAGCATTAAAGGCCTACAATTAGCGCACTGTCATCTGGCCAGCGGCGTGACCTCTGACCCCATCTGTAATAAAGCTGTAATGATTGACACGTGTCTGTCAGCGGGAGTTTATGCTTTTATTCATATGAGACACTCTCGCTGTTTCACTGGTCTTCTGTGGAAGAAATAAAACATAGTGCAATAACTAGCTAGCTTTCCACAGTGTTAATTAGCTTAGCAACTAAGCAACTGCTATCCTGTTGTAACTGTTCATTTCAAAGCAAATTTCCCTTTAATGTGGAGTTGTTGCTCATTCAGAGAGTGTTTAAACAGCCACTGAACAGATTCCTTTTCTGTAGTTGTTAAACGTATCTGATGTAGACACCAAAGCAGGACAGGAATCTCATTTTCAAGCCTGATAGGCTATGTCACATACATTCTTGCTGTTTTTCTGCGATCTTCCCTCTAATCCCTTCCGCAGCCTTCTGTCATCACTGTGTCATTGTGGCATGACACTTCATCCGCAGAAGACAGGCCCCTAATCTCACAAGAGACTGGGGCGAATACCAGCATCAGAAAGAATCACAAACTGCAACAATCTGAAAAGAAAAACTGGCTAATGTAATAGTTTATGCAATCACTAATTTTTTTACACATGACAGAAGCCAAACAGAAGCTGAAAGGAGAGACAATGAGGAATTCAATTACAGTCCATCCAGGTTATGACAATTAGTTGTGACTTTAGACATTGACAAAGTTATATTGTCAAAGTCTAGTTTCCAGTCACATCAAATTAAATTTTGCATCTACTCTAAAACTAAAACTACCTCAATTTTTAGATCAACAAATATCTTATGTAACATTAAATCAACAGTCATTAATCAATGAACAAGTGTTTCTTGTGTAGTGTTTAGATGTTTATATAATATTATTTTAAAAAGTCCCAGTCGGGATCTTTGCACCAGTATATTAGAATATCTGAAGGAGTGACAAAGATTATTGTGAGACTCCCATATATAATCACAGATAGGACACATACATCTCCAAGAGACATATTTTAAAGAACGCTTCATCTAGAAAAAAAATATTTTTATTGTGTACAGACTTCTGAAAAGCATCTTTTAAAAGCTGTTTTACATACATTCAAAATCATAAACCTCTTAAAGACATATTCTAAATGTTTATTTGACATCGGATAGGAAACGTCATAGAGACATTGCTGATGAGCAAACGCTTTAAAGATCAACATCAGACCACATCAAATAGATGTCTCAGTGGTGTATGTGTGCTATCGGGGCTATTACTCTTGTAAAGTCTGGATGAAATAAAGGTATGTACCTGAGGGGAGCATAAGTAGAACAAAACAGGACCTAAAGTAGAGCCTTGTGGTACCCCACAGATGAGCAGTGTACAGCTGAAGAGAAATCTGTACAGTCTTAATATAGTGTAGAATAACATCCAGCAAAGAGCAGTGTTTTGAATCCCAACAATCTCTCTTCATTAGTCAAGTCAAGTCACCATTGTTTATATATCACTTTACACAATACAGATTGTTTCAAAGCAGCTTTACAGTGATAACAGCTAAATTATTTAATGATGATAATAATTCAATTCTGCTGTAAAGCAGCTTTAAAAAGAAAATAGTGTCATTGTTCAGCTGATGTCAGTTCAGTGTTGATTCAGATCTGTTGTAAAGATCATCAATTAATAAATTAGTTCATCTATATAGGCGCTCTAGAGAAAACAGTGGTGTCATCATACAGCTCAGTTCATCCTCATATAATGGTGTCCGTGCAGGCAGATCAATAATATTGTTGAGTATTAAAGGGATAGTTCACCCAAAAATGAACTATAACTATCACCCCACAAGCCATCCTGGGTGTATATGACTTTTTTCTTTCAGACAAATATAATCTGAGTTATATTAAAATATATCCTGGCTAATCATGGCTATATAATGATGAACGCGTAAACGCAGAGGATAGAGCAAAAAAGAGACGAGCATGAGTTTGTTGCCCAGCCCTGTTTGTTTGAACCGCGAGAGGCTCAAAGCATACGCTACGCCAACATCTACGTCATACACATCGTCAACTGTTACTCTTTTGGCGTAAGTCGACTTGCGTACGGTCTTCTGCCGGAATAATCTGAAGCTAGTTATTTTAGTCGATAAAGTTATAAATATGAATATTTTTCTTACACAAATGCATGGCTTCTCTTCAGAAGGCCTTTATTAACCCCCCGGAGCCGTGTGGAGTTCGTTTATGATGGATCTCCCATTCACTGCCATTATAAAGCTTGGATTAGACAGGACATTTTCTAAAATAACTCAGATTGTATTCGTCTGACAGAAGAATGCCATATACACCTAGGATGTCTTGAGGGGGAGTAAATCATGGGCTAATTTTCAATTTTGGGTGAACTATCCCTTTAAGTGTCCCCAACTAAGCAAGCCAAAAGCGACAGTGGCAGGAACCAAAACTCCATCAGTGACAGAATGGAGAAAAACCCTCGGGAGAACCCAGGCTCAGTCGCTCAGTCCTCCTCTGGCCAACGAACGAACAGTGTATGATTATGATTCAGGCAGCATTACAGGTAAGAGGTCAGATTGTGGATTGGTAGCATACAAAATATTTTATAGCAGTTAAGCAGTGATGCACAACCAGATCTATCACATCACACAGCAAACAGAGAGATGCTCACCAAAGAAATGTGGAACCTGAGAGAAGCACCAGTTAAATGGTAATTCTAAAAACAATTAAAATACAAGGACATAAAATGTCAGTATTTGTTTCCCTAGAGTAATGCGGGTGCCATGTTTTGGTGAGTATGACAAAATGTCTTAAATTTAATTAAGATTCCATGTTCTAAAACAGTTCTGAATAAAACTCACAAGAAATAAAGCTTGTAGCGAAAGAGCAATGGCTCTGAGAACAGCTGATGAACTGAATGGATCAACCAGTAACGCTTCAGATCTTTGGGACAAAACAATGTGTCAGGTCTGTGATGGATCAGTCTGACTGCTTTGTCAAAACTCCTGTTCCTTATCCGAAGCCCTCGGGCACTTCCTATAATCAAAGTCCATGGCCACCCATAGTTAATGACACCAACGCAGAGCCGGTGAGCTAAATCAGTACTGCAGGACACAACGCAAACACAGAGGTGATCCGATCAATATTGGCCCAGCACTGCTGTTTGCTGAAGAATAAATGAGACAAGCTTGGAGAGAGAAGCAGAGAGACGAGCCGTTCTCACGACTGAGAAAACCCCACCTGGACACACAAAGAGAGGGGAGGGACGCAAACACAGAGAAACACACCAACAACATACAGCACACTGAGTCCGGTCACTGGGGTTAGCAGCACATAAACCTGCACTCATGCCTGGTTTTGCTTTAAGAACTTTAAAATGATAGGTCCCTCTCATAATATTTTAGTTATTGTTGTTTTTAACTCAAGTAATGTGAAAATGTATTTGCACTAATGCCAGTTTTAATTTTTTAACTTGTGTCTGTTAAGTTTCAAATAAAAACAAGACTTAAATAGGGAAAGACAAAATACTCAATTTTATACCACACATTAATTGAATTTATAGTATAATTGGTGTGGTTTTAAACTGTATATAGAGGTAGGGATGAGTTAATGTGCTTTTAGACTAGTACTGTTGGTGCGCACCCATGTTTGTGTTAGATTAGATTCTTGTGGATGGATGATGTGAATGAACACTGTTTACGTGGCGTACCTGAGTCCGCTTTAAAAAGATGCTCTGGGCTTTGCTTCATGTGAACTCTGGTATGGTTCGCTGCAAATATAATAGCAATCATACTAAATCTCAGAAGTCTACCACTATTGATTAACAAAAAAAAGTTTAAAAACCACATGATAAAAGTGAGGTGTTCTGCTGCCTTCTCCTGCGTCGCTGTTATCTAGGCCAGGAGGCCTTTCTGTATTGGCGTTTGCATGTTCTCTCTGTGTTGGTGTGGGTTTCTTATGCATGCTTTGGTTCCGGACAGGTAAAACTATAATGTTGGATAGTTTAGTGCAATATCTTCTAAACTCAGGTGATATTCATATTTATATTTACTCATACTATTCAAAATACTGTAAATATGTTCATAATCTGTAAATGTTTATTCTGACTAAACCCAACTATGACCTTATACTTTTATACTATTTTTATATTTTTATTCTTAGAATTTGTGTTACAATGTTTCTTGTTGTATTTGTATATGTGCACTGGAAGCTTCAGTACCAAGAAAAAATCCTTGTGTGTGCAAGCACACTTGGCAATGAAGCTCTTTCTGATTCTTGATTCTGAATAGATCCAGGATCCTTGCAACCCTTTGTAGGACAAGTGGTTTGTAGAAATGATTGATAGGATGAGATAAAGGGAGACATATTTGTATAAATATGCATTTTTTGGCTTGTTGTCCATCACAGGGACTTGACTTGAGCTCTATATACTCCCCTGACTTCTTAAATAAGAGATGGGATACTGGAGAATTGTCACCGTCACATGCATTACCCTTCAAAAACCCCATGTAATCCCTCACAGAGACAAAAACTTCTCCATCTTCCCTACACTCAACTACAGCATGTCACCGGAGATGAATCATGTTATCTCCAGTGTCTTCAAACCCATTGACTGTCAACACAAAAAATAATAATTTTTCAACTTGCATGACCTATAGATATGTCCTCAGAACATCTACTGCTGTCGGAAGTCGACGACTTCTCGACTCGATGTCTCCGCTAACCGCTGTACTGTACGAGTGAACAGCCGTTGAGGAAACACTACTCTGCCATGAGAGCTGAAAGACTGGCTTCTCAAGAGCTTCAGGTTGCAGTTGAGCCGGGTATTAAAGGGATTGTAGCCAAAAAACAAGGTGAAATTTGAAAGGGCCCCTGTCTTTAATCTTTGAGAAAATGTCCTTGCTAATGCTCCCACATGGTTCAGCCTCTCCAGTGACATCAGTTTACAATTATAAGCTGTAAAATCATTTCTACTCCAGGAATTATTCTAAAAACACAGCATCGTCTTACAGGCGCACGGTTATTGCGCATTACGGATGGGCCGTGCCACAAGCATTTACCAAAATAAACATTGCATTGAGCAAATTTGTCCCTGGTAAGCTTTGGCAACGGGTCTGATGTTGGTAAGCACTCATTTGGCCATTGTTACACAGCTGGAAGTGAGTCGAGTTTTTCAGTCCGTGTGGCTGTGATTGGAAGCAACCCGCTGTAACCCAACTCAGGGGCCAATTACAGATAATTTAAGAGTTAAGCAATTTCGACAGATTTCTGGAAATTACAGCCAAGGTCTTGTTGCCATCACCTCGACACGTCTGACAGGGAGAGAGAAGGATATTTTGACAGGTTTGGGCAAATAAAAGAAAGAAATCCACAGGACAGTTGAGAGTTATGATGGGCTCGGGCTGATTGGGGCCGAGGCTTGGGGTCAGGCCAGGTCTAGCTTTCCTGACTCTGGATTAACAGAAGAACGTTTGGCAAAACAGCAGCTCTCCCCCACCTGTCCTATCAGTCCCCAATTACTCCTACATAAACACGCAGGGGAACCTTCAACATGGACACGCATAAGATACTCTTGACTAGGTGGTCACACGTCTCTCATTAGAAAATTGTGCAGTTCTGCCGAGCGAAGAAAATGAGGTTTGATCGGAGCCACAGAGCTACAGTCCACAAATATTAGTGTAACGATACCCTCATGTCACGATGTGATACATATACTGCACTCAGAATAGGGTATTATTGTGATACTCCAAGACATGGTAAAAAGTTAACAATTTTCTTTTACTGTTGATTAAAATGCTTGGTATTACAGTGTTAGTGTAAATGAATAGGCTTGGACTTGGTGCTGGAAATCCAAAGCACAGGACAATAGAGACACCAGAATAACTATATTCATGATTCTGAAGCTGAAAACACTTATTATTTTAGGTGAATATGCTTGCACTGTCACTAACTAAATATATTTAAAATAATGTAGGACTTTTTACTGGTAACATCAGACATGTGCCATAATCAGGACACACAAATATTCCTCCATTGCATTAATATACATTATATTCAACATTATATATAATAGTTTAATGTAGCACTGACACTAAAAACTCTGTAAACTTTATTTTATTCTCACCCAGTAATTTGTATTTTGGGTGATCTATACACAATACTTATTGTCACTATCCACGATACATATTGTTGCATTTTTGTATTGCGATATATTGTTACAGCCCTATATTCTGTACTTGCTGACGGTTGGTGTTTGCTGTGTCTCTGTGTGTTTGTTTAGACTCATCTCACGTCAGGCTGAGAGAGAAAGAGACGAGGATTAACAGTGCTTGTGAAATCTGTGGTTTTCGCCCCTTTTATCATAAAAAAAATCACGTGATCGCTTATAAACAGTATCTGATCTGAGGTATCATTAATGTCCGTAGAGAGGGCGAATAAAATTAGGTTGAAGTATAATTTAAAACTCTAACGGAGTTTTAGAAGTTTGTTCTTGGTGTGTATGCTTAGCATTGCAAATAATTATGATATTTTCTAGAATACTTCATGAAGAGGTGTAGCACAGATAACACGGAGCGCACATCTCATAGGCCTGTGCTGGCCTTTCAGAGACCTGGACAACATCAACCAGTTCCTTCCCACAGATCCATCTACCAATAATCACATCCGATCTGTGTGTGTGTGTGTGCGTGTGTGTGCGTGTGTGTGTGTGGTCCACCCCCACGTGCTGGTCAGCACTGAATGCCCAGCTGCGGGGTTATTACCCGATCTGGAATAAATGTGCTCTGGCCAGCTTTCCTTCATGTGAATGCTGTTTAGCAGCTTTCCTGTCAGAGCCACGCAAAAGAGCAATCCGTCTCCGCATGGCATAAAACACACACACACACACACACACACACACACACACACATACACGCACGCACACATGCACACTCTGCTTTCATTCAGGAGCTGTGTGTATGTACACAGGGAGTTAAAACGAACTAACTTTAGTTTAATGGTCATTTGTTGTTGGTGTTACTGATTCTGCTCTCTGACATCCATAAGATACACGCTTTAATAGCATTCACTCCAGAAGAAAAGGAAACTCACACTTCATAACTTAGCTAATTGTCTGTATCCTGAAGGCAGGATCGCTTCCCGCTGACACACTCCTGGACAGCAGCTGGAGACCGGAAAACCCTTCAGATGTGTCCCACACAGCTGCAACTTCAGCGACTGTCACAGGAACTACAGTCTGTGCCTATATACTGCTTTTACATATATAATGTGGAGTGTGGCAGCCTCCGGTCACTGCAAGCTTTGCTTTCACTGTATGAAGAAGCATATCTACTTTGTTATACATGGAAGAAAGCCATACTGGTTTGAAATGTCATGATTGTGAATAAATGATAAAGAAATTAAAATTTTTGTGTGAACTAACCCTCTGCTGCTCTGTCATTTTTGACCAACATTAAAAATAAAAACAACACTTTATCGCATTGGTACGAAACTTGGTAAAAGTTTTAGCACTTGCTATGTGAAAAAAAGAAAAGAAAAATCATGGACATGATTCGAACAGGTTAAATGGTCCTGAATAAAACTCAAAAATGAGTCAAAAATGTCAAAAATGAGTGCATTGGAAATGAATGGGAGACGAATTTCATCTAGTGGAAGCGTTTGGTACTGCAGCCAAACAACATCTCTCTGAAAGCTCATTTTTTAAGATATCAAATTCTGAACATTTTAGATTTATGGCTTTTATTTTCTTGCAGTTTTAGAGTAAAACATGTCTTTGAAAAGATATTTGGTTACACTTTATTTCGATAGTCACTTTAGACATTCTATTAACTATAAGTAACTTTTCAACTACATGTCAACTAACTGTTATTAGAGTATTAGTAGGCTGTAGTAGACTGTCAGTAGACTGTTAGGTTATGGTTAGGTGTTAGGGTTCAGGTTAGGAGAATAAGTTGACTTGTAGTTGCCAAGTTACTTATAGTCAGTAGAATATCTGTTGGGGGACCAACAAAATAAAGTGTTAGCAGATATTAAGCAGACAGTCTACTAATACTCTAATGACAGTTAGTTGACATGTAGTTGCAAAGTTACTTATAGTTAGTAGAATGTCTAAAGTGGACCATCGAAATAAAGTATTACCAGATATTTCATATGAAAATTAATAATTGTCATTTTTCATAACAATAAACGTAAAATTCTGTAACTTTTTTTAAGAAATCATTTTAAAAACTTTTTTCACGTCAGCAATAATCTGCCAAGTGTCGTCTTTGAAAAGAGATCAAACTTCGGTCTGTCGCTCTAAAGCATTCAAGATTTACCATAGTTTAAGTTGGAAATTTAATTTTCAGGTTTCTGCTCAAAAAGTGAATAATTGGATTATAAATACAGCGTAAATATAATTTAGTACCATAAAATCCCCTAAAAATACAAAATATTAAATTAAAAACATTATCTAACTTATCGTACATTCATTTAATTGAAATAAAATTAATTTCTGTAAAAACAGAGAGTGACGTAAATCATTTGATTACAGTAAACCATTTGTTTGCAGTGAAAAGCTCCCTCTGAATAAATGTGAAATCACACTGTTCTTTATCACTCTTTTGACGCACTTTTATTGTGGTGTAAAGACGCCTTTTCCTCCTTCGTGTGGAAAAACCACTTCATTATTTAAGTGAGTTTCTAACTGGAGGTTAATGTTTGACAGCCACATACAACTTGCGTGTTTTTCCTTTACGAGACGTCAGAAAGGTGTTTATTTTGAGTTTCTGTCTGCAGGCATTCATCTGTACTCCGACACAACTCATCAGGAGGCTCTTCAGAAGTTCTTCCCTGAGATGGGGAATGTGTCTTTCCTTTCCCTTCCGCCAGTGAAGCGTTGGGAGTGATTCAGTCTCTCGTGTGACGGCTCAGAGTAATGACAGACACACTGACTCACATCTCTGATGTCTGACGGGTAAAGCCTCATATGAGCACATGGAAAATGGCTTAAAGTGATACTCCTGATAGCGCTATGAACAGGAAATGAGTTGTCGATTACCACAGAAATCATTTCGATTTTTCCCTCAAATTAAATGCTATTGCACTTAACAAACGTGTAGTAGGCAATGTTTGAAATGTACAACTATCTCTCTCTTTTAAAAGTATAACTCAAATGATCACTAACCAACCATGTCTGGGTAAAGTCATGCTAGGACCAACTAAAAAGGAAACCTGATAACTTTTGCTTGGTTACTTCTTGGGAAAACGAATACATCTTAAAAAGTATGGTTTAAAACTTTAACAGGCTAGTGTTCTGAAAGCTTAATTAAGATTTGTATGGATTTCAGTGTCTAAAATGTAAATACATTTTGTTCATTTTTTTTGTAATAAAGAGGCTGATTTGAAACGGTTTTCCTTTGTAGTTGACAGAACTCAAGTTGCATTTATCACAGATTATAAAGCAGATAGTTCTGGCCCTGGATGCTGATTGGCCAATACAGTAGTAACAGAAATCACATGGTACTCCAACTGCTGTGTTTATCACTGCACAACAGATGTTTTTTCTAATGGAAGATGACACTTCATTAATTTGATTAAGTTGCTGGGTCCCACTTTATGTTAGAGGTCTTTAAATGCTATGTACTTACATTTAAATTAATGTTTTAATACAGTGCATTTATTGTGGACACGTGTTTTTTTTTACATAATACTTACAATACATAATAATTCATTTCTGTAATTACATCTTTAATTACACTGTTGACCCTTCCCTTACACCTTAACCCAGTACTAAACCAACCCTTACCACCAAACCTGTCCCTAGCCTTACCCGTATCCACCTTAATACAGCACAAGTGTTCAATTCAACGTGAACGCAATATGACCATTGTACTTATAGTAGTTAAGGACACCTAATGTAACCAGTAGCTGGAAAAACTGTCACAGTAATGAGTTAAGAAGATGTTTGTATTGCTTTGCGTAAGATTGACAGGATAAAATGTCCTACCTCCTCCCGAACTATAGTTTTACACTAGGACTCTATTAACGAAATGTTGCATTTACAGTGACAAACCCATGAAATTACATACAGTATTACATGCATGCTTCCAGTAAATCAACACGTATGTGATTATTTCACAGTGTGTCAGACTGCATCGACAATGAGTGATCATGGCATGGAGAAAAAAGCTTTACTGCATGAATGAAACTGTAATAAGGGCTTTGCCGAGCAAAGTCATGATATGCCTGACACAATATGGTAACAATTACCTTGTGGCAAACCCACATTTATTGGCAGGTCTTTCGTTACACATCGTGTATGTCTGCATATGCAACTTTTAAAATAAATATCGCAATATTGTCGGATTGTCCACCAAACGACACATCTCGTTTGATGAGCTTCTCTGGCCTCTTCTAACATCATAACGCTCTGGAAGTTTGACTGTAAAATTCCTCTCAATTCATCCAGGGTCCACAAACAAGCACTACTGCCCAAGCTTAAGTGTTTTTCAAATGGCCAAACAAAGGTTTCCCTGCAATACTGTTTCATATGCTGGGACCAGGACATATAATTGCAGGAAAGGGGGCGCACATGAAAAATGAAAATTGGGCTTTAGCGAGCGGTCGAACGAGGGACTGGATGATTGATGAGGTGTAGGGTGCCCTACCGAGAGGGGGAGCGAGAGACTCAGGGGTGAAGCTGGGGACAGTAAACAGGAGAAGGCAGAATAATGACAAATAAAGACCAGTCTGAAAACACAACGGCAGCTTACAGACCCCCGAGGGAGGAGTTAAAAACTAATAAAATAAAGTTCACTAATGCATAAAGCCCTAATAAGTATCCCTTTCAGAATTTTACAGGACGTGGCAACTTTACGAGACGCTGGCACAGACTCAACATACATTCACACGACAATGCTTCGATTCGGCTTCACAGTCTGAAAACCCAAAGTTTATGTCATTTGTTGCACACAACTAATCACCAGAGGACATAGAGGTAAAGCATACTTACAACTACTTCAGCTAAAAACACAACGATCACTAATCGCTCGGCTGCTTTTGTACGGCAACGTTTCATTGATTTGCACATTTTTGGAAATCAAAACACTGTAATCAAGACCAGCCCTCAATTCAACTCTGACCCTGTTTACTGGCTCACTGAAATGCAGGGGCCGTCCACTTTGTCCAGCACGTTTAATAAGACGTCTTAACAAATTGAAGTGAAGTGGCTGCCGAGGGAAGTGGGACAGGGGAAATTAGCTACCGGGGTCTGCGCTCTGTTTACGCTAAGTGATTGTGATTGGGTGGGGGTGATGGGGTTTGGGGAACAACGGATAGTCAATTACACTTGTAAATTGTGAGTATGCATGGTTTTCTTCAGCTTGTTGAGGAGGTTTTACATGCAGAAACACCCACATAGCAGGACACTCTGGAAGGAGATTTCATAGGTGCGTTATTCCAGAGCGTTGACCAATGTGGAGGACTTTCAACTGGTGTCTGGCCAGAATCAGTCCTTTTCCCTCCTCCAAGAGCCTTTTTCCTGACCACCCTGTCTGAGAGAAAGGAGAGAAAACTAGCAGTGCTGCCATGGTTTACACATTGCAAAAAAATGTCCTTCTCGAAACAAGCAGGATGCACTTAAATCTAGGTAAAGTGCACTAAAATCAAGCAAAAACAAATCTGCCAATGGGGTACGCAAAACTGACTTGATAGGAACTCTTGAAAATAGCAAAAATATCCAGTCACTAACAAATACTGTTGGGTCTAAAAACTAGACAAACATGGCAAACATTTTTACTTTTTATAAGCACTAAATAAGTAATTAAAAATAAATTAAGTAATTTTAGTGAAGACTGCATTAAAACTAGAATATTTAATCTTAAATTCAGTTTATTTAAATTCGTTAAAGATACACAATAACCTGAAAATATATGAAAATTCTTAAAACATCCCATTAAACTAATAATTTTAGTACACTTTACCTAGATTTAAAAGCATCTTGCTTCAAAATGAGCTAAAATTCACTTACCAAGACTGAGGAAGACCAATTTTCTTAAATTAAGATTTATAGTCTAGTGTGCAATGTATTTTATAAGACTTTTTATCTTTCGTGGCAAAAAACAAAAAAAAAAAAAACAAGACATATTTTCTAGAAATAAGAGTTTTTTTTATTTACTTTCTTAGATTTCAGTTTTGGCAGTGCAGAGGAAACACAACGGCCAAAACATGTCTCATGTCAGCACCGGTCTCCTCCTGCATTAGGGACTTTAAGCAGCAGTTGCTGATGGAACGACAACGGCAGCCGGAAGTAAACGGTTGACTGCTGTAGTTAAATAACGCAAAAATCCCTAAGCAACAGTGAAGAGTACGGCGTAGGGGATACTTTAATCATTTGACAAAATACAAATAAAGAAAGTGATTTTAAAAAGCAGGAGAGGGTTGCTTTAGGCATTTAATGATATACATAAACAATTACAATGCCACATACCATAAAACATAACATTAACTTTCTTAATCTTTCACGTAGTAGCGACTACGGCAAATCAGCTGTTCTCCCGTAGTAGACGGTTACAGTAGAACGTCGTGAAGTAGCAGTTAAAGTCGCGCATGCGCAATAGAACGTCAGAATGCCGTTGCCGTTCCACCAGAGGCTGTTGCTTAAAGTCCCTATTGAAACCCCACAGCACTGGAGCATCCATAACAAATACTCATCATCTTACACTATTACAAGATAGGGAACCATTAGAGAGCCGACTGCAAAACTTTGAGCATTGAGCAGGAGTTTTACACCGAGTTGGCCTGAAGAACAGCATTATCATGTGGCGTGTTTTCCGAGGAAGCCAGAGAAGGAAATGGCCTTTAGACCAATCAAAGCCAATGGCTAGCATGCTTTACAAGCTTAATTTTTCAGTTGAAACTACACCCTTCTTCATTCAGACTATTTCAAAACACGCAGCTGAGGAAATGAACAAACTTAACTCTTAGTGGCTATTGTAGTATGTATTTGTTGACTGGCGAGTAGTGCCGTGTAAGTCTGTGAGTGTAACAGGGTTGTGTTTGCAGTGTGAGTCTGTGAGTGTAACAGGTTTGTGTTTGCAGTGTAAGTCTGTGAGTGTAACAGGATTGTGTTTGCAGTGTAAGATTGTGTTTGCAGTGTGAGTCTGTGAGTGTAACAGGATTGTGTTTGCAGTGTGAGTCTGTGAGTGTAACAGGATTGTGTTTGCAGTGTAAGTCTGTGAGTGTAACAGGATTGTGTTTGCAGTGTAAGTCTGTGAGTGTAACAGGATTTTGTTTGCAGTGTGAGTCTGTGAGTGTAACAGGATTGTGTTTGCAGTGTAAGTCTGTGAGTGTAACAGGATTGTGTTTGCAGTATGAGTCTGTGAGTGTAACAGGATTGTGTTTGCAGTGTAAGTCTGTGAGTGTAACAGGATTGTGTTTGCAGTGTGAGTCTGTGAGTGTAACAGGATTGTGTTTGCAGTGTAAGTCTGTGAGTGTAACAGGATTGTGTTTGCAGTGTAAGTCTGTGAGTGTAACCGGATTGTGTTTGCAGTGTAAGTCTATGAGTGTAACAGGATTGTGTTTGCAGTGTGAGTCTGTGAGTGTAACAGGATTGTGTTTACACTGTGAGTCTGTGAGTGTAACAGGATTGTGTTTGCAGTGTAAGTCTGTGAGTGTAACAGGATTGTGTTTGCAGTGTGAGTCTGTGAGTGTAACATGATTGTGTTTACACTGTGAGTGTAACGGTTGTGTTTGCAGTGTGAGTCTGTGAGTGTAACAGGATTGTGTTTGCAGTGTAAGTCTGTGAGTATAACAGGATTGAGTTTGCAGTGTAAGACTGAGTGTAACACTGTGAGTGTAACAGGGTTGTGTTTGCAGTGTAAATCTGTGAGTGTAACATGATTGTGTTTGCAGTGTAAGTCTGTGAGTGTAACAGGATTGTGTTTGCAGTGTGAGTCTGTGAGTGTAACAGGATTGTGTTTACAGTGTGAGTCTGTGAGTGTAACGGTTGTGTTTGCAGTGTGAGTCTGTGAGTGTAACAGGTTTGTGTTTGCAGTGTAAGTCTGTGAGTATAACAGGATTGTGTTTGCGGTGTAAGACTGTGAGTGTAACACTGAGTGTAACAGGATTGTGTTTGCAGTGTGAGTCTGTGAGTGTAACAGGGTTGTGTTTGCAGTGTAAGTCTGTGAGTGTAACAGGATTGTGTTTGCAGTGTGAGTCAGTGAGTGTAACAGGATTGTGTTTGCAGTGTAAGTCTGTGAGTGTAACAGGACTGTGTTTGCAGTGTAAGTCTGTGAGTGTAACAGGGTTGTGTTTGCAGTGTGAGTCAGTGAGTGTAACAGGATTGTGTTTGCAGTGTGAGTCTGTGAGTGTAACAGGGTTGTGTTTGCAGTGTAAGTCTGTGAGTGTAACAGGATTGTGTTTGCAGTGTAAGTCTGTGAGTGTAACACTGTGAGTGTAACAGGGTTGTGTTTGCAGTGTGAGTCTGTGAGTTTAACAGGATTGGGTTTGCAGTGTGTCAGTGAGTGTAACAGGATTGTGTTTGCAATGTGAGTCTGTGAGCGTAACAGGATTGTGTTTGCAGTGTAAGTCTGTGAGTGTAACAGGGTTGTGTTTGCAGTGTAAGTCTGTGAGTGTAACAGGACTGTGTTTGCAGTATGAGTCAGTGAGTGTAACAGGATTGTGTTTGCAGTGTAAGTCTGTGAGTGTAACAGGATTGTGTTTGCAGTGTAAGTCTGTGAGTGTAACAGGGTTGTGTTTGCAGTGTGAGTCTGTGAGTGTAGCAGGATTGTGTTTGCAGTGAGTCTGAGTGTAACAGGGTTGTGTTTGCAGTGTAAGTCTGTGTATAACAGGGTTGTGTTTGCAGTGTGAGTCTGTGAGTGTAACAGGGGTTGTAATGGCTCAGTGTGTGTATGTGAGTGTAACAGGGTTGTGTTTGCAGTGTGAGTCTGAGAGTGTAACGGGGTTGTAATGGCTCAGTGTGTGTATGTGAGTGTAACAGGATTGTGTTTGCAGTGTAAGTCTGTGAGTGTAACAGGGTTGTGTTTGCAGTGTAAGTCTGTGAGTGTAACAGGACTGTGTTTGCAGTATGAGTCAGTGAGTGTAACAGGATTGTGTTTGCAGTGTAAGTCTGTGAGTGTAACAGGATTGTGTTTGCAGTGTAAGTCTGTGAGTGTAACAGGGTTGTGTTTGCAGTGTGAGTCTGTGAGTGTAGCAGGATTGTGTTTGCAGTGAGTCTGAGTGTAACAGGGTTGTGTTTGCAGTGTAAGTCTGTGTATAACAGGGTTGTGTTTGCAGTGTGAGTCTGTGAGTGTAACAGGGGTTGTAATGGCTCAGTGTGTGTATGTGAGTGTAACAGGGTTGTGTTTGCAGTGTGAGTCTGAGAGTGTAACGGGGTTGTAATGGCTCAGTGTGTGTATGTGAGTGTAACAGGGTTGTGTTTGCATTGTGAGTCTGACAGTGTAACAGGGGTTGTAATGGCTCAGTGTGTGTATGTGTGTGTAACAGGGTTGTGTTTGCAGTGTGAGTCTGTGAGTGTAACAGGGGTTGTAATGGCTCAGTGTGTGTATGTGTGTGTGACAGGGTTGTGTTTGCAGTGTGAGTCTGACAGTGTAACAGGGGTTGTAATGGCTCAGTGTGTGTATGTGTGTGTAACAGGGTTGTGTTTGCATTGTGAGTCTGAGAGTGTAACAGGGGTTGTAATGGCTCAGTGTGTGTATGTGTGTGTAACAGGGTTGTGTTTGCAGTGTGAGTCTGAGAGTGTAACAGGGGTTGTGATGGCTCAGTGTGCAGGGGTAATTAGATGGAGCTACAGTCGTGCACTGACTCACACAGGGGATAAATCTCTCTCAGGGGCCCTGCGGGGCCTCATTGCCTCCAATATAAATCAGACAAATGAGGCTGTTGGTGGAGGTGCGGAAAGAGGCTGGAAGAAGGAGAGTGTAGACAATGAGACTGAAAACTTCATTTTAAATACCTTTTCATACCACAAATATTGTAGCTTTGCAATGGAAAATGGTGTAGCTTACAATAGGTAATTGTGTTTAAAGTGTGAACTTTATCTTAGATGTTTCTCCTAATAATTCGTAAAAATGTGTAGAACTATAAAATGTAATGTAAAGTCAGATATTAACTCTTTCCCCACCACTGACGGAATTTTCAGACTTTCCGTGTTTCACTGTTATACAGTAGGGGGCGCTGTAACACATCTTATGAAAGATAACTATCCTGATCAAAACACAGGAGAAGAAGAAGCAGAAACAATCCCTTGCTGCGTCCCAATTCGCATACTATCCGTCCTAAATAGTATTCGAAAATAGAATTAGTACGTCCCAAATCGTAGTATGTTGAAATGAGTGTTCCAAAGATACCCGGATGGTCTACTATATCCGGTCAAAATCCGAAGTGCAGATCGATGCACACTCTAACGGCTAATATTGCCCACAACCCATCGCGCGTTGGGCGAGGATTCGGTTAGAACTACAAACACGAGTGAAAAGTGTTAAAAAACTACAGACATGGAGGACGCGCGCGAGTCCGGCGGTTGTGTATAGGTTTAGATAATGGGGTTTAAGTGATTAATTATCAGTATCTAACCTGACGAAAATTTATTTATTCAATGTTGGCTACGTTATATTGCATCTGCAGCAGCATTGTGAACTTTTGTAAAGATACGTTTAGCCATTAAATGTTAAATGCATCATTACATTCAAATTGCAAACACATGAGGAGAGTGCAGAGTCTCCGCATGAAAGACCGACTGGCAGATGAACGAGCTACTACATTTCTCTCTGTAACGGTAAGAAATTATATTAGATTGAATGGAGGATTTTAACTGTGACGAGATGATTGACAGGGCAGTTTACGGTGATGCACGCGACAGAGCTGTCCGTTAAAGATGACGAAGTAGTATGTCCCAAAGCTTGCCTACTCTTTTGCTACACACTCAAAAGTATGTACTTTTTTGTCACAAAAAGAGTACATACTTTTAGGGCGTAGTATAAGTAGGCGAATTGGGACGCAGCACCTGTTTCATATGCAAGCCTATGCAGATGTAAAATAACACAATCAACATTAAACAGCATATAAATCAAAACTACCTAACATTACTGAATGAAATGTCGACCCAGGACGAGCTACAGGACTGTGAAGCATTAGGGCTGTTGATGGACTCGATCTACTCCATCTGTGTTATGATCCTCTTTCTGAATCTCATCTGTAGTCTTTGACAAAAACATGATTTTCTCAGCTTTTTGCTCAAAATGTTGCTTTTTTATGAAACTCACCCACATTCAAGTGTTGATAAAAATATTTTTTGTTGTTGTTGTTTTTATTGTTTTTTTTAAAGCAGAGTTCTTTCTTTTGATATATTGCATGTTCACATATTCATACATCCAAATATTTTGGGGAAAATTAATATTTGATAATATTCTGTGAAAATTATCAAAAATGCTGGTGGGAAAAGAGTTAAAAGGTCTCATTTATGATTTTCTTGTTATAAGGAGGTTGCGAATGACAGAAATGTGACATGTGGGTTTGGGTGAGAATATGAACACATGATGCAATGGCTCATAAGTCTGCCCCAGATGAGCTGATTTGACGTGAGCTGGACGACGGGTTGATGAGATCATCGGGGTTCACCCTCTGACGCCCTGGCTGACAGGACCGGCCCGACTCCTGAGCACTCATACACTGATTAAAGCTGAAAACTCACAGATTCAGATCAAGCTTGAGGACATCTGTCTGTCTGCCCTTACACTGCACAACATCAAATACTGTATATGAGCAGCAAAGCATGTTTTTTATAGAAACTGTGAAAAATGTGTGACAATATATTTGTTTTCATATCTTTTTCATCATCATCATCATTTAAATAATTTATTCCTGTGATCAAAGCTGAATTTTTAGCATCATTACTCTAGTCACATGATCCTTCAGAAATCATTCTGATAGGATTTGATGCTCAAGAAACATTTATGATTATTATAATCAAAGTCTAAAACAATAAAAAAAAAGTATATGTCATAATGTAAAACTATTTACTGTCAGTTTGGACCTATTTAAAGCATTCTTGCTGAATAAAGTGTTTATATATATTTATAAACCCTTATCACAGTGGCACCAAACTACTTAAATAGGCCTAAAGCTTGTATTTTAAACTTCTGTCATTAATCAATTCATTTTAAACCTTAATTCAACAGCATTAGCCGATGCAAGGCCACATTCATCTGTAAGATCTAAGAGAGTTGTTATGAGAATTAACTTGACAAAAAATTTCATAGGCTTTTTTTTTTGTTCTCCTGACAAACCACAGTAATGACAAAAATGTGAGCTCAACACACTGTGTCCCTGTCTGCCACTAAATTCTAACGGGTAAAAGTGCATTGTAATAAAAGCAGCATTCATACACATTTACGTCGCATGAAAGGTGATTCAACAGATGCGCTATTGTCTGCTGTGATTAAAGGACAAGTAAGATAGTTTCTGATGAAATAGAACGGTTAAGATTGAAATTTGGACAAATGCTGCTGTCCCGAGAATTTTCGGTTTCTGTGTAAGCACCCCCCCCCCCACCCCACCCCACCTCCACAATGGTTTCATAGGTGCAGCTGGAACAATCATTCATAAAACGCATTAAACTTTAGTTTACAAAGACGTGAAACTCACCGAGTGGTCTGGGGTGTTCACTGATGCTCACACAAAAATCGCTGCAAAAGATGCTTTCCAACAGGTTTTATCGTTGTTTTTGTCCAACTCCATTGACTTGTAATGGATGTTCTGTGAGGTACGGTATTACTCCGCCGCCGGAAACGGGAATGGGGTTGTTTGTATTCTTTCTGTAGTCTTCCAGTCGCGGTATCATAGGCTACGCTATCCAAACATTGGCAAAGGTGCATTATCGCCACCAACTGGGCTGGAGGGTCTATTATTCAAGCTCTCAACGGAAGAATGTCCGGTTGTGAGGCGTTTGGAAAAATAGGTCCACAGTTTTACAACGAATGGTTGTATGGGGGGGTGCTAAAACAGAAACCGAAAATTCTCGGGACAGCAGCATTTGTCCAAATTTCAATTTTAACCGTTCTATTTCATCAGAAACGATCTTAAAACAGGGCTTTAAGTGTAAAATATCGAACTTGTCCTTTAACTATGATAAAAAGAAAACTCATTTGTTTATAGTAGTTTATTTAAACTGCCATTTAGATTGCTAGGAAGTTCCTACTTTGGAGGTCAGAAGTCATTAACAATACACAAAAATGCACAAACACTGAATGCTAACTCACATATTTGTATGCAAATTTTGCGGTATCGCATAAAAAAATACGTTGGATGGAAATGCCAAGATGTGCATAAATTAAAAAAATCCACATTAAAAACGTATGGACTCAATTGAGACAGATCATTTTTTAATCCGATAAGAAGACATAAACTACGATGGAAACATATTTACTGAATAAATCCCTCGATGTGCAACAAACACCTCAACAGAGGCTGTGATTGGATAACTGGACAAACCAGTTTCATTGCACAGCATCTCAGATGTTGGTTTGGTGATTCTGAAACGCCGGATTCAAATTGTGTGATCAGAATGATTGGGTTTAATTCCCTCCAGAAGCGTCTCACACAAGTGTGTTCCCGATTGCAACACAACATGACAGCGTTTATTCAAAGAGTAAAAAGAGCCAGAGTTTCTTCCCTGATTGCAGCAACTTCCTTATTTATTTATTTTACAGATATTTTAGCACAAATTCCCCAGGAAGAGACTATTTTGTTCTCCTGAACATAAATGGAATCATTATATGCAAATCTTTTTGTGTATATTCCAATTTTGCAATAAGTTAGATTCACAACTTTGGATGGAAACATACTGTTCACAATACAAATGTATGACAATTACCAGTTGGCTTCAGTCTGTAACCGTCAGGGCTAGAAGAAAATGCAGAGTTTCCCACTCACAGTGGCATTCATGTGCGCTCATCTCTAGTTAAATCATCAAAGAAAAGCAAAAGACAATTCAAATGCTGATCAACAAGTTTTCCTTTTTTTAATTCAGAAGGGCCAGAATCCGACTGCAAAATGATTTTTAATAATCATAACTTTAAATGTTTAAATGTCAGTGATTTCCCCTTAAACCCTGAGTCGGAGGTCGACAGGAAGAGCTTACGCAGCTTTTATTAGCACATCAATCCCACTAGGCCTCCTCTTCACATTCATCTGTTCCCCGGAGCTCTCGAAGGGTTCACATTCCCTGCTTGCCTCTGTGCGACGAGCTCTGTTGGTGAGAAATTCCTCCGTAAGGATTGTTTCCGTCCCGCTCCGAACGGCACTCAGACGAGACCTCTGAGACACTGACCCAGCTTCTGTTGAGGAACTCTGATGTTTGCTCTGCATTCTCCAACCTCCGTCCTAAAGCCTCATAGCAGTCAGTGGTCAGTGGCCCAAACAGTGATCTCTGGAACCAGCTAACCAGCTAGCAAAGGTTAAAATGGACAGAGGTTTTAAACTAATATCTCCCCTTTAGTTTGCAACGATTCTCATGTGTGGCATTTAGACAGAATGATATGTAATTGTAGTTAAATTCAACAGCATGGAAGCACACCAGCTGTGTTAGAGCTGTGGAGACTGTGTGATTTGAGCAGGTCTGCGGGGAGCTTCAGGTGATGTGAATGTGAATGGGAACTCTAGAAGCTTAATTACAGACTCACGACTGGAGGTCACTAAGCTCTCGGATAAAACCCTGAGTCACGGCGGTTTGTAGACCCAGACTGAACCAGTGCTGAGAACTGAGCGCAAACCACAAACTGAATCAGTAACTTCAACCAAGAACACCACACCACACACACACACACACACACACACTAGACATCTGCATGAGTCACCGGTGAAGTCTTCACACTAATATGCCAGACAGTTACTGTTATCTGCAAGAGAACCGTTTCACTCCAGACTTTGTTGAAATTGTTGTATCTGCTAATCATACATTACCAGACTAATATAACAAGTTGGACAACACTTTTGATGTCTTTTCCTGTTTGACACTAATACTTAAATGCTTTTGAAAAAAGGTCAGGACACAAAAAGATAATAACACACTCTCACACACACACACACACACACACACACACACACATACACACGCAAACACGCTGTGCTACAAAATCATGAGGACTTTCCTAAATGAGGATACCATATTATAGAATATATAAATGCATTCATTTCAAAACAAAAATGTATATACTAAAGTATAAAAAGCCACTGATGGGTGGATATTTGTGAGGTGTTGCCTGATCTGGCTTAATCTTGTGAATGTGAAAGTCCAGACTTCGCTGCACATTTGTGCGGTCGGCGGGTGTTTGATGATGTTCCTCCTCTACAGGTGGGATCAATCCACCGGCACAGCGCTTTATCTGGAAGGACTGGAATATCCTCATTCAGTAAGTCCACAAGGTGTTTGACTTAACTCGAAACCAGAAGCCGATAAGAGCAAGATAATGGCCACATCTTCAAACAGAGACAAAAGCCATGAAAGATACACAAAGAACTGTGCAACGGCAATTATGGGTTGTAAAAGTGAAGGCTGAAATTGACTGCTTCTTTATGACTGTTTGGAGCTGTTTGATGGAAAATCACATTCTTACAGGAAAAATCTTCGTTTTATAGCAGGTTTAAATGATTAAACAATGAGGCACAGATTCAATGCTTCTGCTCCGTCTGAATAGCGGTTAAATACGGTTGATGGTTTTTATGACATAAAAGACTTCAAGAGTTCATTGTTAGTGTACTAAAAAGCTCATTTGTGAAGTAATTACTTGAGTAGTTTGTCAGCAAACAACTTATTTACACTCATATTATTTCTCAGTGCCTCTACTTGAGCTCAAGTTATCTTGAAGAGTGTGTAATTTTGCCAGATTTGGTGGGGTTGTCAGGGAAGTGTGAAAAAACATTGTGGGATCACTTGAGCCGTGCCTTCTGAAGGTGCCAGGCCCATGATAAGTCTTGTTCAAACGTTAGCTTCTGTGTCAACACTCAACCCGTGTCACTGCGCTCTGATCTGGCCGAGCAAACATTCGGAGACAGTCGTCCGTATGGAGTGGCTTTCTGACAGTGTGCCGACACCCTGGGCGGGGAAACCAGGAGAGCGATCCCTGTCCGGTCCTCAGTCCAGGTGTGTCCAGCTTGGCAGGCTTGTGGAAGCTGGCACTTCTGAGGGGAAAGTAGCGGACAGGTGCAAAGTCATTTCTCACAAGTCTAGGCCACAGACTCCATCATCTTTCCATTCCTCCCTTCATGTTTCCTCTTGTTTTTTCTGTTTCTCCTAGAGAAAAGGTCTGCCCGTCCATGCAGCAAGTAGTTCCTCAAACTCTTCACTGAGCCTCGACTAGATATCAGCCAAATACGCTTCTTCTTTCACTAAATGTAGCAATCCCTAGAAGGTGTGGTTCATTCAACCCCGTCTACTTAGGCAACACAGATGGATTCAGCCGTGAACCGAGTCTAGATCCTGTCGGAAGAGCCCTAGTCCAACAGAGATCCATACTTCTGGAGGCAGGAGCTAGTTGTGTCTCCATTCATGTCGAGTTCATGAGTCAGAATTGCTCTTCGAACCGGTTCTTTTCAGTGAACTGGTTGAATCATTAGGTCACGACTCGACTCTTGAAACGAGGTGGTTTTCCATAAAGCAGGTTATGTGACATACCCGGGTAAGTTTACCCAGAGTAAACATCAGATAACATCAACTTTCAGTTCCAAAAAGGAAGGAATTTTTAGGGAACAAATTGAAGTGTTGTACAGTTATTCTGGTGCAACTTCACAAAATCAATAAGGTGCATGGAAGGAAAAAACAAGTGTATTTTTGAAGAATACCAGCAACACTTGTTAAGTGGGAGAGAGAGTGTGGCTGAAAAAATACTGTTTCACCACCAATGCATTTCGGCACACAGGCCTTCATCAGGGCTAAAAGATTGCAGGTGCACAAAGACGCTTTTAGGTACAAGCATAGACAAAATTCAAATTTTCAAATAACCAATTAGAAAGTCAGATGGCATCCACCAATCACGTAACATAACAGGCTATGTTAGTAACGATATAGCAACTTACTCTAAGACATGAGCTGCTCCGGAGCAGTCATGTCTTAGAGTTAGTTTGTTTCAGGACGTTTTTACACTGGCAGTTTAGTTTGGATCGGGGCACGGTTCTCATGAAAACATGCTAATGTGAAAGCTGTTATGTGGACCCACGAGCACACTGAGGTACTGAACTCCACACTACCTTCGATTCGGTTCGGTCGGTCAAGCGCTGGGAACGATCACGTTCGGACTCGGACCGCAGCACACGAGCGCAGTGTGAAAACACCCTCAGGTGTTCAGCGCATGATGAGCTTGTGTGAACATTACAGATATCACACAATATTATATTATATATTTATATATCATAACTCTACATTACGGAATGTTATTTTAATGTAATTAATTAATCTTATTTTATTCTCTTCTCACACATCGTAGACTTGCTTTCAAAATGTTTTTGAATGAAAGTGGGACATTTTCTATATAATGTATTTCTATAATAAAATGCATATGTGATGCATCACAACAAATGTGGAAGTAAAACAGCTAAACAAAAAAATTAACTTATACAGCCATATTATCTTTAAAAGTACAGACAGTTTTTGTGGTCAATCCATCTCTCTTTCTTAAATGTATATATTTAGCATCAAACAAATAATATTATTCTTATTCAAAGTAATTAAAGGCTAGAAAAGATTACAAAACCGCCCACTAGGTGGCGATATGCTATAAGAATGTAAATCGCGCTTCTTAGCGTCCGTTTCCATGTTCACTCCTGGATTTGCCGCTCGATTGAGAATGTGTGTCACCGTTAACTCTTCATACTCCGGGTTGACTGAACTCGACCCAGGCCGCGGAGGATAAACGTGAGGGTAAGTTAACCTTGCTTTCTGGAATACACCCCCGGTCTAGGTTTGCCTCTATGTAATAAACTGCTCTGACTAGTTTGCAAATCAGGCTGAATGATCCTGTCCCAACAGTTCTGGAGTAACAGTGAACTGAACTGAGATCCACAGGTTTGCAAGTACACAGTCCTCGGGATCATTGAACCGTATTTCGGTCACAAATCTAGAGAGCCTTCACGCTATATTTTCTACACTAGCCATTACGCGATGACGTAAGAAGAACTACTCAATTGTTTTCAAGAATTGGTTCGTAAATTTGTTGTTTATTTGAATTTATTGAAAGGATAGCCCCTTGAGATGTAACATCTCATTTTCAAGGGGGTCCTAAAAACACAAACAGAATAATACAACACAAACAATAATAATACAACACAAAACAACCTTACAAAACAAACATACAAAACAAAAGAAATGCTCAACCTGCCCCACAAACCACAGTAGAAATACAAAAACTCAACATCATACCTCAGTAACATCAACATAAGACCAGTTAATAACAGAAAATCCTTAAATGTAAAAAAGAAAAAGAAAAAAGGAAAAGAAGAAAAATCAAAAACATGGACAAGTTATTTTAAGATAAGAAAATAAAGATAGCCTAAAGCGATTAAGGGAGGTAATAGATTAATCAAGTCAAAATCTGGTTCTTCTTAGCTAATACCCTGGAGATTTGCATTTACAGCACTGAATGGAGATCACACACTATCATGATACACACAACAGGGGAGTATTAATATGAACATCTGAGTGTCTCGCTGCTTGAAAACATCACTTAGGGTCGTCCGCAAACATTGCATTATAAAAGTACATGGAGGAACAATACAAGCATGAACGCTATACTTCACACACACACACACACACACACACACACACACACACACACACACACACACTGACAGCCACAGAATCTGCAAGCGTGAACAGGAGTGGGGGACATGATTTAGCAGTTGACTTTCACTGTTTGTCTCCCAGTTTTTAACACTGGGGCTCGAAATAAAGCTGAGAAGTTTCCCAGCACTGCAGTGTGTGTGAGGAACGGTGCTTGACGCTCAGGGCAGAATGAGGAGGAACCGCTGTATCAGTTCCACCGGCTGATACCACACACACACCCATGCCAAAACTCAACCGCTACACCAACAGATACTTCATGTTGAACAATATTACTGTTTTTACTCTTTGAAATAAATGCATCTAGGTGAGAATAAGAGACTTAGAATAAGAGACAAAAAAAAACAACATAAAAATTGTACAGATACCAAACGTTTGAACGTAGTGTAGATGATTTGCCCATTTTATAATAGGTGAAAAAGCCCGCTTTTCTCATCAGGTAATTGTGGTAATTTGGCGATACAGAGAGGGCAGACACACATCTGTGATCTATTAAACATGATATTTCAGGTAGCTCATGAGGAACACATGTGTAGCCCACGTTCTGCCCAAAATTACATTTCTACAACATTACTTGCACAAATAAACACAGAGAGACAGAGAGTAACTGAGCAATTTCTATTTTACCCTACTACCAAAGATTTATTATATTGTTGTTGCTGTTGTACTGTTGATTTGAACTTATAGATTGAAAATACTGAGAGCATTTCAATGAAAGTAATTCATAATGAGTAAAGTATAGAAACAGACTCATTTACTGTAAGTGAAAGATCTTGAAAGTTTGACAACTAATGAAATATATACTGTTTGTAATGCTAATAATGAAGTTTTTAATTGTTTTTTAAATGCAAAAGGCTGAAATATACATAAGCAATGAGGAATACAAAATCAAAGCAATGAGAGTAACAAGTCAAAAATGTAAAAATGCAGAAATAAAATAAAACAATACAATCATGCAATAAATAAACTTTACAGTTAATATACATAATCTTTTTTGTTCTTTTTAAATCCATGAGATAAGAGATTTTAACTTAAATAAATAAAAAAACATTTAAGATTTTATTTTATATATAAAAAAGATTTTATTGATTTGTTTTCAATGCAACAAATTAACTTAAAAATACTAATATATTCAGTTTAAAGTAAAGTTGGTGAAGGGGTGGTTTAAAGTCCCCTCAATAACCAAATTAAAATAAAACAGTTTAATAAAAATAAAGTATTGGTGTTTAGTATTGAGAGATTCTACAATGCACTTTTTTATTACTGTGATTTTTTTATTTATTTTTTATAGTCAATGTCTGTTATAGACATACTTTTAAAATCTTGTCTATAAAAAACCATTGAACATTTCCATCATTAACGTACAAGATAACATGTGACAACAAGCCCAAAGGAAGCTGTTTTGGCTTTTGTAGATGCAAAGCATACTACATTTTTGCAGAGGTGCTCGTACACCCGTAATTACTGTGCTGTGTTGAGATTTAAAATAAATAAAAATAAAATTGTGATCATGACAAAAGCCATTTTCAGCTAAGTTCATTGTGTGATTTGAAGTAAACGGAGTCCCCCAGTTGTTTGTAGTAGGCTCTGCTACTGATGAATGAAGGTATGAGTCCCTGAACTCATGTCGCCCCCTATCGGTCACACAACGAACACACTGTGACTGATATTCATTCACACACACACTCAAACACACTTATGAACTCATTTGGCATTTAGATGTACCAAATGGAGAACTGCAGAAAACTGACTTCAGATGAAAAACAGAATCTCGAGTGATTTTGCGCTTCAGGTGAAGTTTATACTTTCGACATAATAAAAGAAACATAAAAGCACATTAGGCTGTATATACTTCTATACTACATACATGTGCAGTTTGTTATTTTGTACCAGCTGGCCGAAATTATTTTCTTTAGTGTATAAACACGTATTTTTACCACTTCACTTCGCTTTAACCACATCTACGTTTATGCATTTTTATAGTGTAGACTACATACTCAAGAAACAAAGAGAGCAGCAGGTTGTTGTAGAGTTTATATTTTCAATCTATAGTGTCATGTCGATGTTCATTGTTTCTTTTTTCTTATTCTCTGAGTCTTAGCTTTGGTGTGTGTGTGTGTGTGTGTGTGTGTGTGTGTGTGTGTGTGTGTGTGTGTGTGTGTGTGTGTGTGTGTGTGTGTGTGTGTGTGTGAGTGTGTGTGTGTGTGTGTGTGTGAGAGAGAGAGAGAGAGAGAGAGAGAGAGAGAGAGAGAGAGAGAGAGAGAGAGAGAGAGATCGTGTTCTGCTCCGCCTCCATTCATCCATATATAAGTGATGTGATTTGGAGAGAGAGGGAGCAGAACCTCTCCATATCTCGACACACTAACACACTCAGGCAGGATTTGTCGTCCTCATCTCAGTGATATATGTCGTGTGCTGCATGTGTTTGTTTTCCAGCGAGCCGCAGATCTGAGCAGCTCTGAGGAACTTTGGACAGTTTTGCGCAGGAGCGCGCGCGCTTTCAACACACTCGTCTGAACTCCTGCAGGAGGATTTTACCGCTGCACGACAGTTTTCTTCACTCTTCTGCATGAATCTCTTCGACTCCTACCTGAAAATGAGCGACGAGCAGGACAAGAGTCTGTCCGACGCGCCCAGCCCGAGCATGTCCGAGGACTCGGCCGGGTCTCCGTGTCCCTCCGGCTCGGGCTCGGACAGCGAGAGCACCCGAGCGGAGCAGCACCTGAGAGAGTTTAAGAAGGACGAGGAGGACAAGTTCCCTGTTTGCATCAGAGACGCGGTGTCTCAGGTTCTGAAGGGGTACGACTGGACCCTGGTGCCCATGCCTGTCCGAGTCAACGGCTCCAGCAAGAGCAAACCGCACGTCAAGAGACCCATGAACGCGTTCATGGTTTGGGCTCAAGCCGCGCGCAGGAAACTGGCGGATCAGTATCCGCACCTGCACAACGCCGAGCTCAGCAAAACACTCGGGAAACTCTGGAGGTAACAGATGCAGTGTACTTCATTTCATTGCATTTCATTTTTTTTTATTATTATTATTTGATTCAAGAAAAGTCCGAAATCCAGAAGTCAGAACAAGACTTATTTATTTTAGTAGCCCAGGCAAACTCTGGAAAACTTTGCGATTGCATTGCAAATTAGATTAACTAAATAATGCTTATAAACCAATACTGGTAAGCTTGAGAAAAGGTGAATGTATAGAAGAGTTTAACTGTAAATAGGCAAACTAACACTTACTTTACATGCACATTAGTGTAGAAAAAGTTCAAATGTGTTGATGGGAAAAATCTTTGGTTTTAAGAAATTGTCAGTGTTGTTTTGGATATAAAATTTCATCATTTTCTAGTTTTTGGGTTTATTTCAGTAAAACTAAATATTATTTAGTAAAAAAATAAATAATCATTTATAGAACACTTAGTTTTTTTATTAACTGGAGAAGGTAAATTTGATTATTGATAATTTCTCATGGATGTTTGCAGACTACTGAATGAGGGAGAGAAGCGTCCGTTTGTGGAGGAGGCCGAGCGTCTCAGGGTCCAGCACAAGAAAGACCACCCCGACTACAAGTACCAGCCCAGGCGAAGAAAATCTGTGAAGAACGGCCAGACTGACGGCGAGGACGGCGAGCAGACGCACATCTCTCCCAATGCCATATTCAAAGCCCTGCAGCAGGCCGACTCTCCGGCGTCCAGCATGGGCGAAGTGCATTCCCCGGCAGACCACTCAGGTACTTCAACTTCTTAATCGCCTTAACTACTGGTTTTTTTCTTTTTCTTTTTTTTCTAAGTTTTCTGTTCTTGCAGTTAAAACGGTGTCGTGTAAGTGGCCCCTTAGTTAATAACTAATGATCCTTGCAACGGAAGTGAATAAATCAAAAACTAACTTTAGCTGGACAATTACTTTATTCTAGAGCTGCTGTAAAGCCAATCAATCTATGTTACTTTAATTTCCTATTATCACTGTAAAGCTGCTTTGAAACAATCTATATAGTTAAAAGCACTATAAAAATGAAGGTGACTTGACTTTACTGGAGTCCTGTACCCTTGCAGACTACAGCACCTTATGTAACGCCTGCAGGGAAACTCATAAATCTTATCTGGCCTTCTTAACGTCGCTGTGTATCTTTATCAGCTTTCTGGTTGCGTCAGCAACATAATGTGTGCCAGGTACTACATTTCTTTTTTTTAATTTCTTCTTGTCTCCGTTTTGAAAAGCAGGTCAGTCCCAAGGTCCCCCCACGCCTCCCACAACCCCCAAAACAGACGTGCCATCAAGCAAAGCGGACTTGAAGCGTGAAGGCCGTCCACTGCAGGAGGGCATCGACTTTGGCGCCGTTGACATTGGCGAGCTGAGCAGCGACGTCATCTCCAACATGGAGCCGTTCGATGTCAACGAGTTCGACCAGTACCTGCCTCCTCATGGACACCCCGGGGTCCCGGTCTCCAACAGTGGCCAGGCGTACTCCTCCGGCTACGGGCTCGGCTCTCAGGCCGGATCGGCTCACACCTGGATGTCCAAGCACTCGCTGAGTGGCGAGCCACCCCAGCAAAGGACTCAGATCAAGACAGAGCAGCTGAGTCCCGGCCACTACAGCGAGGGATCCCCACAACACGCCAGCTACGCCACCTTCAACCTGCAGCACTACAGCTCCCCCTACCCCTCCACCGCCCGCCCGTACGAGTACGAGCACCAGAGCCCCGCTAGCTCCTACTACAGCCAGTACCCCGCCTTTAGCTACATGAACCCCAGCCAGAGGCCCATCTACACCCCCATTGCGGACACAGCGGGCGTCCCGTCGGTGCCTCCACCACACAGCCCTCAGCACTGGGAGCAGCAACAACCGGTCTACACCCAGCTGTCCCGGCCCTGAGACTCTCCTGAGACCCGCCTGAGACCCACCTGAGACCCTCCTGAGACTCTCCTTAGATCCTCCTGAGACCCTCCTTAGACTCTCCTTAGATCCTACTGAGATCTTCCTTAGACTCTCCTGAGACCCCCCTGAGACTCTCCTAAAACTCCTTAGACCCTCCTGATACTCTCCTGATACTCTCCTGATACTCTCCTGAGACTCTCCTGAGACTCTCCTGAGACTCTCCTAAAACTCTCCTTAGACTCTCCTGAGACCCTCCTAAAACTCTCCTTAGACCCTCCTGAGACTCTCCTAAAACTCTCCTGAGACTCTCCTTAGACTCTACTGAGACTCTCCTGAGACCCTCGCTCGAAACCCTGGAGATCTTTCAAAGTACTCAAACTCACGGAATGGCTCCCGACTGTGCCTTTTTTACATTGCTTGGAGTTGTGATTATATTTTTCTAGATATAATGAAGAGAAATCCTCTGTGAGGACAGATCAAGATAATTATTTTAGTATGTACTGTGTATGTGTTTTTTTCTCAGTTTTGTTGGATTGGGGGATTTATACGCAGCTGTCTGTGACCTCCTTCACTGATGATATTTTTGTAAAGACTCCTTTTGCCTGATATTTTCCTCTGTATATATTTGTGAGGGGTTCTTAAAACTTGGGCAGGGTACGTGCAAGTTATCTGGGGAAAGATGTACAGTCTGAACTCGAACGCTTCTAGAGTCCGTGCCTAAGCGTATTTGCCATATTTGAGCTGGTGTTTCCGTGAAAACTGCCTTCATCCATCTGTGCCTATAGAGATCGTTGAGGAGAAACAGGAAGTGCCCTTTGACCTGAGCCTCCTCTGTAGCTCCCCATTGGTCAGATTGACATTCCTTCAGATGCCATAGAGTCTTAACCTCTTTAATTTATTCATTAGTGTTCGTTGACTTGAAAGTACTACTATCATGTACTTCGGCTTTGTACGACTAATTTGTGATAAAAATGTTTCCAGAGATGATTATGATTTAGTTGTAGTGCAAACTTTAACCATCTCATTTATTTATCATTTGTTAATGTTTCCATTTTTAAATTTTAAAAATGTTCTTTTGATAATCTAGTTGAGAGCCGATTATAATTGTAAAACTTGATCAAACCTGTCACAGTAACAACTGGAACTTCTGCAGGCCGTTGGCTACATCTCTATGAAAACACCAGCATTTATTTCTTTCCCTTGTTCTTTATTTCATTCAAATAAACTGTAAAACATGCCACCGTCTTAAAAGAAGCTTATCTTTTGTATCATTATTTGCAATAAAAAGAAAGATATAGAAAATATCCTTTGTTTTAAAATGTGTCTTTTTCAAACAGCCTAAATCAAGCTTGATGTCTTTTTGTGGGATGTTTATGACATTAACACATGAGCAGATCGCTGTGTTATAATGTAACACAGCGATCTACTCATCCAACATTAAAGAGGAAGAAGAAAAATGAAACAAGAAAATTCAGTACTCATGCAATGAATTCAACTTTTATTAACATAAAACATGATGTAGAATGGCGTATGTAAAGTAAGAGAGAGCTGAAGACAGCTGATAAAGCGATCAGACTTTCACTGCTCATCTTTCATCAGGAGGAAAACAGGAATCCAGCGTTCGGCTGTAAAAACAGCAGTGGTGATTTCATCAGTCATTAGGAGATCAGTGAGGCGACACACATCACTGTGTCGTAGCTAATTAAACAACAGCGAGAAAACACATCTATAAACCGCAGAACAGTATGTTTGATGACAGAAATGGTCAAGAAAACGAGTGCATGTTATCCACAAGCGACATGATAGACACAGCTGGATTCTTGCCTTGAACTTGTTCTGAAGGCTGCTATAGGGAGACTATATGGCTGCATTTGCACTGCAGGTCCAGATGCACAATTGTCATTTGTTGACTATATCAGATTTTTTTTATGCTTACATCAGCTTACATCTTCTTTTAGTAGTGACCCATATCCGATATCTACATTTACACTGTACACCTGTCGAAACAACCCAAGGTAGAGGTACTGACCCTGAAAAGCATTGGTCTCTGAAGGCGGAGAATAAAGAGAATTCTCCAACTCGCATTGACAGGAATATCCGATCTGTCCGCTTACATGGCAGACGCAAATGCACATATCCCAGTCATATCAGATTTATTTCCACATATAATGAGGCCTAAAACCGATCAGAGAATTTCTGAATCCAGGCTTATAGGTTTGTTGGTCATATCCAATCTGTCCCACATGGGAGGAAAAAATCTGAATCGGGTCGCTTGAACCATGTAATGAATGTGGCCTGCGATACTCTTGGAGTTTCATGTCCCTCCATCAGTGTAAGTTCATCAGTTCATCAACTTTGGATTGACAGCATGAATGAAAGCGCCAATGTATTTGTGCAAAATGGTTTTATACCAAGCATTTTACATCAAAATGGCAAACAAGGAAACATTTTATTTTAAAACAAGTAGAAACAAATCAGCTAAATATAAAGTAGCACATTAAAAACATAGATTTAGATCATTTTTTTTCACACAATGCTGAGAAAACTTTTGGTTATATCCCCATTTATAAAAAAATATATGTATATCAAATCTTTTTTTTTATGTACAGTAGGTCTACACAGTGTCCCATTTTGTGTATGTCAAATGAAACAAAACTGGTGTAATTTAACTTGCATTCATTTGTGTCAAAATCAAATTGTAAACTGAAGTGAAATGTTCAGAAGTGAATTGTGTTTGACTGTCACCTCAGGCTGAGGCTCGTGTGTGTGATAGTGATGTCACTCATATGCTGTAACACAGAATGGTTAACCAATTCAGTTCCAGTTTGCTAAATTTCACAAATGTAATAAAGATTTAGGAAGTGCGTTTGCCTGCAGTGTCAGCAGAGCGTTTGATGGAATGGGAATGTCCCATCAGACAGACAGGAAAGGATCCCAGTGTTTCCCAGAGGGACTCATCATTATTCCACACACACACATCTACATACACTATGGGTGGTCCCTCTGACTGAACACACTCCACTGATAAACCACAAATACTGGAGATATCATTAACAAAGTGGAATATTAAGAACTTAAGATCTCAAGATTTAATATCCAGACTGATTAATATATTGAAGACAAACTTATCAAGAACTCTGCATTGATTGGATTTATAGGAGTCATCACATTTGGCATACAATAGAAGTTACAATCGTTTCTTACTGTGACGGATATCAGTGAAACAATGCAGAACAAATGTGGGCGGGGCTTGATTGTGTCCGTGGGGAATTAATTGGACGGTTGTGGTTTGCTATTGGTGGATCTCATGTGAGTGACAGGTTATAGCCCCGCCCTCGTCATCAGAGAAGTCAAGTCACATTTATTTATATAGCGCTTTTTACAATACAGATTGTTTCAGCTTTACAGAGATAACAGGAAAATAAGTTTAGATACTTTAGAGCCTAGCTCAAAGATGCTAGTTAGCTAGCACTCAGTTCTGAACGGTTAGACACACAAAAACTACATTTTATGGAATAACACCCAAAAAATGTTTAATTGCAGAAAAAGGTGTTTGGTAGTGACGTTCCTTTAAGTTACACACAAATTTTCAGACTTTTGAACACATTTACCTCAAAATGATGAGACCTACTGTATCTACACACCATGTGGTTATGAGAGAGACACAGGAATATCTCCTGATCAAAAATGTGGAGGTGTGGTTATAATCAGTCTCAGCAAATGGACTGAAACACACACTGTGACATGAAAATGCAGGACACATTTTTATTACATAAAGTTTCATGATTTACAAAGAAAATATTTTTAAAAACAACAATGAAAAAATAAGTAATTTCAATATTTTCACAAGGTGAAATTTAGGGCTTAGGGTACATTTATATACTTTTAACACTAATGCTCTTCAATGCTGCACTGAAACTCACATTTGGACCTTCAACCCGTTGGACTCCATTGAAGTCACTATATGGAGGAAATCCTGGAATGTTTTCCTCAAAAACCTTCATTTCTTTTCCACTGAAGAAAGAAAGACATGAACATCTTGGGTGACGTGAGAAGAGTAAATGATTAGGAGATTTGAACTCCTCCTTTAAGTCGTTGTAACTAGAATCAATGCTTCTAACCACAGCCCAAGAGATGGAGTTGCAACCGCGTGAGTTTGCAAAGCTGTTTGCGAGTGTTTGTTGGAACTATGGTTTCGGGAATCGTTCAACAATTAAAGAACTTGCGACCACAGTTTGCTTCCGATGCTTTAGAGAAACAGCAGAGTAATGTGTTGTGCATTAGAAGCTCTGAAGAGACCAGGTGTCATGTCTTCACTCAGGTCTGGTGTTTATCTCTGCCCTGTCCTTGTTCACCGGTACGTTGGGTCTCTGAGGATACGGCTGTTTCTAGCACATCTCCAACCAATGGAAACCGCAGTATAAATGGCTGTAGGTTTGAATCCAGTGCCACCACATAAATGCAAGTGAAGTTTATTTCATGCAGAGGTTCCAGCATAAGATGGCTGTATTCTCAACTCAATGCCCAGATTCAATCATACACTGAGGAATAATCTTGATATAATTATGGGATTTTTCCACTGCCATCCTTCCAACTGTTTTCAATGATCATCCTTAGATGATTGTTCTTTGGCTCTAGCACACACACATGATGATATTACAAGGTGTGTATGTCTTTATTGAGGATGCCCTAAAATCCTCTTCATACAGAAACCTTTTCTGACTGGGTCTCACAGTGTTGACATTATTATGATTTATCAGTATGAATCTACAAAATACGCATAGACATCTCTAAACGTCCAACAGCGCAGTGCAATCATTTGACATTGAGATGTGAAAATGCTTTCTTCTCAGAAGAGAAGGATTCATTCTCCAGGAAAGTGATTTAAAGACAAACTATTAAGAAAAGTATGAAGTGGAAGAAACAGAAGATTGCTGTGTCTCTCAAAGCCAGAGCCAAACTGATCATATTTCACAGGCCTATTAAACATCTCAGCTGATTTATTCAGAAACATCATTCAAGCATATTCAAATAAATAAATAAATAATAGTTTGACATTAATCCAGCTATTTTTTCTCCCACTCCCAACAGACTGACAAGTAGTGAATTGATTCATTTGGATGTTCTTTTTAAAATCTAATTCACACATTCAAGTCATTTAAAAAAATATAACAAATAAAAATAAAATAAGAATCTTGGGAAAATGGCTAAAATATTTGGAAGCTTGTTTCCGCCACAGAATAAAAAAATAAAAAAGGTATTTGTGACTTTTTATCTCTCAATTGCGAGTTTATCAGAATTGCATGTTATAAAATCAGAATTGTGAGATATACACATAATTCTGAGAAAAAAAGTCAGAATTGAAAGTTTATTTCTCACAATTGCGAGAATAATATATCGTAATTCTGACTTTTTTATCACGCAATTCTGATAAACTCGCAATTGTGAGAAAAAAAGTCTGAATTGTGAGATAAAAAGTCGCAATTATCTTTTTTAATTATTATTCTGTGGTGAAAACAAGCTTCCAAACCCATGGGTGTATACAGTTTTGTGTCAAAAACATACAAACAAGCTCTCTAGAATGAAAACATGTGATTGTCAAACCATTTCATACGGTCTTTAATAATCTCCCAGTGACTTCCAGAAAACAGTAGTCAGTCTTGTCTCGGGGTGTTGATTTCAGATATCCATACACACATATGGTTATTAATATAATAATAAGTATTCTGCAGTCTTAAAATGTAACTGTCTGCACTGCACACCGATGTGTCTCGTAAAGCTTGATTGCGGTTTATTATACTGTAGTTTCACTTGTCTAAAAGCAGCTGCACAGGAGCGGTTCTGTGGTGTGTGTGTGTGTGTGTGTGTGTGTGTGTGTGTATGTGCAGTGCCATAAAAGCTCTGATCCTGTGAATTTATGCCATCTCTCGCTGTCACACATGGCTGTGCACTGAAGATTCCAGATGCTGTGTGCGTGTGTGTGAGTGTGCGAGTGTGTTTGTGTGTATGTGTGTGTGTGTGTGTGTGTGCGTGCGTGTGCGTGTGCGAGTGCATGTGTGTGTGTGTGTGTGTGTGTGTGTGTGGCTCTGAGCACAACATGTGTTCACACAGGGCAGCTGGAGGTCCTACTGAACATCAACAAGCTTCAGCAACTGTTATCAGGATAATATTGAGTTAGAGAGGAGAGATTAAACAGCACATGCTCACATTATAAGAAACTATGGAACTCAACACAGCGTTAGCAACAAGCTAAAACACAGAACATCTCTTCAGCTGAACACAAGGGAAGATAGATTGAAGAATGTCAGTAACTAAACAGTTTCTGGTCCCCATTGACTGTCATAGTATGTGTTGTTGTTTTTTTTACTATGAAGGCAATGGGGACCAGAAACTGTTTCCTTGAGTTCCTTGAACTATTCCTTTAAGCCTTAAAGCGATAGTTCACCTCAAAAATGAACCTGTTGGGTTAAATTTTTAATTGCATTTTCCAACGTTTGGGTTTGTTCATATTTGACCCAAAATTGGGTTAAAACAAACCAGCATTTTTATATAAAAATTAAAATATGTATTAATTGTATTTTAATATTAATATATATTACTTTATTATATCTGGGTACTAGATGGTTTATATTAATTGTATTTATTATACTTATAAATGAGTATAAGGGCTGAAAGTGCCCAAATATAATAAAATAATATTTATAAAATGTATATGTTATGTTTACACATATAAATAATTACATTTTTAATTTACATTTTTTAGAGTACTTAGATGTTTGTGTGACATGCCCTAATCCTGGAGCAAATCTATGCAAATTATAATGCAGTCCTTACAATGTGCTACTGATAAAAACAAACATACAGTAAATATGAAATAACGTGTGCACAGTTTCATGTGATTTTTCTGAAACATTGCGAAGGCTGTTATCCGGAGACATGTGTGCAGTGCAGGCATATGTCCCAGAATGCACTGCAGCTGTGCTGGACTAATGGGAGATTTACTGGGCAGCTGTGAGGAACAGGTGTGAGAGACACACACTGACATCTGGCCCGTCAGAAACACCAGCAGGATCTGGATGAAGAACCTGGGAACAGGTAAATGTGCCTCTCGGATCAGTGGGAGCAGTGGGATGAGTGGGAGCAGTGGGATCAGTGGGATGAGTGGGATCAGTGGCATCAGTGGGAGTGGGAGCAGTGGGATCAGTGGCATCAGTGGAAGTGGGATCAGTGGGAGCAGTGGGATCAGTGGCATCAGTGGAAGTGGGATCAGTGGGAGCAGTGGGATGAGTGGGATCAGTGGGAGCAGTGGGATGAGTGGGAGCAGCGGGATCAGTGGCAGCAGTGGGATGAGTGGGAGCAGTGGGATCAGTGGCAATAGTGGCAGCAGTGGGATCAGTGGCACCAGTGGGAGCAGTGGCAGCAGTGGGATCAGGGGCAGCAGTGGGATCAGTGGCAGCAGTGGCATCATGGCAGCAGTGGGATCAGTGGCAGCAGTGGCAGCAGTGGGATCAGTGGCAGCAGTGGCATCATTGGCAGCATTTGGAGCAGTGGCAGCAGTGGGATCAGTGGGAGCAGTGGGAGCAGTGGCAGCAGTGGGATCAGGGGCAGCAGTGGGATCAGTGGCAGCAGTGGGATCAGGGGCAGCAGTGGGATCAGTGACAGCAGTGGCATCAGTGGCAGCAGTGGGATCAGTGGCAGCAGTGGGATCAGTGGCAGCAGTGGCATCATTGGCAGCATTTGGATCAGTGGCAGCAGTGGGAGCAGTGGCAGCAGTGGGATCAGTGGCATCAGTGGCAGCAGTGGGATCAATGGAAGCAGTGGGATCAGTGGCAGCAGTGGGATCAGTGGAAGCAGTGGGATCAGTGGCATCAGTGGCAGCAGTGGGATCAGTGGTAGCAGTGGGAGCAGTCGGAGCAGTGGGATCAGGGGCAGCAGTGGGATCAGTGGCAGCAGTGGGATCAGGGGCAGCAGTGGGATCAGTGGCAGCAGTGGCATCAGTGGCAGCAGTGGGAGCAGTGGCAGCAGTGGGATCAGTGGGATCAGTGGCAGCAGTGGGAGCAGTGGCAGCAGTGGGATCAGAGGCATCAGTGGCAGCAGTGGGATCAGTGGGATCAGTGGGAGCAGTGGCAGCAGTGGGATCAGTGGGATCAGTGGCAGCAGTGGGAGCAGTGGCAGCAGTGGGATCAGTGGCAGCAGTGGCATCATTGGCAGCAGTGGGATCAGTGGCAGCAGTGGGAGCAGTGGCAGCAGTGGGATCAGTGGCAGCAGTGGGATCAATGGAAGCAGTGGGATCAGTGGCATCAGTGGCAGCAGTGGGATCAGTGGAAGCAGTGGGATCAGTGGCAGCAGTGGGATCAGTGGCAGCAGTGGGATGAGTGGGAGCAGTGGGATCAGTGGCAGCAGTGGGAGTAGTGGGATGAGTGGGAGCAGTGGGATCAGTGGGATGAGTGGGATCAGTGGCATCAGTGGGAGTGGGAGCAGTGGGATCAGTGGCATCAGTGGAAGTGGGATCAGTGGGAGCAGTGGGATCAGTGGCATCAGTGGAAGTGGGATCAGTGGGAGCAGTGGGATGAGTGGGATCAGTGGGAGCAGTGGGATCAGTGGCAATAGAGGCAGCAGTGGGATCAGTGGCACCAGTGGGAGCAGTGGCAGCAGTGGGATCAGGGGCAGCAGTGGGATCAGTGGCAGCAGTTGGATCAGGGGCAGCAGTGGGATCAGTGGCAGCAGTGGGATGAGTGGGAGCAGTGGGATCAGTGGCAGCAGTGGGAGTAGTGGGATGAGTGGGAGCAGTGGGATCAGTGGGATGAGTGGGATCAGTGGCATCAGTGGGAGTGGGAGCAGTGGGATCAGTGGCATCAGTGGAAGTGGGATCAGTGGGAGCAGTGGGATCAGTGGCATCAGTGGAAGTGGGATCAGTGGGAGCAGTGGGATGAGTGGGATCAGTGGGAGCAGTGGGAGCAGTGGGATCAGTGGCAATAGTGGCAGCAGTGGGATCAGTGGCACCAGTGGGAGCAGTGGCAGCAGTGGGATCAGGGGCAGCAGTGGGATCAGTGGCAGCAGTTGGATCAGGGGCAGCAGTGGGATCAGTGGCAGCAGTGGCATCAGTGGCAGCAGTGGGATCAGTGGGAGCAGTGGCAGCAGTGGGATCAGGGGCCGCAGTGGGATTAGTGGCAGCAGTGGGATCAGGGGCAGCAGTGGGATCAGTGGCATCAGTGGGATCAGTGGCAGCAGTGGGAGCAGTGGCAGCAGTGGGATCAGTGGCAGCAGTGGCATCATTGGCAGCATTTGGATCAGTGGCAGCAGTGGGAGCAGTGGCAGCAGTGGGATCAGTGGGAGCAGTGGCAGCAGTGGGATCAGGGGCAGCAGTGGGATCAGTGGCAGCAGTGGGATCAGGGGCAGCAGTGGGATCAGTGGCAGCAGTGGCATCAGTGGCAGCAGTGGGATCAGTGGCAGCAGTGGGAGCAGTGGCAGCAGTGGGATCAGTGGCAGCAGTGGCATCATTGGCAGCATTTGGATCAGTGGCAGCAGTGGGAGCAGTGGCAGCAGTGGGATCAGTGGCATCAGTGGCAGCAGTGGGATCAATGGAAGCAGTGGGATCAGTGGCATCAGTGGCAGCAGTGGGATCAGTGGAAGCAGTGGGATCAGTGGCATCAGTGGCAGCAGTGGGATCAGTGGCAGCAGTGGGAGCAGTGGGATCAGGGGCAGCAGTGGGATCAGTGGCAGCAGTGGGATCAGGGGCAGCAGTGGGATCAGTGGCAGCAGTGGGAGCAGTGGCATCAGTGGCAGCAGTGGGAGCAGTGGGATCAGTGGGAGCAGTGGGATCAGTGGCAGCAGTGGGAGCAGTGGGATCAGTGGCAGCAGTGGCATCATTGGCAGCAGTGGGATCAGTGGCAGCAGTGGCAGCAGTGGGAGCAGTGGCAGCAGTGGGATCAGTGGCAGCAGTGGGATCAGTGGCAGCAGTGGGATCAATGGAAGCAGTGGGATCAGTGGCATCAGTGGCAGCAGAGGGATCAGTGGAAGCAGTGGGATCAGTGGCAGCAGTGGGATCAGTGGCAGCAGTGGGATGAGTGGGAGCAGTGGGATCAGTGGCAGCAGTGGGATCAGTGGCAGCAGTGGGATCAGGGGCAGCAGTGGGATCAGTGGCAGCAGTGGCAGCAGTGGAGCAGTGGCAGCAGTGGGATCAGTGGCAGCAGTGGCATCATTGGCAGCATTGGGATCAGTGGCAGCAGTGGGATCAGTGGCATCAGTGGCAGCAATGGGATCAATGGAAGCAGTGGGATCAGTGGCAGCAGTGGGATCAGAGGCATCAGTGGCAGCAGTGGGATCAGTGGGATCAGTGGCAGCACTGGCAGCAGTGGGAGCAGTGGCAGCAGTGGGATCAGTGGGATCAGTGGCAGCAGTGGGAGCAGTGGCAGCAGTGGGATCAGTGGCAGCAGTGGCATCTTTGGCAGCAGTGGGATCAGTGGCAGCAGTGGGAGCAGTGGGATCAGTGGCATCAGTGGCAGCAGTGGGATCAATGGAAGCAGTGGGATCAGTGGCAGCAGTGGGATCAGTGGAAGCAGTGGGATCAGTGGCAGCAGTGGGATCAGTGGCAGCAGTGGGATCAGTGGGAGCAGTGGGATCAGTGGCAGCAGTGGGATCAGTGGCAGCAGTGGGATCAGGGGCAGCAGTGGGATCAGGGGCAGCAGTGGCATCAGTGGCAGCAGTGGGATCAGTGCAGCAGTGGGATCAGTGGCAGCAGTGGCATCATTGGCAGCATTGGGATCAGTGGCAGCAGTGGGAGCAGTGGGATCAGTGGCAGCAGTGGGATCAATGGAAGCAGTGGGATCAGTGGCAGCAGTGGGATCAGAGGCATCAGTGGCAGCAGTGGGATCAGTGGGATCAGTGGCAGCACTGGCAGCAGTGGGAGCAGTGGCAGCAGTGGGATCAGTGGCAGCAGTGGGAGCAGTGGCAGCAGTGGGATCAGTGGCAGCACTGGCAGCAGTGGGAGCAGTGGCAGCAGTGGGATCAGTGGCAGCAGTGGGATCAGTGGCAGCAGTGGGAGCAGTGGGAGCAGTGGCAGCAGTGGGATCAGTGGGATCAGTGGCATCAATAGGAGCAGTGGGATGAGCTGCCAGACGACACAACTGGACTCTTCTGTCTGTCTCGCTCTCCTTTCTGCAATGTGAGCCGGATTTCTGTTGCTCTCCTGTGAAATTCCAGCCATCCAGAAAGAGTGAATGTGAACCCTGACATTAAAATCATTACTAGAAGAAAAGCTTAGAAGAGCTCTGTGAAAAAGGAGAAATAGCCCTCAGATGCCATGTGTGTAATTTATATCAGTTAGCAAACAGCATCTCACAAGTGCAGGTCATCGGTGCGTCGGTAAAAGAGGACCAAATAATAATAAAAATCTACAAAAGACAAGGAACTCTATAATCACATGACTAGTCAATGGGATTGAGTTTGAAAGGTTGATTATGCCTGATGATAGTCGTGAGACGGAAACGCTGCTAATAAAAAGTTTTTAATTCGCATTAATTCGAAATCAAACAGATTCATTAACAGTAGTTATTACTCCACCTCCTGTGTGACATCATTAACCAACGTGCTTGAATTTGGCACAGAAATACTCCGTCATACGTCCAACTTGTTAAATGAAACTTTGGCCATGTTTAGCATGAGATCCAACTCTTCAACAGCACATGAAATAGCATTAGACATTCCCTTGTACTAACGTCAAAACAGTGTAGTTTCTGTGCTGTTGTTTTGTGCAACACCTGTGCTGATACTGACGTGGATATGGGTACGGTTGGGTTATGTGTCAACAGTGTCATTATAGATGCAAATTAATTACAGCGGTAATTACATGCAGACATTTTGAAATATAAGTGCTGTGTGTTTACACAATAAGTGCATTGTATCAATTGATTCATTTAATGTTAGTAGTTAAAGAAGTAAAAAAGTGTGTCCTGACAGATTACAGCAATGAGAATTTTGGGAGAACATGTTTTAATTGTCAAAGTCAAGTCAAATATATTTATATAGCGCTTTTCACAGTACAGATTGTATCAAAGCTGCTTCACAGTATCAATCAAAACAACTTAACAATGTTTGTTTATTACTGAAAAAAAAAATTGTCATGAAAAGAATTTCATAATATTTTTCAAATTTCATAATTTCTTTCTTAAAAAAGACTAATTCTTAACAAAATTAGTTGTGTTTTTCTTTTGATTTTGGGATGAAATGTGACCCAGGCATTGTTTTTCTCAAATTAGGAGTAGGAGTAGCGGAACACATTGATGTTTTTGTCATATGCTGTAATTACCTAAAGTAAATATATGAAGATATGAATCTATGAATATGAATATGATGGCTGTGAATGTGAATGTAAAGGACTGGATTTGGATTGTGCAGCAGAACAGCTTGTGAGTGTGACAAAAAGCTGAAATCTTATTGGGCATTTATTTGACAGTGTGCAGAAAAAGACTCAGAAAAAATAAAAGTATTAACAACCATTTCAAATTGTATTCGGTCTAAAATTGTATTCATTGTTTTTTTGCACCAGATAACACCATAACAGTGTAAACATGCAATTTTAGTCCAACACACTAGATGCTCTAAGTACTGTTAACTAAAGTTTAGTTTAACTCTTGCATCCAACTGACGAATTAAGTAACTTAATCAACAAATTTGCCATAATGAGTTAAGTTTACATCTTAAGTATGTTAAGATTAAGATGATTACTCGTTTACAGAGTAATTACATGCAGGTATTTTGAAATATAAGCACAATGTAAAATGTGTATTTACACAATAAGTGCATTGTATAAATTAATTAATTTAATGTTAGCACAATAGTAGTTAAAGACACTTAATATAAAGTAAAAAAATATAATGCCTGGACAGATTACAGTAATGAGAATTTGGGGAGAACATGTTTTAAGAGTCAGGAAAAGAATTTCATAATGTAATGTAAAAAAAAAATATGTCATTTTGGGATGAAATGCGACTCAGGCACTGTTTTTTGTCAGATTCACTTAATGCACAAGACTTTAATATTGAACATGTCTAAAAGCTTCTAAGTGAAGATAACAAATGAGACAGGAACCACTGTTAACATGATTATATAGTTGTTGGTTTGGTTGAACGCATACGCAGCTGTACTTCCAGAGCATTTCTGAGCCTGGGAAAAACCAAGCCTGCTCCTGATTGATGAACAGTGTGAAAACACTGAAATCTTCTTCTGGACGTGTCAACAAACAGAGCGTGCTGGTCTGGCTATGGACACGCTCATGTGCACAGATCCAGCCTTCTGAAGCCCAGATCCTACAGTTCAGGACGGCTCACAGTTTCACTGCTGGAATCACAACATTTGGCTGCCAGATTTCTGCCCTCAACCCTCACACATGTCTTTAAAACACACTTTTATTTGTTGTACTACAAATCAGCATGCTAAAATCTGGTTTTGGGTTGTCAGTACGCAGGAGACACAGGGAATAAGCAAAAACGGAGAAAGATGGGACATTTAATTTAATATTCAACAATATTATTGATCTCCTGCATTGAAACCATTATATGAGAACTGAACTGAGCTGGACGATGATATCACATTTACTCCAGAGCGGCTATATATATATATATAAATTAACTAAATTAATAACCTAATTACAACAAAAATGAACCATCACTGAACTTACTAAAGCTGGACTGTGACGCTATTTTCTTCTGGAAACAAACTTTGTTGCATTATTTTCCTGTTATCTCTGTAAAGCTGCTTTGAAACAATCTGTATTGTAAAAAGCGCTATATAAATAAAGCTGACTTGACTTGAGAAAGAGCCAGCTTAGAAATCCACTTGTTACGCGCTGGTTTCATGTCAAATGTTTCTTCACTGTGTCACATGTGCACTTTAGAAACATCTGCGATGGTAAAACTCGCATTTCAAAGAGTTGGGAAACATTACCTGAATGTTTACAAGAGTTGTGGACCCGTGAGTCAGCGCCAAGCTGTTTCATGAGAACCGAGTCTGCAGTCCAGGAACACACTGCTGCATATCAATGACGCTTACTGAGAAATCAAGAGAGAGGGGGGGGGGGGGAGCAATGAAAGGAGAGGGTGAAAACAAAACGCACGAATAGACGACGGCTTCTCGTGAAACAGGGCTGTGAAATATGACAGGCCGACAGAAAGGGAGGCAGGGCCGAGGGAGGCCATATTGTAGCAATCTTATTCTGCGGTCATTAATCGTGTCCTGCTGTTCCTGCCTCCCCGGCAGTGTGTGCTGAGCGTATGTCAAACACATTTCCCCTCTCTCCCCAGGCACACACACACACACACACTCCAGTGCCTTTTCCCCTCATTCTCCTCGTCCACAAAGAGATTGGGAGATTTTGAAAGGCCGTTCCCAGAACACTGGCTCTCCAGCGCTTCCTTGTATGCTGATCTAGAACCAGCTCCCAAAACCTTAACCTTTAAAAGACACACAACAATGGATTAGGTCAGCGCTAAAGGGAAAGTTTTCTCCGCTTCCAGTTTATGCAGCCAATAGGAAACACTGACTCAATTCCCAGGTATATGACATTTGAAAAGTACAGATCTGAACCTCTGCTCCTGTTAATGCGAGGGAAAACACAGCCTCCAGACTGGGTTATAAAGCGCTGAATCATTTCAAGAGCAGCAGTCGAAAACCTTGAGTAAGTAAAAAGATCTTTAGTTTCAGTTCTGTGCAGTGTTGAATATCCCCCCCCCCCCTCACGTTTTGAGAAAGTCCTTTCAGTTTTACACTTCTCACAAGAGAAAAACTCATACAGATAGAATTGGTCTGTAGATCCTCAATTAATGAAACACAGGCACAATGAATGTCTGTGTGAATCATGTGTACAAGCATTATGGTGTAAATAGTTGGTTTTAAGAATGATTCGCCCAGAAATTCATTCTGCTTTTGTTTCATGAATGAGGCCCAGTGAGAATATGACTGGTGAATGTAAAGTTGTGTGTAATAATGTCTGAAGTGGCTCTTTGAGGGTTTGCTGTGTTTGAGGCAGTGGTCACCTTCTGTGGAACTGAAACAACTGCTTTTGCCCTTCACGTGATTCAAACTGCCCCTGGATGAGGTTAGCCATGCTTCAACACACAAGGCCTCTCATTTATCCACCGCAGCCTTCGCTAGCGATCCAAGATGCCGTCGCTGTTTCCCTGGACTCCACATTTGTCAAAGTGATTGACAGCTGACACCTCCTGTTGTTGACTGACAGGTAAACACTTTCACCGGCAGCACACACACACACACACACACACACACACACACACACACACACACACACACGCACGCACGCACGCACGCACGCACACACACACACACACACAGAGAGAGAGAGAGAGAGAGAGTACATCTTGACTCAATTGGACACAAGTGTTTTCTGAGCTGCTGTTCAGTTTTACTACACACATCTCCAGGAACATGGGCAAGGATTCAACAGTGCTGACGGTCCAAAAGAGGAACTGGAACCTTCCATCCATCCGCTCACAACTGTTTAAATACCTTGCAAATTGCACCCAACTGCTGGACTTCAGTCAACCCAACACTTTCTATGTATTGGCGATTTATTGATAAACAAATGAGAGGAAACTTAACACGCAATATGAGGAAAGGTAGAGCCATCTTTCAGTTAAAAGAGCCACTCAAATTAGGGGCTAATTGTTTGGTAACTCTTTATTTCGATAGTCCACTTTAGACATTCTACTAACTTTGTTAGTAACTACTAACTTTACTAACTTTGCTAGTAAATTTGCAACTACATGTCAACTATCAGTCATTAGAGTATTAGTAGACTGTCTGCTAACACTTCATTTTGATGCTCCCCAACAGACATTCTACTGACTATAAATAACTTGGCAACTACAAGTCAACTTATTCTCCTAACCCGAACTCTAACACCTAACCATAACCTAACAGCCTACTACAGTCTACTAATAATTGAATGAGAGTTAGTTGATATGTAGTTGCAATGTAGAATATCTAAAGTGGACTATCGAAACAAAGTTGATCCATATTTTTTTTCCTGGTTTCTAAAACGGACCTCACCCTAGAACAGGGGGAAAACTCCTGCAAAACTCCTGCAGAGTCCAGCTAAACCCTGATTAAACACACCAGATCCAGCTAGTCAAGTCCTTCAGGTTTATCTGAAAACTACAGGTATGTGGGTGTCAACTAAACTCTCCAGGGCTCTGGCCCTGAAACATGCATGTGCATTAACTTTGTCAACCAGAAAATACATTTTTAACTCTGATTTGTATTAAGCAAATCTTAATGTGGCAGATTTTATTGCTGATTTGTTATTTTTGTTAGATTGTGGCATGTAGAATTAGATATCAGCTGTGTTGAGATTGACCTCTTGAACTATTTGAGCGTGGTTTCTATTGAAATCAATGCCACAGAAACACATAGCCGTAATCTCTTGAACAAACACTTGTTTTTAGAAAGAAGCACTGGGTGTAATCTGGTGTGCAGCCTGCAGCAGGATCATTGGTCATAGGAGGGATCCTGACAGGTCTCTTGACCTACGGGTCCACAGAAGAGCTCTGCCGTCAGCTACGTTGACAGGCTCTGATTGATTGTGTGTTATTGGCGAGCACCGAGCCGGGCTCATCCATCAGTCGTCAGATGCGTGGTATTGTGTGAAGGCCACCCTGCCGTGCTCATATAGGACCAGACACTGGTGGAACATCATGGGAAACTGATTTTACCTCTAGTAATGGCCATGCATTACATGTCAGATGCAAATGTGATGCCTGAATCGCAATGTAACTCAGTGTCAGAGTTACATTGTGTATATTTGATAGCTGGTAAAGGTACTTTCTTCTCCAGTATTCCTCCATTTCCTGAGGGCTCCTAGCTGACTAAAGTGTTGAACTGCTTTAGAGACGCTAACATTAGTGTCTGCCACAGTGTTTTCAGGTTTCCACTCTACAGACTGCCAATATGACCATCAACCCCAGAGGTGATCTCTGCCATATGGATATTGTCAAGCCTTGTATGCGTTCACACAGTAGCACATCCCTCAGAGTGATGCATTAGCCCAGTCGGCCTGAGACAGACAGGTGGCGCTACTTATCATCAGTCCAACATAGATCACACCTGTCATATTTCCATAAGAGTCGAGGGCACCAGGAATCATGACAGCAGCTGAAGGCCTGCTTGTCTCTGACTACATTTACGTCACTAAATTGCCAAGTAGATTGGGATTCGCAAGCCAGAATGACACATTTCACTCAGCTGACGTTCTTCTACTGACAGAGTAAATTCTGGGAAGTTGTCATGTGTAAGCTCAAGGGGGGGGGAAATGTGTGAAAATGGGAAATTATCCTTAGCTATGCAAAACTACACTTAAATTGAAAAAGGGAAGTGAGCAATATCTACAGACCAGAATATCATAGAGATTTGGGGTAGGTTAATAGCAACCAACCCAAAAACACCAGCAACATGCTAAAAAAGTTCAGAACACATTGGCAACTGGATAGCAAAACCCTGGCAACCACAATGTCCTAGCAACCACATAGCCAAACGCTAACAACCATTCTGAACATCATAGCAACCATAACACTCCAATGTAACTGGTCCTATTGCGCCGTGATGAGCATGATGGGCAAACACTACTTACATCGTCTTCTGAAAATCAACGACTATCTAAAACATAAAATCCTCCTAAGGGAAAGTGGCCGTCACAGTCTGGCAGAGCTCTTCTCTGGGGTTTGGCTCATAGTGAGTCTGTGGTTCAGATGGGACACTCCCACATGATGACATCACACTTCTGCAAGCTCCCGAAAAGCATCTTTTTACACACAATAGAAACCAATTAGCACAGAGAGCATGGCAATGATTAGGTGGCTCTGGAAATAGATCTTCTTTTGAAATTATCCGTTACAGATGCTAAGAGAACAAAAGCACTAACACCACTAAAGCCTTCCAGTATGTCCTCACACATCACGACTGCACTAATTCAAAGCTCAAAACCTGTTGAGCGTTTTTAAGCAGTGTGAGTGCGATCCTAACTGAACGTTGATCCAGATATATAAAACAACTGTCTGATAAAACCATTTACATTTAAACATCAGACAAAATATATTTATATATATATATATATATATATATATATATATATATATATATATATACACTCACCTAAAGGATTATTAGGAACACCTGTTCAATTTCTCATTAATGCAATTATCTAATCAACCAATCACATGGCAGTTGCTTCAATGCATTTAGGGGTGTGGTCCTGGTCAAGACAATCTCCTGAACTCCAAACTGAATGTCAGAATGGGAAAGAAAGATGATTTAAGCAATTTTGAGCGTGGCATGGTTGTTGGTGCCAGACGGGCCGGTCTGAGTATTTCACAATCTGCTCAGTTACTGGGATTTTCACGCACAACCATTTCTAGGGTTTAGAAAGAATGGTGTGAAAAGGGAAAAACATCCAGTATGCGGCAGTCCTGTGGGCGAAAATGCCTTGTTGATGCTAGAGGTCAGAGGAGAATGGGCCGACTGATTCAAGCTGATAGAAGAGCAACTTTGACTGAAATAACCACTCGTTACAACCGAGGTATGCAGCAAAGCATTTGTGAAGCCACAACACGCACAACCTTGAGGCGGATGGGCTACAACAGCAGAAGACCCCACCGGGTACCACTAATCTCCAGTACAAACAGGAAAAAGAGGCTACAATTTGCAAGAGCTCACCAAAATTGGACAGTTGAAGACTGGAAAAATGTTGCCTGGTCTGATGAGTCTCGATTTCTGTTGAGACATTCAGATGGTAGAGTCAGAATTTGGCTTAAACAGAATGAGAACATGGATCCATCATGCCTTGTTACCACTGTGCAGGCTGGTGGTGGTGGTCTAATGGTGTGGGGGATGTTTTCTTGGCACACTTTAGGCCCCTTAGTTCCAATTGGGCATCGTTTAAATGCCACGGCCTACCTGAGCATTGTTTCTGACCATGTCCATCCCTTTATGGCCACCATGTACCCATCCTCTGATGGCTACTTCCAGCAGGATAATGCACCATGTCATAAAGCTCAAATCATTTCAAATTGGTTTCTTGAACATGACAATAAGTTCACTGTACTAAAATGGCCCCCACAGTCACCAGATCTCAACCCAATAGAGCATCTTTGGGATGTGGTGGAACGGGAGCTTCGTGCCCTGGATGTGCATCCCACAAATCTCCATCAACTGCAAGATGCTATCCTATCAATATGGCCCAACATTTCTAAAGAATGCTTTTAGCACCTTGTTGAATCAATGCCACGTAGAATTAAGGCAGTTCTGAAGGTGAAAGGGGGTCAAACACAGTATTAGTATGGTGTTCCTAATAATCCTTTAGGTGAGTGTATATTAAGTGTTACTAAAGAGACCTGGCTTTAAAGATAAGGCTATCCCAGAATGCATTTCAACAAGGTCAATGAAATAAATCACCAAAGATTTCCCAGATGTATATGACTTTCTTTCATGAATACAAATGAAGATTTTTCAAATCTTGAAAATTTGAAAAAAAAAAAACCATCTCTCTGAGTCCATATAATGCAAGTCCCTCAAGGACACTCCACACGAGTGTTGTGCTTCTTTGCTTCTAATCTTCATGCCTTTATCTCTCAGAAACTGGAAGGTGGCTCTAGCAATCCTCAAGAACCCATACAGATCTAAAACTGCCCAGAGGAACTTAATGGAGTTCATGCATCAACATTGTCAAAATGTTTCTCATAAAAATAAACATAAATAAGACAATCGTTGACATGTGGGATAGAGCTATAATACTATGTGGATATAGTAATAGTATAGTAATAAGGCATATATCATTTGGTCTTAGAAGACTTTCAAAGTCTCCATTTGCTCTCCGTTTCATTGCTGTTTAGGAGAAACAACTGATACATCTCATTCGTGATGCTGTTTGATTCCTTGATATGTACATTTAACATCTTAATAGGGCAGATGACACAGGGAACTGAGATCAAGCTTAATCAAGCCCCACTGATCATCGGTATTAAACATTTCCAGCGGAAGGTTAAACTTCAATTTGACACCATTAATTCCATTTCAAAATGCATTCAGTTCCTTTTATGGGGGAAATAAAAGCGAGCTATGAGGTAGTGTTGAATATTCATTTCTCTATTAGCATTTCCCTCTTTTTCTCACAGTGTTTGGGGTTTGGTGAATTCCCACAACCCCATCCCGATGAGCCCTCCCACATATGACACTACAAATTAATCAAGCTACCCAAAAACCCTCCAGCCACTACATCACAATGAGCTTCACCCCCGCCGACCCACATCGCCTGTCTCTACTGGCAATTAAAACTCAGTGCAAGTATGTGCTAAGTGTTTGGTTGTTGGGGGGGGGGGGGGGGGGGGTTATGGACAAAACTGTTTCTAGAAGTAAGCTAATCCTGAATTAAGCAGTCATGACCAGTCTATAGCATGTTTATATGTACATGCTAGATTTGAGAATAATAGTGGTCATCAAAACTATGTTTGCAAAGATTGCAAGTTATATAGTGAGCAAATGTTGAAAATGTCTTTAGATTGTAGTTTTGCACACATTCCCTCAAGTAACTTCACATGAGATGCTTTTATAACAGGATTGATGATGCTTTTCCTGGTGTGTGTTGGGCCGGTCCTGCCACGACATCATCATGGATTCTGCACATAGAGATTCACC